>OZ026622.1:82369364-82969364 GCA_964020975.1 Hermodice carunculata
AATTGCATGTACAGTAGTCCCTGTTTTGAACGACCCCTCCTATGAGCGACCACCTGGTTTGAACGACCACATTTGGTCACCAAAGTTGTTTTCCTTCAATAATTTACCTCTTATGAACGACCACCTGTGAAACCCGACTAGCGACCATGCAAAATGAACAGATTTTGCAACCACAAAACACAAATTTGAGCCATATTCAGCCATTACGCCTCAAGTCGGCCAAGAAAACACATGCACGCAACTCGCCCAGTTATAAAATTGACATGATTCTTGTCGAACTTAGTTAGTGCAAACAATAAAGGACTTCTTTCAACAGTAAATTTCCTAAAACAATTTTTTAATTTGATCAATCTGTATCTATTCCTCATTTCAATTTCTCGCGTAGGATCTTTCCATTTATTTACATTTTTATGCCCCCCTTCGAAGAAGGTGGGGCATATAACGTTGCACATGTCGGTCGGTCGGTCGGTAGACTGTGGTTTCCGCACAATAACTCAAGAAGGTTTCGAGCTAGGACTTTGATACTGTACAGGTATATTATTCTAGTCAAAAGCTAGGCAAAGTTTGAAGATTGGTGACCTTGACCTAATTTCCAAGGTCACAGTGGTAACTGAAGAGGTTTTTAAGCTAGGACTTTTATATTGCACAGGATTATAGTCCATATTTGGGGCTAGGCGAAGTTGGAAGATGGGTGACCTTGACCTCATTATAAAGGTCACAGAGCCACTTTACTGAATATGGTTTCATGCTTTCTGCATGATAACTTCTACCTTGGAGCTAGAACTTTTATATTGCACAGCCTTATGGTTCTCTGTAAGGGCTAGGTTGAGTTTGAAGATGGGTGACCTTGACCCAGTTTTCAGGGTCACAGAGAGATAGTACAATTCCTGTGGTTTCTGCACAATAACTCAAGAAGTTTTTAAGTTAGGACTGGGATACTATACAGGTCTATAGTTCTTGCTAAGGGCTAGAAGAAGTTTAAAGTTTGGTGACCTTGATTTAATTTCCAAGGTCATGTTGGTACCTGAGTTAATTTTGGTTTCCACATGATAACTGAAGAGGTTTTTAAGCTAGGACTTTTATATTGCACTGGATAATTGTCCGTATTCGGGGCTAGGTCAAGTTTGAAGATGAGTGACCTTGACCTAATTTCAAAGGTCACAGAGCCATTTGGTTGAATACTGTTTCTGCATGATAACTTGCATTTTAGAGGTAGCACTTTTATATTGAACAGCTTTATGGTTGCCTATAAGGGATAGTTTGAGTTTGTAGATGGGTGACCTTGATCCAGTTTTGAGGGTCACACACAGACAGTAGACTTCCTGTGGTTTTTGCACAACAGCTGAAGAAGGTCAAGTGAAAATGAGTGACCTTGCCCTAATTTCCAAGGTCATAAAGCCACTTTGCTGAATATGGTTTCTAAATGATTACTAATTTTTCGGCTATAACTTTTCTATTGTCCAGGTTTTTAGTCGTTTTTTAAGGGCTAGGTTAAAGTTTAAAGATATGTGACATTGATGTATGATCAACTTTCACAAATTTTGTAAGGTCACGAGTGCCCCATCTACCACTATCAATAGGGTAATGAGGGCAGGGGGCATCTATGTTTTACAAACATATCTTGTTACAATGGCAGTGAATGTTGCTTACTCCGCATGTATGTTCAGGCCTCTCCATAGCAGATCTGAGAGGATTTCGACCACTTTTTTTCTTTCTCTGTATGACGGGATATTATGGACTGTTTTCTAAACTAAATTTCATAATGAGGGGCAGAAATTTACCTGTGATGGGAACTTGATCGCTCGCACGCATGATCGTTCACATCATCCATCTTGAAATGATTCAAATCCAAATGCACGACGAAGGTTGCCGACAATCTCTGGAAATGTCCGGAGCAATCTTAGTCTTTTCCCGGAAGATCGACAACCCTCGTGGTCATCGATTTTTTGCATGCAAAACCTAACCTAACTGTGGCATATAAGCGCAAAGCCACAGAAATATTATCATTTAGTATTCTCATTTCTAATTGAACGATGATAACTTTCGCTAGATCAAAACCCGATCAAACACGTGCTTGGCTGCATGACTGCGACCGACACTGCTTTTGCAAGTGGCTGAAAGGTCACCATTCTAGTCACATCGTGAATATGATTGCAGTGCTGTAAAGAAGCAAAATCACATCTAAATTTGCTACACAAATCGACTGTTTACACAACTAAAGATCTACTGGTTACTTATTATAAAATCCACATTGTATAAGTCTGATCACGTATGACATACATGTCAATTGGGAAAATGTAAAAAAGTGTGGAATCTGTTGTGTTATTTCTTGCAGGTTACGGCAGCCTCAGTGTGGACCCTTCACTGTGGAAACAGGGACCAAAGTTCATAACTCAACCTGTTAACACATACTATGACAAGCAAGGATTCCGTAAATATGCGTCACTGGAATGCGTTGCCACTGGCAATCCCCACCCTACATATGAATGGTTCCAGGAGAGGGCTGGGGTGATGGTTAAAATTAATCCTTCACTGGACAGTAGATACACATTGACCAATGGCAAGCTGACCATCATGGGTCCCAATAACACAAAGGACGTGGGCAACTACCAGTGTAGGGCTAGCAACAAGTATGGTTCCATCCTCAGCAACAAAGTGCGCTTTATCTTTGGATGTGAGTACTGCTGATTTGCACTCGGATGAGGTCCTTATGTGATGGAGAAGGGCGATTCATTGATATATTGATGTATAGCAATACGTATCGTAATGGAATTTTTTAGACAATAACGCTTTAAAATTCAACATGTTTTTCCTGAAATGTCATGAAATGGAACTGATGGAAACCTTTTAATGTATATTTCCATACATTGTAGTTGTGGAGGGAAATTAATATGCATGTCTCGTATTGTAAGAAAAGTGTATCATCCCTGTCCTATTTGTAATATAGTTGTCGCTCTTTTTGAGAGTTAAAGTCCAAAGGCAAGTGATAAAAACAATCTGAGCATGTGGTCTTTCATTGGTGCTAACCGCTAAGTGTGATATATTTTCAGACCTGCTGGATTTTTCCACATCGCGGCGTGTGGCGGTCAATGCAACAGCTCACAATGGTGTGGGAATCGAATGTAGTCCACCCAGTCATAACACACGTGAGTGGCAGATGTGTGTGGCTAATGTCCCAGACTGTATCTATGATAGTTGTTCCCAGGTTAATAACTAGAACCAGTGACCTGGCTAGACCATATAATAAAAAGACTTTGGCCAGTTTTTCAGTTTATCGGACTAGATCCTATAGTTGATTATGCATCGACTTAAGCCAAATGTTCCAGCTTCAGAAAAGAATGTACATCACAATTTTCTTTGGAAGTTGACATGGTCATGAGAAAAAGCTTCTGATTCATTGTCAATAAAGATCTTTGTTTTTATCAGGCATGTCATTCATTCACTTATAAGGGAGTGTTTACCTATTTTGCCAAAAGTTTGTTGAAAAAATTCAGAAGTCCTGATCTGAATTTGGGTGTACAGAATTTGCTGTTGTCTTGACACCTTGGACTTGAGGGGTTAAATACATGGTTAATTAATTTATTTTGGATTTTCTCATTTTCATGTCTAATAACTATTAAAGCAGAGTACCAGTACTTTTCATTGAAGACTATATTTCCTCTGTGTTCCAGAGATCCAGTATATGTGGTATCTGAACAACTTCTTCAACTATATCCGCACAGAGCTGAAGCCATACATTTTTATCTCCCGCACGGGAAAGCTCTACTTCTCTAGTGTGACCAAGGATGACGAAGGGAACTACTACTGCTATGTGTACAGTCTGAAGGCCTCCAGGACTGAGTCTGAGGGAAAGATGAGCATGCCTATACCTCTGAAGGTCAATGAAGCAGGTGGGTGCTTATCAGTACATGCTTAACTTACTGCCCAAAGTAATGAAGGTGTTACAATTGTACCCATATAGAGGCTTAGTTATGTTTACTTCTGAAGTGAAACAGATCAGTAAAGTACTGAAGTATTAAAGGCTTATCTCTATCATCCAGGCATGTCAAGGTCAATAAAGCAGGTATTTATATGTTTTGGGAGGGCTTACTGGTCTGGATCAGTCAAATTGAATAAAAACAGGCATCAACTGTCAATTTTTATCTTTCTCTATGAGCAAATGCTTGCTTAACTTTCCAGTCATCAATTTGAAAGTAGATGAGTTGCAATGCATCTTGTGAAACCAGCTGTCTTGCTTTCTTTTTGCCTTCAATTAAATGTGTATTTTATCATTCTGAAGTTCTGATTCTATTAACTCATAACTCGGGCATCCCAGAGAAACATATAAAACCTGTAAAAACCCATATTTCAATATTTAAATTTCAGAAACCCTGCTTTTTGACCTAAAATTAAAGGTTTCTCTCTTACTTGGTTTTGGCTGTTGCTTTTTGCATCACTTTAAACCAGATGGTTGGTAAAGTAGCAGATATTTCAGAGGACTTTTTTTTTTAACTATTACAGTTGCCAGTATTAATGAGCCAAAGATTGTGAGTGGTTTTCCACGGACCTTCCCAGAGAAACCGAAACAAGGGGATTATGTGAGAATTGAGTGCATCGCATGGGGAACGTATGTATCTTGTTATTGCTGTCACTCATTTCAGCATGCCTCCTGGAGAAATATTGTATCATATAATTTTGAGATAACGTGTGGTGGTGGACATACCATGGTTATGATACAATGCAGTTTGATTTTACATAGTATCTTTAGTTACTTTGTATCCATGTAAACTATACTTTGTTGATATCTTTAAGATCATTATGAGTAAATGGTCACCATCACTGTAGGTTCACTATATTACTTTGTGTTTTGGCCATGGAATGGCCATTTCTTGAACCTATAGCATTTGGCACCTTTTGCATGGCCAGAAATGTGAAATGCACATATCCACTTGGCCACATACCCATTCTTTAAAAGTAGTTCAGTGTGGTAGCTAGATGTGAATGTCGTGATCAACACAGGTAATGGCACATGGGCCAGTACAAAGTACTGTACAGGGTATTATCTCAAAATCAGGGACTAAAGTCAGCCAGCATTAAGGAAATACCAGAAATTATGTTAAAAATACATGTATGTCAGTCAGAATGAGGTACAGTCTGGTCAAGGACATGCATGCTATCTGAAATAAATGCTATAATGTGTACATTTCAACTTGTTGCAGAGAATTTTCTCTGGTGTATTAACATGTAGATGGCATGACAATGTCAATCCATGTGATCTGTGGAAAATAATGTAATTGAAGGACGCTGATTATTCTCAAATGCAGTGCATATGATGGTGTAATAAATTATGTTGTCAACAGAGCGGAGCTTCAGTACTCCTGGCGCAAGTTGGATGGAAGCATTCCCGGCCATGCTAAGCTGACAGACCACAACCGTGTGCTAAACATCCCCAACATTCGCCTCATACATGCTGGAGAGTATCAGTGTACCGTGGCGAGACGCAATGGTCTACAATCCCAAGCCAAAGTTAATGTCACCATCTCAGGTGGGTTATTTCATGACTGTACTATTGCATAGACAGACAGACAGGCAGACAGACAGACAGACAGTCAGAGAGAGAGAGAGAGAGAGAGAGAGAGAGAGAGAGAGAGAGAGAGAGAGATCTGTAGGCATGCAGGTACTTGAATGAGAAGTTGGTTTACAAGCAGTTTCTGTATGATAAATTGATGTTTGTTGAAATTTGCCATGAAAAACTAAACCCGACCTGGTTTTTCTGGGCACAAGCACTGATTTGTTCTTCTTTCCAGTCTGTGTGTCGGTGTTTTTGCTCAGAAACACCCAAGGTATGATTGGAACAGAAGAGTATTTCAAAGTGGGCATTTCTCATGCATTTTTGCTGCGGGGATGGGGGCAGGTTTTTTGTTCTGGTTCCCTCAGAGCTGCCCCTTTCTCTGCATTCTGGGTTTCACGAGTCACGAATAATAAATCCCAATTCTCCTTGTGTATGCATTGTACCATGTGTTTACCAGCTTTTACACAGACTTGGCATTTTTAGAAGCAGTGGATTACTTGTGAATAACACACCAAAAATCTTTTGTAGCCCCACCATTCTTCACCATCCCCCTGAAGGATCAGCACGTGGATCAGGGCACAGATATCACCTGGCGTTGCACAGCGGATGGTGAGCCAAGCCCCTTGTATCAGTGGTACGTCAATGGCACTGCGCTGGATCTGACTCGATTGCCTGCCAAGGACAGAGAGAGGTACACTGTAACCAGTAATGTGTTAATCGTCAAGAGCGTGCAGCCACAAGACAGCGGCATGTATCAATGTGCGGCGACCAACCTGCATGGAGTACGCTACAGCAGTGCACAGCTCCGTATATTGTGTGAGTAATCCCTGACTTTGATCTGTGTTGACACTATTATTGTAATTGGTATCTTGAATGCATATAAGGTAATTTTCATATGGCAGAAGTTGAAATTAAGCAAGGTGGGAAGAATTTTGGATTCATTGCAGAAATTGAGTGCTAATTATGGTTATTACAGTAACAGTTCTTTTAGTTACGCAACAGACAAAAAGGAAACCTGGGTGGTATGTGAAGACTGGCTTTTATTGAAAGGTTACAAAAGTGATACTGTTTGAGGGGCATAAAAAAACTGCAAGCAGCTCTCCAGGGGGAGCTTTTTGTGTCATTAACACTCAAGTCTCATTCGTTCCAAAACCGTAAAAACCTAATGCTGATGTTTCCACATGCAATTATTTCACAAAAGTGATGGGAAATACCATGAGAAGGATATTGATAAGTGATCACCGGGTCTGCTTGGCTCAGTCTTGACCCAGAGGGTTGATTTTAGTTGTACCTGATCAGTCCATGAAATGTGCCTCATTTTATCCCATGATTTTTTGTTTTTGTTTTATTTTTTAATAGCATTCGCACCATCATTTATAAAAAAACCAGTGCAGCCAAAGGTCTATGCTACCATTCAAGGAAACGTGACAATTATGTGCAGTCCAGAGGCAGCCCCCATGCCCACTAAGGAGTGGAAGAAGAATGGCGGGACATTGCCAGTGGCGAAGAGCTCAGAGGATCCCTATGCCCACTTTCAGGTGCTGCCCAATGGTAACTTGTTTATCTACAGAGTGCGCAAGTCCGATGAAGGCTTGTACACATGTACAGCCACCAATGACCTTGGGTCTGCCTCTGGACATGGTCGGCTGTCTGTCCTTAGTAAGTATACCATTATAAAACAATAGATGCGCGTGTAAGGTACATGTTCGTGTACTTGGATTTTAATTTTGAGTGGCATGGCCGTGTGCTGAGGATCAGCATACACGAAATGTGGGCTTAACTGGTATTTGCATATGTCCTATCAAATGCTATATGTGCTGTTGCACCAAACAATCATAAGTTTTAAGCATATATATAGATCTCTTGCTACTGAAGTGGTTATGTCTAAGTAATTCAGAATAATAATACTCTCTCTCTCTCTCTCTCTCTCTCTCTCTCTCTCTCTCTCTCTCTCTCTCTCTCTCTCTCTCTCTCTCTCTCTCTCTCTCTCTCTCTCTCTCTCTCTCTCTCACTCTCTCTCTCTCTCTCTCTCTCTCTCTCTCTCTCTCTCTCTCTCTCTCTCTCTCTCTCTCTCAATACTGAATGCATTTTGTATGGATGCTTCACACATTTTTTGTCTCAGGTGTAACTTTTCTGTGCTTTAAGTTACAAAGCTGTATCAAACTTCAGGGACACACATGCATTGGGCCCCAGTGGTGTGTCACTCAATAAGACTAGATGACTGTAACAACAGGTGGAGGACATACATAGGTCCAGCAATGTTTTCTTGCATTTTAGTTGTCCCATATTTCCATACTAGAAGTTGCTACTTTTCTTACTGACAAAATTTTGTCCTATTTCACTGAGAAGGAATACAAGAGTAGCAGATGTGACATGTCGACAGTTTACTTTCTAACGCTGAAAGTTGTGAGTGGTAATTGATATATTTGTGTTGTTCAGCCACGACGTCTATCAGCAATCCTCCAGCACAGACCAAGGTGGAAGTGAACCATACAGCCTTCTTCCATTGTGAAGCCTCGTACAATCCTCTGCTGGACCTGGCCTACATCTGGTACCATAACAAACGCAAGATTGAATTCTACGTCATCAGAAATATTGGCAACAAGGTTTATGTGAAGAAGGATAAACATTATTCCAGGGTGAGAATATTAAGGTCTTCACAGTTATTTTTTTTTTGTCACTTATCTCAAATCAAGGGATCTGCATTAAAGCAAAGTGTTGGTGATTGTACAGATGAAAATCTGCTTTGTCAGGTTTGTCCATGACACTTAGTACCCCCACCATGTACTGCATTAATGATAGATTTGCTCACAAGTAATGCCATATTGAAGGTCGTGTATTTTTGTTGCAGGGTACAGGTATATACCGAGGAGGTCTATACATTTCCAATGCTCAGTTTTGGCATGCAGGGACATACACCTGTACTGCAAAGACTGCCTCCGACCAGATTTCTAGAGCTGCAACACTGCAGGTGGTTGGTAAGTTGTCAGTTGTGTTTCCAAATTATAGACTGTTCATGCAAAACAAAAAATACGAAATAATCAATTGGTAAAAATATTACAAAATTGAAACCTCCTGGTCCTTCCCAGAACAGTATAAATGATAGGTTAAATGTCATTAAATTACACGGATGGTCTGATATTGAAGGTTCATCTGATATCCAATGCATCCTTCAATAGCAATAGGAGAACCCCAAAGGAACATGCAGCAAAATACACAGAAGCTTAAATGTTTGTATATTTTAACAAAATACCGAGTCATGCATGTCAAATTATTTGGGGTTTGCATTAGCGTTACATTGTTGTTTCTGTTTTGAGGAACAAATACAATAGTGCACTACCGATGCAAAAAAAAAGTTTCATATACAATGATCATATTTATATGAAAGTGTGTATAGTCACAAGCATTGTGCACCTAATGCATTATTAGTGGAATGTTAGTTATCAGTTTGTGGTTCTGAAATTACTTACATTATGAACAGGAGATGGAATAAATTACAACTCTCAATGTTCAGAAAATACACTTTCATTTAAGTTTTAGTTGTTTATTCCATACAGTTTTTCGTTTTTCATTTGAATAGCAGATCCATATCAGAAACCAATGTGACAAATACTTCATATAGGGACTGGACCCTCCTTAATACTAGATGCTGTAGCATTTATAACAACTTTTTCAAGTGTTTCAGTCAGTTTTGAGATTAAATGTTATGCTATCACCATGCTCATGATTATTTTCATGTGGTTTATGAATATTGCTTATTTGTAACAATGTAAGTTTACAATTAATATTAAATGAATTGTGCTGAGTGTTAAAAGACCAGCTTGTAAGATCTCTCTGTTGGCGGTTACGGTATATGGAAAGCCAAGTTACAATCAGTGTAACCCTAGCACATAAGACTGATGTAAAAGGTAATTTGTATTACATGTATATGTAAAGGCCAGGATCCCCTTCCCAATGTTGTCATAGCTGGCAGTTACAGCTACAGAGAAAAGGTGGAGAAGAGGTACAGTGGCAATAAATCACTGTAGTTAATGTCGAGGTGACATGATTACAAAGTGCCTGCAGGAAATGATACTGTGGAATATAGAGGACATCATTTTGGTAACGTGCAGCACCAAGGCAGTTTACTGTCCAGTATGCACTGCATAAATAGGCTACAACACATGCATGTGCACCGTTACAGCAGTATTTGTAGGTATACAGTAGGTCTGTTCTGTCCGCAAGGGTTCACATGCTGATTCTCTGAAAATTTCTTAGAGCTCATCACAGGTCAATTTTTTTCATTTGGAGTAGAATGTAATATCCAGGACCATTTTGATATACAGCACATATTTTTGTGTAGTTTTTTCTTGAACTGCAGAGAGAAAACTTTTAAAGCCTTTTTTTTCATGAAAGTTGTGTTTATGGTGTCTGCATGCAAAGACGTGTGCATATGCATATCTGCCATCTAGTGGCCATTCTGTGAAACTGGAAGGCTACATAAGCAAAGATGACAAGTTATTTACAGTTTACATGTGTGATCTAGACTGGTAAATTCTACTTTCTCGGTTGTTGTAACTCAGACTTCAGAGTTTGAAACCTTCATTTTTTTGAGGGTACAGATTGTGGTAGTATGGAATATAAATTTATCATGGTCCCAAAATGGTTCTCTACGGTCTATTTGTGATCACATGTCTCACAGATAGCATGTACCTCATAGTGGTAGTGTAAGGCTTGGTCTGTACACTATACTAACAGGGTTAGGCAACTTCCTGTTTTATTCTGTGAAACCAGGCAAGTAAAAATTGAAAGGCGTGTCTTTGTTTCACTTGGTAGATACATTTAGTTACAAGGAAAGGCAAATTACAAAAAGGGACAAGAAAAATGTGAAAAGAAATTGTCCTGAAAGCAAAAGCATTAGTGAGCTCAGTAGATGGACTATGAATAGACCTGTATATGTTCTTTTTATTCGTAACAATTCATAGATTCAGAGGGAGTAAGGTGAGCTTACTTGCTCTGTATCGTGCTAAATTTTTAATACCAAGCTCACCTCCTCATGATCCCAAGAACCTTTTATTGACACATTAGTGTACAATAATTATAAAGAGATCTCAAATATCTTTTACCCTTGCATGCAGATAGAGAAATTCCAGTTCTCTCGGCCTGTCCCTGTGATAGGGCATTGGGTGCAAAATTCTTTTTTCACCTGGTAAAAACAACAGTCAAACAGCACCAGTTGACCCATAACAGGCTGTTTAATTACCATTTTTGGTAAACAGACAATTTCAAATTTCTGTTTAGAAAGAGTTACGTAGTTACCAGACTGGAATTTGGCTTCCAATCTTCATTATGCATGAGCAGACCTCTGCCTAACGTAAACATAACGTAACAACGCATTGTTACACCTCACTATAAAAGTGACGGTCTTAACGAGATCCTTCAGTGCCTGATGAGAATCATTGGATTCGAAACGCGTTGCACACATTTCGCCTCATTCTTTGGCTACTTGCCTTGTCACGAGCTCAAGTCATAGATTCAGCTTGACTTCCACAAAAGTAATCACAGAGTAACCGACAGTGGTATGTGTCTTGAGAGACCCCTCCAATGAGAGACCGCATATCTATTTAAGACCGCTTTCTCAGAACACTGTGCTATCTTTTCCATGTTATTATACCTCTAATGAAAGACCACCTGTTTTGAGAGACCACATTTTCAGCTGTCCTAGCGGCGGTCTGTCAAGACAGGGACCACTGTAGATGTATATTGTAGAGACTTTCTAATCCCCCGTTTGTTTACAGGTCCGCCTGGTCCCCCAGCAGGTGTGATGGGATCAGCCATGACAGCCAGAACGATGCGTCTTCGATGGATGGCGGGTACTAAAAACGGCTCTCCCATTACTGCATATGTTGTGGAGGCATATAACATGGCTGAGAAATTCTGGCGTGTAGTCAAAGCAAGTAAGTAATTTGGTCTGTTTTATCATGTATGAATTGTTAGATTCAAGGTGGTCACAGGTTCAGATTTTGCCTGCATGAAAGGTGCATACTTCTGCCATGGATAAAATGTAGCCACTAATGCCTCACCTTAATTATTTAACTATGATTTTTATGTAGTTCTCAGTCATATTTTTGATCTACAGAAATATAAGTTACATAAACAGAAAAAAAGTTGCACATATCACACATTACATATATCACATGAAATTGATACTTTTTAATCCCACATAAGTTTCCTGTAACTATGGACATCAATTTCAATCTGTCCATGAGCAGGCAGCAGTTAACAAATTATCTTTAAATATAGAAAAACCAATGACATGATTTTGTACTTTCCTCAACATAAGGTTGGTATATCAGGAATAAAAATCTGCAAGACAACAGTGTTCCCTATTTCAATAACTGACGAATCTGAGTTTCTAGTGTTATGTTCACATGAAACTGTCAGTGGACAGCCACACATTTATAAAATAGTAATGAACAAATGAAATTCCTAGGAATTCATAAAAGGCTCAATGAAAATATGTGTAAATAGCTAATAATACTCATTTGCACATGTTCAACTCAATTCCTGCCAGACTTTAAGTGTGTAATAATGGTATGGGGCATTTCATGTGACTGCCCTTGAAGGTGCAAAAATCAATTATTCTGCTCATGTGTAGAACAAGTTACAACTGCAACACACAGATCCATTCTTCAAAACAATATAATATTCTGCAAGTCCCAAGATTTATTTTAACTCAAGGCTCTGAAATGTTACCTTTTGTACCCTCAGAACAATTTGGCAGAACATTTCAATGACTTTTACTCATCCATACCACTAAAGCATCCTGATGAGATTCTGATTCCAAATACAGCTGGTAAATTTGTCTACTAAGTGTGTGGTTTCTTGGAAAAAAAAGAGAGAGAATGAAAACTAAACAAATAAATAAGCACCTCCTTGTATTCAATATTAAAAGGTATGCCTGATCTTTGTCAGGATTTCATAAGTATGCAAAGTCCTATTTTGGGTGAATATGTTGAAGCATATACAAATAGAAAATGTTACATATGCAGCTATTGAAATGTTAAACCATGTCATTTTGAGCCTAGGCACTGTGCAGAGGGTATTGTCATCCACTGTATGGTGTCCATACACCTAGGCCATGGTATCTAGAAAATGTAAAATATAAACAAAAAAATATCTGCAGCTTCACCAAATTATTATCATGTGTGTATTGTAGGATAGACCCTGTAGTATTGAAAACTGGCTGTCACTAATCATTCTAAAAAAAATTATGGCTTTTTATTAAATTTTAAATATTACAGTGCAATCCAATTTGGTGTCTGAATAATAATTTTGAATCTATTTTTGCACATCTAACTGACTCCTTTCATGTTATATTCTGCTCTGCTGGTCAGTGTTTTGGCATTGCCTGGCAAATGATGTATCAGCTGCCATGTGCACTTAACACTGTCAGTGCCATGAGTGTAATGTAATGAATGGATGACGTAATTGAATACAGAGATACCATGATAATTGGAAGTTTTGAAACTTTAATGTGTATCTGATGTGATGATACTTGTGTGACTATGTCTTAAAAAGATCATAGAATTCAATGTGGATTGAAGGTGACAAGTTTAAAATCTTAAGTACCATTACATGTTTTGTACTTTGTGGATGAGAAAATAAAGGGAATTGACATTGCACGCTTACCACTGTCTTTATCAGATATCCGTGGTAAGGACTTGACTGAAACATCCACTATGGTGAGCAACCTGACACCATATGCAGATTACAAGTTCCGGGTACGCGCGCAGAATAATCTTGGTCTGGGTGAGCCCAGCATGGAGTCACGTAAGTGGATTTAATGTTTATTTCACCTGCTTGGGGGAGCAGTCTGTCATTGTGGCATACATCAGTCGGGGTCAACAAATTGACAAGCATGCAAAAAGTATATAGTCAGTCTTTTATCATTGCTTGAGTCATGTTGGGCCAAGTGAAATTCTCAGTGAACTTAAATTGCATGTTTATAGACTTCTGGTGAAAATTGTGACTTAGAAAGGCCCTCAAAGGTGGGGGAAAAACTATGCAAGTTGTTCTGAAACAGTGCTACATGTATTTGGGTCAGAATATAACCTCTATACCACTACATTGTTATGTTGCATATTATAACACATACACCAGTGGTATAGAGGTAAATATGTGTTAACAACTTATGGAATTACTAGAAATTCCTTCAGTTGAGTGCATATGGTCCATTACATGCACATCCTTGCTGATGAAGACAAAGTCTGGCATCCTGATTCGTGTTATATTTTATTACCAGCCATTGCTCGTACAGCCTTGGATATTAGGCAAATTCCCAAAGATGGCACATACATGTACAAACTTTGGCCTTGTGGTACACATTCTCACAACAGTCTTGCCTTGGGACACTGGGACTTTACAGAGTGTTGATAGAAAGTTGTTTCAATACGATATGACATTGCACCGTGCTTTAAGTTTGTCTTAAAACCATTGAGGCTCTTTCATGCTTTTGTTGTGCATTAACTTTTGACCAATCAGAGACAAGCTTTGTTGAGCTGCAACCATGTGACAACCTATAAATGTACCATTGCAGTGCCATACAAGACATTCCCTGCCCCTCCAGACAAGTCTCCGACAGAGGTTGGTGGGGGTGGAGGCAAAGTGGGTGACCTGACCATTACCTGGAAGGTATGTGTGTACAATACTCCTGACTTCAAACACTACAGTAACTTGTATTGCCACAGGGAAGTGTCTCCAAATAAGGTGGTCACTCATGACAGACTATTTAGCAAAGGAACAATGGGACAGGTCTTTGTATTGCACTTTATCACAATATCAGGGGACTCTGGTGTCCAGTCACTGTAGTTCTGTGGAGATGGGAATCACTGCAGTACTATCTGGTACCATGTAAGATGTGGGAGAGTTGTGGACTACGTGCAATGTGATTGAACTGTTTGTAGATTTGCTGTGTTGCAGCTCTAGAGTGCCTGCCATGTCCTCATTTTGTGGGTACAGATAAGAGCATAAACAAAGTGAAGTTGGAAGGAGATGTAATGTAGAATTTATGAATATGTATGCATCTTAATGGGGCAGAAATATACATTATGATTGAGTTACAGCATGGTTTGTTAGGTAAAACTGATCACCCTTCTTATGGCCAATCCTGCACAATACACGTGCAATGTTAGTATCACATGATTCTCAATCAAGTTTTGGTTTCTGCACGATAACAAGAGAAGTTTTATGATAAGACCTATATATAACACAGTTATAGTTTTATTCCAGTCAGGTCCATGAATATTCATGCACCACAAACAATTTTTACCTTGACCCCTAAACACCCCAGTCATATGTTCAATACATTAAACATACACCGCTGGGCAACCTGTCGCAAATTCACAAAAAAATGCGACACACAGGTTCAAAATTCCGACAAAACATTTTGCGACAAAGTTGCGAATGTTTAAAAAAACAAAAAAACAAAACGCATTTGATACTGGCATTCCAGGAGCCATTTCCGAGTCAGTGTCCATATTGCCATTCCCAGTTCCGCTTTACAGTTTACATTTTAAATGTACCGACCGAAACCGGTGGTTGCAGTTTTTCAAGTTGGCAAATTCAAACGGGAGCACAATGTGGAACAAGCCAGCAAAACTTTAAAAGATGGCAAAGAAACAAGTTTCTATTCACTCATTTTTTAGCTTTAGCCACATGAACAGAATCAAGAGTGAATACAGAGCTGCTCTGACTCAGGAACATGTAAATGCAGCTGTTGGTATTTCCCATGATGAACGTACAGTTTTTACATTCCCCTTTGACAAATGTCTGTGATAAAATATTCCAAAAGAAGGAAAACAAGTGTAAAGTGTGGTGCTCAACTTTTATTACCATTATTTTGGTATAAAACATATTGTTTTCCATTGATAAAAGCATGATATGTGATATGAGATAAATGCTCAGGAGGCTCATGATCAAGGATATGCATTTTCCTGCATATGCCTTCTGCAGTGCTGGTGCTCAATACAAGAAAATGAAATTATGAACTAAGTCACAACAAACATTATTACATGCATTAAATGTAATTATGAAAACCACTGTCTTCAGATATATACATTTATGATTTAAGTTTAATAATTTTTATAGTCATTTTTCTTTCATTTATAGGCCAAAATCCAGTATCACATATGCATGATGTGAAGTGAACAATATGATAATTGGCTTCTCATGTAATGCAATATCATGTGATTTTAATGAATTGAATGGATTACATGTTTTGGTAATTGTATTTTATATACAAAAGGTTTTATATATTTTTCCTTTTCATGTAGATTTGGAAGAAGTAGGATAGCCTTAAATTAGCCTAGGTGGTGCTCTTAAAGTGGACCTATTTTTTCTTCATAGATCACCATTATTGTTTCAGTGACACAAAGTTTTATTCTTTCTCTCACCGTTATTGTTTCAGTGACACAAAGTTTTATTCTTTCTCACTGAATTACATATATGCCCATGATTTTTGCATGTAGAATGCCCCAGTAGTTATTCTTGTTTGGTGAAGACAAGATAATCGTACACTTTTCCATGCAGTCTGTCTCTGGAGGGCATTCTCCTTTTATATTGTAGATGTACAAATGTTCTGATATTTTGGTCTTTAAGTAGATTAGAATGGACCAAGTATTTTTTATTGCATTATATATGTTAAACTAAGAAACAAAAAATCTGTCTAAACCATTTTGTTTGTAGGCCTAGAGGTTTTCTTCATTTTAACTAAGATGTAAAGATCTCTTATATTTTTCTGATTGTATTTTACAATGTGAAGAACATATGTGTTCCCTCTTGTATTTTTCCAATGAAAAACTCATACAGTTGTGGTACATGATTTATGATACTAGCTGTGATAATAGCATGATTGGTGATGAAATTAAATCATATTCCATATGTTTTAGGTGCTGGATACATTTTTAGTCCTCATAACAATACATGTATAAAGAATGCATTGAAATGGTGCATGGTGCTCAATGAGCATCACTTCAATGACATTTAAGTTTCTTATGACATAAATTATGAATAGAGAACAGTAGAGAATTTATTTTGGTGTCAATTTGACTTTGATATAGAAAATTAGGGAGGACTTTTTTTTACATGATCCCAGTCATATATGACACCACACAGGTATGTGTGTTCCCAATATGTTTTTTTTTTTTTTTTTTTTTTGTGGACAGTCTTTTCAGCTTATGCCCCAGAAAAATATACTTGTGACTATGGTCATCAAATATAAACATTTTTCTGTATTTATCTTTTGTTGTCTTTTATTTTTTGGATCACTTCGTGAGTAGAATGTAACCAAAGGATAATCAGTTATCCATTTAAGTATGATTAACTACACTTCAATCTTGATACATGTATTTCTGGTGTAATTTATAAAGAAGAACAAAGATCTTGATAAAATTTATTTCAAGATTTTATTGTGTACAAATAGACATCACTTTCATTGTTCCCATTAAAATCATCAGGTGGTAATGTATGTTGTCTTTCACATATAATAAGTCAATTTAAAAGTTCAAAATGCATTCTCTGAATATCCTTAATTCCAAAATTCTCGGCGGGGGGGGGGGGGCTTTCGAAACACCCCCCCCCCCCCCCAAAAACCAAAAAATTCCCCCACCAATGATGAGGTTTTGCTACAAGAGGTTTCAGCTTTGCTACAAGGATTCTGGTTGTGCCCAGCCCTGAACATATGGTCTTCCTGTAGGGAATACACACCCAAGGGAGCACCAGCAAAGAGACATCACGTCTCCTTGACAACGGAGTGTTAGTAAACATAAACACATGCACACCACAACACGTGGACCGGCTTTAACGCAACTGACCAGTTTGACAGTTGACTTTCATAACGTAAAACACAATTGTTTTACGTCATCCCACGTACAAATAATGGATAACATGGACACGCAAAATTCAAGGTGAAAAACAAACGCAGCAGTCTTTGGGCAGTCTCTGAAGAGACAGAACGAAACCAGTCAGACCAAACCTAAAGGCAAAAGTCTCCAGTCTCAGGTGAAAGCTACACAGACAGGCATCTTTCGCCGTCTTGGCCCTTGCCTAGTCTTTCTATTGCTATATATTACACAGGATGATAGTCCTTATCCAGGGCTAGGTCAATTTCGAAGATAAGTGACCTTGACTGAAAATTCAAAGGTCAGAAGGGCACTTTAGTGACCTTGGTGTTTGCGTTGTAACTCAGAATTTAATTTATGACTTCGACATTGCACGTGCTAATAGTCCTCAATTAGGGCTTGGTCATTTTAGAAGATGGATGACCTTGACCAAATTCCCAAAGTCACCTCCTAAAGTCCTAATTCATGAACTTGGCTTCTGCATGATAACTTAAGATGTGTTTGACCTAGGGCGTTCAAATGGCACAGGAATATAGCTTTCTATAATAGCTAGGTCAAGTTTTGAAATGGGTGACTGTGAGTCAATTCCCAAGGTCACAGAGCGACATCACTGAATTTGGTTTCTGCTTAAGGTGGAAGATCTGTAGCCAGTGTGCAGTGAGCCTGATTAATATTACCCATTTATTTTTTTCTCAAGTACAGTAAACTGTATGTCCAGGATCAAATCCAATGGTAAGTCCTGACATAGCATAAATAAAAAGTTATGAAATTTTTAAGTTGGTCCTAACAGGTTGTTCATTTTCTTTTTAGAAATTGCTGCAAAATTCACAAGAGGGGTTGTCAGAAAAAAATTCCTTGAAACCACTCCTAGATATGATATTTTTCTTTTAATATCTGTTGATTTAATGTGATAGTGCAGTTCATTTCTTTGTGAGGCAAGATACAAATTGCATACATTGAGCAAAAAACATTTCTAAGAAAATCGTGTTGAAAGAAAATGTTGCCAATTCTTATGCATTTATGACTGTAATATGACACATACTCACTTCTTCTGTCCCATGTTTTTATTATTGTGTGAAATAAACTTGTAGCTTTACCTCTGTGATGTTGTCATTCAAAAAAAGTATATTTTGTGGCTTAGAACTTGACTTTTTTTTAACTTGGGAACATCAAACGTAACCACACTTGGCCTGTTTAGGTGTTGGTTTACATATGGCTTACCATATTTGGGGCCCAAATGGTTTCCTGTTCCCCATGAGTGACTGTTGTCAGTGGCTCACCTTGTTTCCAGGAGTCATGGACTAATGACTGTGCAAACAAACCCTGTGTGCTCAGCACTGCTGAAACTTTTCAGTGTAACAGATAAGTTTTGAGCTCAATTTTCTCATATATATATATATTTGATGTTCACATGTCTGAGTTTTTGGGAGCATGTAATTTAAGTATCAATTTATCCAAAAATATAAAAAAAGTGATTAACGGTTATCCAAAGGTGTTGGCTACAGATCTTCCAGCTTAATAACTGCAGAATTTTTTGAGCTAGAGCTTTTATTTTGCAGATGTTATAGTCTTCTATTAGGGCTAGATTAGCTTCAGAAAAGGATGACCTTTACCTAATTTCCAAGGTCACAAAGACACTTTAGTGAATTTGGTTTCTGCATCCACTTCCCAAGGTCATGAGTACGCCATTTAGTACTATCAACAGGGTAATGAGGGCAAACATAATTATGATAGGGGGGCATCTATGTTTTACAAACATGTCATGTTTTTTAATATTTTTCAGAGACTGGCCATGGCAGATCACAATGGGCCCGGCCTGGGGTACTATGTCCACTGGAAGAAGAAGACGATGACTGACAAGGACTGGATAATTGTGAGTACAGACCCAGATGGCTTCACCATTTGTGTACTAGTTATGACAATGGTCACACTTATCTGAATCAGAATAATGATTTCAGCTTTAAATTCCACATGCAAAGGCCTCTCATTTGAGCGCCAACTTGCCTAGACTAAATTTGGTAGTGCCAGAGAAAATAAATGCTTTGCGTGCTAAAACTAGTGCATTTTTTCTTTCTGGGCTGAATTCTGTTCACTATGAAAATGCAGTAGTACCTACAATAACCGACCCCTTGGAAAGGGCAACCACCTGGTCAAAACGACCAGTTTTCCTTTGCACAGGCACTTTTGCAATTTTAAATGACCTGACGCAAACAACCACCTGCAGCACGCAAACAACAACTGGCAAAATTACTTCATGAACGACCACCCGTTTGTAGTCAACAGTAAGCCAGTTGTGAGTTAATAGAAAAGCTGTGCCGTTATTTTGCAGTAAAGTCAACTCAAACACAGCATTTTTTTTCAACTTGTTTGGAGGGTTCACTTGGCCAGGGAATCGGCATGTAGCTGCATAGCTATGATTGTTCAGTGATCATTATGGAAATATTTTGCTAGGTTCCAGGTGTCCGTTCTCTGAGTTACCAGGCCGAACGGTCATTAAAGTATTTGTAAAACATGACTTACTATCATAGCATTAATCTGCGTGCTCGATTGTGTCTGAAACAGTCATCATCGTTAGTTATAAATCCAAATCCGACACAAGACTGTGGCAATAGTGCACGTACCAGCTGAGTGCCATTTTGAACATGGTGCAGTGCATTGTGGAACCGTCCGGCAAAGGAAAATTTCATTTGGATATCAAAGTGAATTGTGGCCACGTGTTTTCAGCATTGTTGGCAATGTGCATGGATGAAAGTGAACTTGGTGCATTGAACATAATCAAATGTATCAAGTTTGCACACAAATCTCAAAATGCTTGGCGCATGGTCTTATGCTGTTTGTTGACCACTGTGAGTATTTCATTTTCAAGGGTATCACTTATGCTCCTCTCCTACCCCAGGACAGGCATAAAGTAATTGCTTTTTCACTCAGTGGGTTTGTCTGTCCGTCCGCTATTCGTGTTTGGGCTATAATTGGCTTGTCCTTTAACTTAGATTAATGAAACTTGACTCCCCATTATTAATATCTAAATGAGGCAAAACAGTAAATAGTATGTTGTTACCTGAGATATCACTGACTCTTGGTAACATGCTTCTAAATAATATAGCCTGTGTAAAGGTGACAGTTTTACAGTACATGTACATTCACAGTGGATCCTGATTGTAAGACTATATGTATGGCGAGAGATGTTTTTGTTTACAGTTTCATGCCACTTTGTGGTATTTTTGTCAAATATACCTTTATTTTAAGACCTCATGCAGCATAAAACCACATTTTGCTGGTAGTAAGGATGGTCTTATTTGAAAGGTACTACTGTTTTTATACTTTAGCAGGAACTTTTTAAAAACAACATACTACACATATTTAGGGTTTTGCCTCATTTAGATATTAACACTGGGGAGTATGAAATGCTCCTGTATGAATCTTAATCAAGAGTTTGCATCTCTCATATTCCTTGATTTGGTTTAAATGTCACTTACTAGCAGGTATCAGTGATTCTCATAAATAGTAAAGTACAATCATTTATGTTCTACAATGAATAAATGGTGTCTGGCTTGTTTTGCATTACCCTTGAAAATGTCTAACAATACTTCTCATGTACATGTATATCTTCTTCCTAGAATGTTGGAAAACACCAAGGAATTCAAGTTTCCAATCTATACCTAGGCATTTCTCGGCAAAAATGCCCAGGAATGCCGAAATGCTTTTCACTCTAGCCATAACTTTAGCATTTTGCGGCAAAAATGCTGAGAAACGCCGAGCTAAGGAGTAGGGTGAAAGGTACCTCAGTGTTTCTCAGCATTTTTGACAAACGTCAAGGTAAGAATAAGGGAGAAAGGTACCTGGACGTATTTTGGCATTCTTGTCGAAAAACCCTGAGGGGAGAGTAGCATTGCTGTAGACCTTGGTGTTTCTTGGCAAAATTGCTAAGAGATGCTATGAAAAGGATTTTTGTACAAATTTCTTTGGCGTTTCTAGGCAAAGAGAGCAGAGGTTGGCCCTTTCTCGGCATTTTGGCTCTCCTAGAGTAAGTGTATGAACCCTGATGATAGATTAAATATCAATACTTAGAGTGTAAATTCAATGAGTTTAATGTGCTCGTGTGTTATTAATTTGACTGCTTATGTTTGTATTACAGGCCAAGGTGACAGACTGGAAGATGGAGCGTTTTGTTGCCACAGTGGGGTCACCGAATTTCTACACTCAGTATGATGTCAAAGTACAGGCATTCAACGGTGTGGGCAATGGAAGCATATCTGTACCAATCACCATCTGGTCTGCAGAAGACAGTAAGTGAACACAGACACAGTTACTTTGGCCCGGAAACAAGACAAGACCATTTCCTTTTGTAATCACCAATATGTCTTAATCCCTCCCATTGTTGTCTTTGACCCAATTAAAGCAGATTTAATCAAAGATATATTCATTAAGTCTACTTTTGAGCGTTAATGTTTGGTATGGTAGCTGTGCCCATTGTGTACAAAGTTATGTATAAGCACAATCATCTTCAGTCCTTGATCAGCACAACCTCCTACTGTTGTCTTCAGTCCTTGATCAGCACAACCTCCTGCTGTTGTATTCAGTCCTTGATCAGCACAACCTCCTACTGTTGTCTTCAGTCCTTGATCAGCACAACCTCCTATTGTTGACTTCAGTCTTTGATCAGCACAATCTCCTACTGTTGTCTTCAGTCCTTGATCAGCACAATCTCCTGTTGTCTTCAGTCTTTGATCAGCAGAATCTCCTACTGTTGTCTTCAGTCATTGATCAGCAGAATCTCCTACTGTTGTCTTCAGTCCTTGATCAGCACAATCTCCTACTGTTGTCTTCAGTCCCTGAACAGCACAATCTCCTACTGTTGTCTTCAGTCCCTGATCAGCCAGTTAAACATTAATTCTGACAGTCTGTATGTTAATTTACTGTCTGGTCTGTGGGCTTGGGCTTTTAAAATGAAATTGTGGGTTGTCCTCAGGACAAGTATATTGTACCCTAACCATGTTGTTTGTTGCAATTGGATATTTACTTGTCCATCGCAACACACCATGGGAATTAACCCTGCCTGCTTTAAACTGGCCAAACCCGGCAGGTGGTCAAATGGCTGCATCAATGTTTTTAGACTTATTTCAACAATAATGAAAAACGTTTGAATGAGATATGTTAATGAGACCTATCAAGATAACATATCCTGGTCAACAACTTTGCATGGCAAGGGTTGGGCGCTCAACCCTCGCCAAGAAAAACTGAGGACTCATTTGTAACTTAAGGGGAAACTGTTTGTTATACCAGCCCTGCAGGGTATACCAGCCTGCAGGGAAGATATAGTTTGACTGCACAATTGCCAATGTAAGATAAACTGTCAAGGTTTAACTTAAATAGTTCTTTGGATAATAGTCATTCCTTGCAAGATAGATGAGGGGCATCCTTGCACTGATTACATTTGGAGCAATGCTTGCTTTGCATATGAATTTGGAATTTCATCCATCTTTGTGATGGTTTAATTTGTTCGTAGCCTCTTTGGAAAATAACTTGCTACCAAAATTACTAGCCAATGAATATTAAAATTTTAAAACACAGACACATGTATGCACATGCAAACATTCTTTCTCCAGCTAGTCCTCTTGACATATCATATTGATATTTAGGGTGTCCCTCTTTTTTAACCATTTGTCCATTCATCCAGAAGTGCAGTGGATTCCGGGGCAAAAATGAATGTAAATTAATTTAGGAAAATGTTTACTACGGAAATACAAACTTTATGGGGTTGCCTCAAGGACTATAGTGCTTTGAATTTTCACTTGGCCTGGTTGGTATTTCACTTGGTCTGGGCCTGTGGACCTGCAAATTGGTGAGGCCTGCTGAGAAATTTCAATCAAAATCACTGAATCCTCGACTTTAGAAGTGCAAGGAATGGACAAAGTAGTGTACATAAAATGGCTCAAGTTACTCTTTGGACAAATTACTTTTCGTAGTATGCAGGTCCTATAAACATGCAGATATGAAGAGTTCAATTTCTTTTCTTCTATAGTTCCTGTTGCCATGCCAACTAATGTACGATCTCGGCCATGGAATTCGACAGCACTGCTGGTGGAGTGGGACCCAGTGCCTAATACACGTGCCAACATCAAGGGCATTCTGGGAGGATACAGGGTGAGTAAGAATTACGCTGTGAAATCACTCACAAGTACAGCTTGCATTCCAGGACCACCATGGTCAGTTTTACGTTGAAGGTCATCGTGTAGCTAGCATTATATATGTAGCCCAGTCATTGTAACACAGCTTCTCGTTCAAGTATGAGCAAAACAAGGCCTACAAAGGCCTGTACAACTAGGGTCTGACCAGTTTGTTTCCCTATGCACAGTTCTTTAGGAGACAGGCCTAACAGCTGAAAGTGCATGTTGATATGTCATGGCATCACATGTGCAGAACTAACATCCTTGTGTACGGGGACAAACTGTGTTTGTGTCG
Source organism: Hermodice carunculata (assembly GCA_964020975.1). NCBI lineage: Eukaryota > Metazoa > Annelida > Polychaeta > Eunicida > Amphinomidae > Hermodice > Hermodice carunculata. Next base: position 82,393,257 of record OZ026622.1, read on the forward strand.
AGTCACAATAAATGTGATACATTTTATGGCAGTCAGACTTGATTGCGTCATAATAATTACCCAATGGATCCCAATGCGCATCAGAAGGGAACATTGCCATTGGTATGTGGCTGTTTTACATGTGGATGACCTCTGGTGATGTATGATGAGGAGTGAAAGGTAAGGTAAAAAGTTGATAGCCTTCTATTTCTTTATGTGTGGAGCGTGCATCTTGATAGCCCTGGAAAATAATGGTTCAGCACAAACAAGCATAATCAATATTTATATTGTTTGGGGGCTGTGTGTTAGTTCAAATCTACGAGGAGATCAAGACAGATTGTTAAACATCGACAAACTAATACACAAGCCCCCAGGAAGCTGGGTTTTGTGACCTTTGACCACACCCATGACTAAAAGTAACGTAAGAATTATCGAGAATTCATTTCAGTTGAGCTAGAATAATCCTGTTGAAGGCCGCCACATGAGCTGTCATACCATCAAGTAATATCAAGATGTATGTACTTGTCATGCAATAGGTGAACTACTGGAGGAAAGACACAGAGGATGAGATGATGGCCATCCATAACCTCATTGCTGGTCAGACTGGCAAGGGCCTCATCATAGGACTACAGCCAAGGACGTACTATCAGGTCAACGTGATGGTGTATAACAGTGCTGGCAATGGGCCGCCCAGTGAAATCTTCCTGGAAGAGACCCTACGTGCTGGTGAGAAACTGCTGTTGTTCATCCCTGCTCTGGCATTCCACGAAGTCCACGTTAATTTACATGGGCACAGGTCTAGATTCACTTACCAGTGTCTGTTCTTTTTTAGTGTAACATGATCAAAGTCATGGAAAAATTAGGATATTGCACCACAAAACATACGAGTCCATCATGGAGGGAAAAATGACACTTCTTATAAAGAGTTTATGAAGTTGATCAGAATAGTTTTTTCTTTTTTTTTGTTTGATCAGAATAATGTCTTCGGGGCAGTTTGTGAAGATGGTAAACATCTTTGAGAATCTATTGCTTAAATCTTATGGAGAATTGAAATTTTTGGCACACATACAAGACTACTACATCCTAAAGTTGTAGTAGTCTGCTGTGTATGGGATATCAGGACTACATCTTGTGGAGAAAACGTGCCCAGCTTACTTAGATTATGAGAGTGTTAGCTGCATATGTACATGCACTAGGTGAGAAATTTTAGACTTCATATTTACAGCTCAAAAACTAGGTAAAATTTGTTTCATACCACTCAAACAGAGAAGTTTTATTTTAATTGTGTGTGCCAAATTTTTTATTACATTAGTATTGGTGTTGTGATTTCTACTTGTCCACACACCCTTGCGCTATGTCTGAGTATTGTCTGTATTGCAGCCCCACAAGAGGCCCCCACAGAGGTTCATGTGAGGCCTGGTGGTGGTGGGTCCGTTGAGGTGACATGGCGAGGCGTCAGTACCACCAGTAACGAGGAGCCACTGCAAGGATACATGGTACATATTAATTTGCAGCTTATTAGTGACAAAAAAGAGGAAGCACTTCTTGCACAATCTTTATCCCAAGATGCCAAAATTATCAAACTTTTTATTTTTGAATGTGATCAAAGTGGCAAGATGTGTATAATATGGTCTGCATCTTAAAATGTCATTGTCATAATATAATGATTGTGCTAAAAGAAAACTATGGAGTAACCCCATCAGGACTGTATAAGTGTTTGGGGGGAAAATTTTCGACTGGTTTGTTCCGTGGCAGTCTCAATTCTCTCAGGAAAGTTGATGCATAAGTGTAATATATTTTTTTGGAAGAACAAAAGGGTTTCCTGTTTTGACATTTTTATCAAACAAATACAAAGATGTGACTACCCTCTACCTCTCCCCTCCCCCCCCCTTTTTCTTTAGTTAAAGAGTATGTGTCTACAAGTTTCAATAAATGCTGTGTTACAGGTGCGCTATTGGCGGCAAGGGGAGGACATCTATGCTGCAAAGGACATTGATGCGGAGAAGACGATGAAGGCCTATGTGACGGGGTTAAAAGAGAATGTACTGTATAACCTTCGAGTGCTAGGGTACAGTCGAGGGGGGGATGGACTCATGAGCTCCCCAGCTGTACAGTTTGTCTTAGGTAAACATCAGGATCAGTTGATCTCCTGTCCTATCAATTCATGCATCAAAACTTTTTGCATTAACACTGTATTTTTGGTGATGAGCTTCCCAAAATATTTTGTCTAAATATTATAATAAGTTAACTGTACCTGTAATTTGTCTTTGAAGTATATTCCAATAAGTAGCATGAGAGGTTTGTCTAAATATACATGTACATAGAAATCATGACTTTGTGTCTTCATACCTTCAAGTGCCTAGTTGCCCAATTTCATCAGTTAACTAATGTTTCATGATTGAAAATACCTTGAATGATCACTGCATTGGAGGTCTGTCAACCAGGACATTATGTCCTCAGTCAGTGGGGTCCTATGTTACAGGTTGGGGAGAAGGTACCCAAACCTCTCCAGGAAACTTGTTTACCTGTTCTGAAACAAGAGGAGGGATTTGAAGTCAGTCACTATTTTGTGGTTCAAATGTCCTCATTTTAACCCTTTCAGTGCCACATTTTGGACTGAGTCAGCAGCCTTTCTCTGCACACATCGGGCACATTGCGCTCGATGTGCGCCAGGAAAAACTGTTGACCTGGGGTATTCTCTCTGGAACTATAGTCGTACTGGTACTTGAATGAAAGGTCTTTTTATGAGGAATACGAATCTGGGATCCTAATTTTCATTCTTGCCCACCACCACCACCAACTGATTCAGACTTGTCTGACTTAATTAGATCAACTTTAGACGTGATTGGCACTGCAAGACTTAAAACACTTTACTACAGTGTCCATTGTATGTGGCATGTTATGTAATGCTTGTTGTGAGACATCTGAAGACAGATGTGAACCATGTCAATGCTCATTCCCTGCTTAAGTGTCAGTTTATGGTTGTATTGTGTGAAATAACATGATTTACCAAAAAAAAAAAATTTGTTCTTGAAAACAGAAATTCTCTCAGTTTTGTCATAAACTAAGGTCCTTTTGTTTTCTTTCAGGGGCAAATTGTAAAGTCATGGAAGGTAAGTTTTTTTTTTATTATTTATATAGCAGTCTTTGTGAAATAGTTTTTGGGTAGTTGGTGTTGATGTTCATCATTTTGAATACAAAATATATCAGTCAATAATGATGTGTATCAATGCTGTACTTTTGCAGTTAAAAAATTTTGAGTTTCAGGATGAGATATGTTCATCTTTTTGTAATATGTTTTCCTTTCTTGCCCCCCCCCCCCCTTATCCATACTAAATGGGATTCATATTTGTCTGATCCCTGCCACTGCCACATCATTTTCTTATATTTGCAATCTGTATAATAGCTCCTGTCATTACAAACGTAGGGACCAGAATGGTCTTGCCTCTTCCATGAAGCACCTTAAGAAGTGGAAGCTGAATCACATTTCACAATGACCTGATGAGGCTGTGTAACAATGGAACTATTTTACTGAACTTACCCGACCCAAAATGACGCACAGAACAACATTTTTCACTAGACAGTGCATTTCTGGTCACGTTGGATGTACAATCATTGCACACCAACATTCCTACAAGTGAAGGCTACATAGTGTGGCAAGAGCTCCATAATTCATGTATTGCATGTGTTGCCATGTACTATTGCAGGTTAGTAGTGTAATAGTACATGGTACCACATGCAATATGTACTTTATGATGCAGACTTATTATAATCATGTGGAGCTTTTTCACTTCACAACAAAATTAGCAAGAAATCATTAATTTCATTTGATTAAAAACTGAGACTCAGAGGTTGATGCACTCTGGTCACAGCGTGTTCCACTTGATTATATCCCCGGTAGGAGGGGATGTATATCATGTTCAGTCCTGTTCCGCGCTACTGTGTATCTTATTTTCCACATATTTCTGCCCCCTCTTGACCCATTGCCTCCTAATTTGGTCCAGACAATCTATGGGTCTGGAAAATTCTACATTACTATGAGAACAGAGATTTACCATCTCAGGTCTAAGGAATGTGGATTCAATTGATAAAGCTATCCTGTTGACACCAAGCCAAACTGAAGAAAAAAAGTGATGAAAACATTTTCGTAATCGTAACAATTGCAAATATTGCATTTGCCTGAACACATCAGGACGAGTGACTAGTGCAGAAACTAAAAGGACATATGCTGTTCCAAAAGGAGGTTGTTGCGAAAGTTCCAACATAATTTATCTCCTAACATGGAAAGTCTTCCTGAAACAGTATGTCGGACAAACACAACCTCCATTCAATGACATGCTAAGAGAACACTATCGTTACATTAGTACCAAAGTGACCACCCAACCATTTGGTAGATATTTTACGCAAGAGGGTCATGATGAACTTGACATTGAAGTTCACATACTAGAATACAAGCCAACTCCACTGAGATTAGCATGTACCAGAGAGTTGTGATTAACTCATGAGAAACATTGAATGCACCAATATTATTATGCTCCATTGAGCCTTTCAGCCTCGATATCAAAGGAAGATCGCTTTCTTGCTTTATCTGATGCTAAAGTTTTAATGTCTTAGCTCACCTCCCCATGCGATTTTCCATGCAATTTTAATGTAGAAAGTGTTAAAACAAAAAAAGCTGCTAAGATACCACAATTGGAATGTATTTCATTTCATATGACCATATCTATGGCAATTGGAACAACAGTTCTGTTGTTCATATTTTAAAATACCTGAGAAATAGCACCAGCGGATCACAGCTGACAGCCAAAACAGTCTTTCCTCAATATGAGGAAAGCCAGGCCAATTCCAAAAGAGATCTTTTTGAAATCACACCATATCAACAAAGATATGGATGTTGGGCTATTGTTCTTACATAAACACACACATGCTTTGCAAAGAAACCACGGCCTTTTGGACGATTCTGCCCTACTGCTAATATGCTCTTTGGTACCAACATTCCTCATTGTGCATGTCCTTTTGCACCAATCCCCCATTTTACATCATGTATTATTGTACTAACCCTCCTTGCGTCATATCATGCCCTGTGTATCAGCCCTCCCCACCCACTGCAGTCATGTCCTTTTGTTCCAACCCTCCCTACTGCATGTCGTCCTTTTGCAGCTACCCTTCCTAGTGCACACAATGTCCATTGTACCAACCGTCCACACTGCTTAGCTTGTCCTTTTGTACCAACCCTCCCTACAGTATTGTGTGATTTATGGCCAACCCTCGTTGGTCAATGTCCTGTCATGTATTGGTCAATGCCATGTCATCTATGCCGTGTCCGCATTTTGGGTCCTGCAAGAAGTAAATCACTATCATAACATGACACGAGGTGGGCATGGAGTGTAATCAATGAGATGATCCCATGGTCCAGATTGTGTGACCCCACCTTTAGCAGGTAGTTAAGGTGAGAAAAGTCATGGGAACAGGCAGGCAGGCACAGACAGAAGTTTTGTGTTCATCTCAATATCTGTCTGAACACATGCGATGCTGACCTTTCAACCTAATGTACCATACTTCTGTTTGCGGCTTTGTCCAAATATTGACGTTTCCGTTTGGTGAGGATAGATTAAGAGAGGTGTTCACAAGGGTGGGAAAGACCTCTGACAATGTATTGACATTACTTCCTATCACATACCACTAAACTACCACCCCTCACACATGACTACTCACTCTATATGGCCCTATTGACATTTTTCCGGCACCTCATGTTAGACGCAGGTCTCTTTATGCTGACATTAGCACTTTTATATTGGATGCTCACACCAAACTAATGTATTGGAAATCCTCATCTGAAGCTCCACTGAACAGGCAGAAAGGACACACATTGAAGATCACATGAAGTGGAATCATTTATATTATGTGATAATTTGGATTGACTTGTAGGGGTTGGAATCTAGCAATAATGAAGCCTCCCTGGGAGGCTTCATTATTTGCAGATTTCAGCTTGTGGGCGCCTTGAGTTATACCCACCCAGCATAATGTATTGTGCTGTAAACATGATCATTAGTGTTCCCCCTCACCCTGATGAAAATGTCCACTGGTTGCTTCCACTCTAATTGGTGTTGCAGGTTACAATATGTGAGCATACACAAAGACAAAAAAACTTGACATGAGCCCATCATGTTCTAGGCCAGTGCATTTGGTTGACATATTGTACAAAAATGTGTACCAATCTTTGACAACCTCGGAAAGTTTTTAACATAAAAGCAAACGTACAAAGACTGCTGGTGGCGTGTGTACTGTGACATAAGGACGTCCTGCCAGTGTGGTACGTGCAGACTAGGCTAATGGGTCACAGACGCTCCACCTTAGGATCAGAACAAGGCTGAAGAAAGCCAAAGGACACTTCTGTTATTAAAATGATGATTAATTTACATTCTTTTTGATGCATTGAGTGTTCTACTAACATTTGATTACTTTTATTTATATTTTTTGGATTCATTATAATCAGAAAAGCTCAGCAACTTCATTTCATTTCCAGCTGGTGGGATAACATTAAAGAGTCGTAAGTCTGGTTCCTGCCTGTGACCTCACAGGCCTGTGCTAGATATTACTTCTGTGTCACTCATCATTCAAGTTTCTTTCATGTTAATGATTATTTTTGTCTTATGTTACTATATCTTTGTGATGTGTATTGGTTTTATATGTGTACATCTTTGTCAATATACAAACATGTCGTTGTATGTAACTTTTCATGAAGGCTATTTGCTTGGGTCAACCTTGGCGTGAGGAATCTCTGATCCAAGCAGGAAATCTTTTCAAAGAAGGATTAACCAATAACTTGAGTGTGTGTTGGTTTGGCTTTTTATTTGTTTAATAATCAAATAACAATTTAAATTTTGGTTGGCATCGTGCAATTTGTTTTATAGACTCAGGATTGCATCGACTTACTTACAAGCCCTTAGGTATGTACGTGCAGGATAAGAGCTGCACCAAAGCATCATGGGATAGTTTGGCATTGTGGGGGGTTTTATTGTGTGTTTCCTGTGGTAAGGTATTTGAGGCACTGGTTCCCATCCCCTACCCCAATACCAGGGTACAAATGTGCCATATTGTCAGACGTGGTATTCCATCGGGCCCAAAGTCACTGTAAACTGGCGTTCTACCATTACTTTATTCTGATCATAGATTGCAACATATGTTTTGATGAGTTACAAAAACGTAACTTCATTTTCATCAAATGATGACATCATTTAACAGTTTCTCATGATCTGTATGCAATGAGTGCATGCATGTCAAGTCAAGATTAATTTATTCCAACAATACAATGCATGTACTTGAAGATATTAATGCGCATGAAGGAGCATTGTGCACTTTCATTACCAAAGTTATGAGTTTATTTTTATTGGCTGATTTGGTGAAATTTGTTTGAATCCAAGTACATGTATATCTGAAACTTGGTTGCAAAATTATAAGTGTTGTGCTTTGATAAATGCATGAAGATATGTATATCAGATAAGAAGTGATGATATACCCTAGTTAACAGTGTTTACATCAAGTATCAGGTTTTCATGAAACCAGTTGGAGTTTGGGATGCATTTCTATATAAGCCTCAACTGGCAGTGTCAAAGTATCTTTAGAGTTGCCAACATCATGAAGTTTGTACAGTGAAACTTGCCTTGAAAGACGTACCAAACTGGTGTCTCAAGACAGGGGCCACTGCATATAATTCACTTATATATCTGCTTTACTTCTCAGTGTAATAATCTTATAATTTCTACATGCTTTTGTTTGTTTCTGTCCTTGTGGTGAAATCTAGTAATTTTGTTTTCTTTACAAATGTTGGCATCCCTGAATTACATGCATAATATCTATCCATGTACTAACCTGTGATAACCACGTTTGCATATATGTTTTGCAACCCAGCCAGACACGTGTATTGTCGTCTCAGTACGTGGCTGCATTAACCATTTTTGGTCAGAATAAGATGCGAGTCAATGCCTTTCCTTGATACACCCAACCACGGAAAACTATTGATCAGGACCATGCTGTTATGAGGAGTCATTTCTCCTATTCTCAAAAAAAAAAAGTATTTTATAAAAGTGGAACTAAAGGGAAAATATGAAGGCAGAACAAAGTTTACATCTGGCCACTTTCGGGTGATTTGAGCAGAAAAAGGGTAAAGTCTGACAGCCGAAAACCATCTAAACTGCATCAAAATCCCAGCAAATATAAATATAAATGAGATACAAAAAATCCCCAGATTTTTTGGTGAAAATAATAAATTTAGCTTGAAATAGCAATTTGAACATACCCCAGTGTTGAAGAGACTTTCATTTCTGTTAAATACGGACTAGTATTTACATGCATTGGCCACACTTCTATGTTATGGTTAAGTTTAGAAAACAAAGACTTCGTGCAGTGTTTTTCTGGGCTCCCTTGTAAAGCTATATGCAATATGTTCCTGTCATCAATTACTATGAAATGTATAAATGTGTAGTATGCGTATGTACATATAACTTTTCAGTTGTGATTGAGTGCATGAGAAAGATGGCAAATGGCAGATAATGACCACAACTTATTAAATGTGCATACATGCTGATGAGAGTTGACCTGGGTCATGTGACATACCAGAGTGGTATTTGGTATTCTGGTGCAATTCACACCCAAAAAGTGTGTTGTTTGGACAATGTGCATCTTGGCGCTTATTATTGGTTCTGCATGAATGTGTTTACATGGGCAATACGGAGAAGGAAGATGACAATTACACAAAAGTAGCAGTGGGTTTGCTGCCATAAAAAGTTTTTTGTTTTTGTTTTTGTTTTGCATGATGCAGTGGGTTGAGGTGATGTTTGATTTGTTTTGTGTTGGTTTAAATATTTTTGTTTAGTCTTTACTCTAGTAAAGCATATTTTGTAAGTATGTAGAATTAGCTGTTTGGTTTTGTTTTGTTTTTTTTCCTTGAGTTTATTATGTTATTCTATAGTTTAGCTGAAACCTAGATCTGATTTTGTTTAATGTTACTGGGCCTTTGTTTTCTGTGATATATAGTTGTGATCAAGTGACGTGAACCGTGCTGAAGGGTGAATGAGATAGTCTTGAGTGACTTCTGGTGTCAAATGTATGAAATATACTGATAGATGTACTCAAATTCTTAGTCATTGTCCTCAAATCTATTGCTCTTTTGTCTTCTCATTTCAGATATTGCCTTCAGCTTTTTGCACAAACCCATGACACATAAACTGTGTGTTATAAAAGTTTTGGTCCTATATTTACAGACAGTCCAGATAAGGTGTACCTGTACTCATGTCGAGGCTGCAGGGGAGAGATATCATACAGCATCATAGCCATTTTGCTCATCCTGCACCAAATCTGGAACCACCTCTTATAGGTTAAATATTTACATCAGATCTTCCAATCACAAGGTTAGTAGCCATATTCCAATTTATGTTCTGTACTTTATAGGAGCTACAGTAGTTTTCAGCATGTTATCATTTTGTCCAACTGCATTCCAACTTTTTAAAACAAAAGAGTTGAAAGAAGGCAAAATGTTGCGCTGTTGTGCCTAAGTTTTGCTGTTATGTCATCTAGAGGGAAAAGTTGAGGGGGTTTTTTTGGAGGGGGGGGGGGTTATGTAGATTAAGATATTTATTAATATGTTTCTGTAAATGCTACCTTACTTTTCATCTTGATATATTTTAAGCATATTAATCAGACACTTGAAAATGTAATACTGAAACACCATGTACTAAGATTGAGGAGATGCTTTTCTGTTTGGACTCCCAAACTGTAATCTTTTGATTTATGATGGAAGTTTCAGAATTGGGATAAAGCCTTCAGGGTTAAGGAATAGATCACAATTTCAGCTGTTTGACATACAAGTGCATCATTTGGATTTAAAGCAGAACTGAGAGTTGTGGCACTTGAAAGTGTGTCTGTAGGCGAAAAGAAGCATTTCCTTCCTCATACTGTGACCCAGCAGAGCAAGGGTCAGTGCAGATTTGCCTCAATTGGGCCTAGTCTACAAGCATCGGAGATCAATATTTGTAGTTTTGATTTCTACTGTCCCCAAAGAAAGGCCATTGATTGGCAAAGCTCGTCTTTGTACTGGCCACATCTTTGCCTGCTCATCCATCATTTTGCACTGGGATTGCCCAAGATGGCCAGTGGCACTGGTAATATTTGGAGTAATTCTGTGATCTGGAACAGGCTCCCTTGGTGCTTGGTTCTGTACCAGGGAGAAAGGAAGAGTGCTGTTTGATATTTATGAACAACACCTTATTTGTGTAGCCATAGATTTGGTGGCAGCTCAGGGATATGTACCAGACCAGTTGTACAGGTCTGGCAGCTGGTTTGCATTCAGGCATTCACTGTTCTGTATAGGGGACAATTCATCAATTTATTAGAGTACCATCTGTAGGACCAAGACTGGATTGTATGTCCTTTCATCTGGCAATCATAGATTTTGTTCACACTCTGGCTTTGAAATTTTTTTTCTGCAAAATATTGACACCTTTGACATAGCATTAACAGTATATGTCTCTCCATGTGCCAGTGCATGTCACCTATTGAAATCCTGCAAATAAAGCACAGGTGTTGAAAGTTCATGCAGAACATATTGCTACAAAGTGTCCGCTGTAAAATATTAGGTATATTTTGATACAGCATGTAATTCTGCACCAGCAACTTTGGATGTGCTTACCAGTGCATTTGGGCCTTTCATCGGGATGAAACTCACAGCATAGATCTAATTCAGATCAATCTGTCTGGAAATTGGCATGTGGCTGACACATTTTTCACTTAGAATCACCCTTTTTGCCACATATCCTTAGTCTTCAACGGCAGTAAAGCTACCATGACATTAATTTTTGAAGAAGTTAACCCTGTGGAGACCACAGCATGGCCTCCAGTCAGAGGTGTCAATGCCCTTCTGTCTGGCTTGCTTCATAGTTCAGCTCCTGGTAAGTTTTGTTCCTCCAAAATACTCAAACTCATTCCACCCTGATGACACGTTTTCCCGCTAATATCTAAATGTCAACTGCTAATTGTATTTTACTAACCTAGGAATTATTCTTCAAAAGTTTGGATGAAACTTGCATGGAAGATCATTTCAAATTATATGCCCATGGTCAACAGCTTTCCTTAGTGTGCTCTGGGCACATTGCACCCAGAGCACGCCAAGGAAAGCTGTTGACTCCGTCTTTTATCAGGGTGGAATGAGTTAAGAGACTATGCAGTAAGCTTCAGTTGTGTGACAGGTCTATCTGGGTACTCACTGGCTGTGAAGGGTGTCACTTCACGTATGTGACTACATTTAACTTACAGACAAAATGGTCTAATTTGAAGTGTAGGTTTTGTGTTTTGAATATGTCAATTGCAGTTCTTCACACAGTGCAGTGAGCTGGATCTCAATGTATCATGTGCACTCAAAAAAGTGCTAGTTTAGCTATTGGAGGTGTAATTGCATGGATGCTAACACTTATTTTTTGCCCCCTGCAGGTATTCCGCTTGCAGACCAAATGACACGTGGCCAGAAGATCATCACAAGGCTGGGCGACCACACAGCTTTAAGCCTTTCCCCCTTAAACTGGCCAAAACCGGCTGCTGGTCAAATGTCGTCTGCTTCAGTGTTTTCAACTGATTTCAACAGCAGTGAAAAACAATTTGACTGACAATTGAAGATGAGACCTGTCAAGACAACATGACCCAGGTCAACAGTTTAGTGCCCAACCCATGCCAAGGAAAGCTGTTGACTCAGTCTTAATTCAAGGAGGAAAGGCTTAAGCTGTATAGTGTAGCAAGAGAAGATGTGATTATTATAGCATACTGTGTATGGAGTACAGCTACATGTATTGTACTGGTCAGAACCAATTAGTCCTTAATGTAGGCTAAACAACAAGAGCTTCCCAGGAAAGACAATTGAATAAAAGAAAGTTTATGACTGAAAAGTGTTAGATTGGAAATTGCTACATGTTGACACATTAAAGTATTTGGAGTAGTGTTTAGTAGAGCCTACTGGCTGACTTCAAGAAGTGTTCAGATTTGTATATAATAACTTAGTGGCAGTGAAGAGTACAAGTAATTGAACATAATATTTTAATGGCATTAAATGCCAGAGCAGTGAGAGTTGCACAATGGAAGTAACCATCAACTTAGTCTGAGGTATACTCACAACTCACTGAAAATTTTGTCATGAGGACATCAGTAGCATATACAGCTGAGAAATGGTGTATAAAATGTTACACATTGTTATCAACTGAGGGTTTCAGTTTTTTTGCATGTTCTATTTTTTAAGTGGGCTTCTCATTAAGACTGAGAGAGTCAACTGCGAAATAAACTGTGCACTGGTTGTTGAAGCGTGTGTTGCTGAAACAGTTCAGAAACATTCTTTTTCAAAGATGGTAGGTAAAAAATAAAATAAAACGTTGCCTTTTGTGTTCTAACACAGCCATACATAACATTACATATCATTACTCTGTAGGGCAACAAAAATACTTATACAGTACCATTCCAACTTGGAAAGGAAATGCAACAGCTCTTGAACATTGTTATAATGCAAGCATATAATATTGTATATATAGAAGTACCTGCTTTTAAACACCACCCTTGCTACCAGAAAGAAGTGATCTCATGTCGCAAGTGTTCGTAAAGCAAGGTAAATTTATGAGAGGAATGGATTCTAGTGTCATGAAGGGGCAGTCGTAAAAAGATTTGACCTGGTTGGTTTTAGAGCAGGTACCACAGTAAAATGTTGTTTTACTGATCAAGTGTTTATGTTACACCCATCAGAATTTTTCAGCAGATAATAAAACTACGAACTGTTATGTATGTGCAGGAGAACATTTTCTTGGGCTTGTGACAGACACTATTTTGTCTGGTGATAAATTACATTTTGACAGAAGAGGCAGTTGATATATACCTGGGGAAAAAGTCCACGCTCCTAAAACAGCCTTAATTCCGGTTTTAGATGTTCATAATCGTGATAATACTCTGCTTTATATTTTATTGCCATATGCCATTTATGTTAACTCTGAAAGTGCCCCAGGTGTTTTAAAAGGGATTTTATTTGCAGCAACAAAGAACTGAAATATCTCGTGGGAGATATATCTAGTTTCCTTATGGTGGAAAATTTATTTGGGAAGAAGCCAAGCACACAACCTCACTTTCCACGAATGTACAAGTAGGGGTTGTACAGTGTGGTTCTACATAAGTTAAGCAGGGCTGTAACGAAGAAGAAATGAACTTTTTTCAAGTAACATTTTTATGCAAAAGAATTCTTTGTACATTCCCGTTAACTTTGTTTTACTTTGTAAAACTCAGTGGTTATGTAGGTTTTGAATATTTTGTTTCTGTAAATACTGAGGAAATGATGTGACCTTATTATGTACAAAGGTGGTCATTCATTTTATACTAACTTGTACTTTATGCAAATTTGATATTCTAGACATGAATATAGAGTACATTCATTTACAGTGTACCAAATACATAGAGATATACAATAGCCAATCAGGTTAAGGGTTTACAGGGGTGCAGTATGTACAGTGAAATAGAAGGGGGCTATAGATATCTAAGGCAAGGAATCTCTGTTCTAGCATAACCATTGTGCTTCATGTTATCACTAATCAACTTCAAGTGCAGTGGTCAAAGCTGGCATTTGTTTATTGATAAACAGCTATTGACTGATTCTCAGATGAGTCTGGTGCTTTTTTGTGCACTGCAAAAGTGGCACAGATATGACAAATGACCGTCTTACTCAGTACAAAATAGTCTGTGTTTGGCTTCGGTACATGGAGTCCTATGTGCCACTAGGAAGAATCAGAGGAAGTTTCCTGCTTCACTTACCAGAGTGTTTTTGAGATCTGCATTTACATTGTGTCATATTCACAAGTTGAGTATCACTGTCTGTTTTACTGTCTACTGAAATTTCACTAGGAGGGGACGATGGACAAAAGAATTTCATTATCCTTTGTACATTCAAGAATGGTTCAAGAAAAGCAGAAATTACTGACTTCATGAATGATTGCAGGGACTGCCGGTGCCATTAGCCAAATGCTAATTTTTCAATCATTTTGCGAAAGAAATTTGAAAATGGCTAATTTATTTTAACATAAATTATATAAGAGTTAGGTTGCATTCTGCAGTGATTACTGTTTTATTTCCTTATTTGGCTATAAATTTGGAAGGCCTATATCTCTACCAGAATTTGATCAATTAACATTGGTTTTTTGGTTTTTTTTTTCCTCCTGGCATCACATGAACACTATTTAAACAATATAGCAGAGGACATGAGTTCCCATCCATAAGGAGCGCTATATAACTTATTCATTCGGTAACATTATCATTTTATGATCCCTTAAATGAGATACATCTGCTGCATCAGTCATACCCTTATAAATCGATCACATTACTCAACTCGTGGAAGGACAGGATCTGAACAAGTTAATATCCAAGTCGGAGGCAGGCAAACAAAACCTTTTTACACAGTTACTGTTCATGTACAAGTGCTGCAATGTCAAAGCTGATACATGTGGTGTACATCTATACAAGTAAATATTTGTATATATTGAAGTGTTATGTACATGTAATAGCAATGTGACTTTCAACTTTTTTTCTCATTGCTCACATTTTTGTATTTAATGGATACTACTGTACAGCGCACTGTCACTGCAGCACTCCATTGTTACTGCTAGGACTAAGCCAATGGCGGTATTTATAATAGGTGCAGCCTCTGTAGACCAGTCCATTCTCTTTAGCAATTGACGTATCAGAATCTGTATGATAATTGTATAATCAGTACCTGACTAATAAAACTTTCTGTATCCATTCCTTGCAGTTTTTCAGAAGCAATAAGCACTCATTTGAGATTGTACACATAATCATCTTACTGGATGAAACTTTCTCCACCATCAAACCAGGCAAAGCTGGCAACACACAGTGGCCTACATGGCAGCCACTGCTTGGTGTGTTATGTCAAGATAAACTGAAATTTTAGAAAATGGCTTCAGTCTGTTTTGCAGGCAAGTCAGTGGGTAGCGTTCCAAATGCTGGACAATAATTAGCATGTTTACGGCATTCACTGTGTCCATACCTCTTGGAGACGTGGATTCTAATATTTTATATCACAAGTGGATTTTACATGTACAGATTGTTTACTGTAAGATTTTAATTGTTCCATTCCAAACTTATTGTGTAAGTATACAATATGTGGCAGAAATGGCCATGACCATTTGTGGTTTACTGTCCATTGTTTTGTACATTAAACAGACATATCTATAGACATATTTTTTTGTACTTTAATCTTTCATCTAATAAAGGATGGAATGTGAATTGTTGTGGTCTTCATATTTATACACAGTGAAACCTAACTTGAAGGACTCTCCATTGGGATTACCAAATCATGGTCTATCAAGACAGGTGGTCTTTCATCAGAGGTATAAATAAGATGAAAAGTACTGAGCAAAGTATCGGGAGGAGGTGGCCTCATTGGAGTGTGCTCTCAAGAGAGGGACGACTGTAGTATGTCCATGGTTACTTCGGCTGAGTGCCAACATATACAGTGAAACCAGTTTTGACAGACCATCCCAAGGGCAGGCTCAAAAGTGGTCACATAAGGCAGGTGGTCTCTCAATGGAGGTGCAATAACATGGGAAAGGTAGCAAAAGGGACTTTGGAAATATGGCCAAAGGCAGATGGTCCTTCATTTCAGTGGTCTCTCAAAACAGGTTTCATTGTATGCCAAAGTATATAACCTACTGTAATTCTAATAAGCGCACAGTGCCCTTAGGAAAATTTAATTGCAAAGTATGCTTAAAAAACAGGTAATGAATTAGAATTGAGACTAAAAGTTGACCTATATCTATGAAAACAAAGTTTTTTCTGACAAAAAAATGGGGGTGTGCCCTTATTGGAATGATTACGGTATGTTACAACTTAGCCTTCCTGCTTGATGGCTGCTCCACTGCCCTGTCAGTCTACTTCGTGTATTGTCTGATGACCTGTCCGTCTACTTCGTGTATTGTCTGATGACCTTAAAAATCTGGGAGCTTCAAGGCAGAGTCATTAATGCCTGACAACACAAACTGATTACACCCCATTCCTTTTGAAAGTCAATCTCCAGTTGGGTACTTCATAAAAAATGATGAAAAAGGAAGGTAAGCAGTGTCTGTAATGAGTTGTATTTTCCTACTTTTGAAGGATTTTTTTCTGCAAAGACTTGGCTTTGTAGGATTTGTGCCAACACTTGTATAATTCTTGACAACAGGCAAACTCTATGATAACTTAGAGTGTTGTACCTAGTTTTTGGTGTAGCTGGAACAAGGAAAAGATAACTCTCAATTGCAAGCTACAATTTATCTCTCCTGAGAGTGTTTCATTTGAATTATGTGTCAGGTGTTTAAGATTGGGAGAAAAAACTTAAATTTTGTGGATCTGTTCATCAAAGACACTATATTCAAACTGCTGTCAAAAAACAAGTTGAGCTCTATTTCTATCTGATCTGGTTGGGAAAGGAGTGAATTTTTCCCAGGAGAGAGAGGCGGGGGGGGGGGGGGAGGGCGGGGAGCTTGTCCATCTTCCTGGCAAGCCCACGATTGGGATCTTTGAAATACAGAGACAAATTTGAGTCCAAAGTTCCTTAAGCGAATTCCTATGACGGATTTTGGGCCACTGACACGCCTCGTTATATGTGTAGACCCATACTGAATTTGAGTACCTGACGTTTGCTAGTTTTCATAACATATTTCTTTTGGTCATAACTTGCTCATTCCAAAACATGTATCTGGAAAAATTTTCACCCACTTTTTGTCAAAATTGAGTTCAATAGACAGCTCGTAGATTGGACTTTTTTAAGTACACATTATCCATAGATATTAAAGGTATAGCTTATAATGGCTGTCAGAAAAATATAATCACTTTGTGAGAACAGAATCTCAAAAGTTGTTCACCTGTCCACAACATCCTTAATTATGTATAGTTGAGGTTGTTGCAATATTGAGTGTCATTCTAACTGAACCGGATGGTGAAATCTCTTATTGGCTGTCCTTGGGACTGCTTGATATTTGTATGCTGTCTGAAATTTCCATGTGAACTCCAGTACATATCTGCTTACCAGGCAGTTCTGTGACACATTGGGAAGAACCACTGACGCATACTGAGAAACAATTTCCGCATAATTATATTACATATTAACGTTACAAACTTGTTGGGTACAAATGAGTAGGTCAGCGAGGGGGTCAATACAGCCCAGATTTCTCTTCCCATTTTCCTTTGGCACTATCTTCTTTTATTCCTTTCCGCTGTGACGGGAGTTGTCATTGCCTGGTGGTCAACCTCAGACTGACCTGCATGTCGTGTCTGGCCGCTCTAATCACCAAGACACTGGTCATTTTCAGCTCCAGTGGGCACTGATGTGAATGTTCAGCAGAGCAGATGTTGGTAAGTGACCAGCACAGAATAGTAGCAGATTGTTGTTGGGCAATGTCAGCTTGATTGGCTTCACACATTCACACCCGATGTGGGTACCAAACACCTTATCAGCAAGCTGGTCCCTTGCATTCGGTCCGTAGAGTTGTGCAGTAGATTATTTGGCCGTGCTCACATGTACATGGAGAAACTAGAGCGAGTGAGGGTATCTGGACCCACAGAACAGATAAGTGTGTGCTTTGGAGCATGTAGATCGCTCAGCCTCTGGCTTCAAACATGGAACAAAGGCTTCTTCTTCTTCTTCTTCTTCTTCTCCTTCTTCTTCTTCTTCTTCTTCTTCTTCTTCTTCTTCTTCTTCTTCTCCTTCTTCTTCTCCTCCTTCTTCTCCTCCTCCTCCTCCTCCTCCTCCTCCTCCTCCTCCTCCTCCTCCTCCTCCTCCTCGGGGGCGAACTTGCATTTGTGCGATTGATAAATTTCTCAAAGACTGCCTAAGGTTTGTTAACACGACACTACAAACTACATCCTTGCTGTCACAATATCGTCTACCTGCTACAATTCACCCTTCTATAAATATGAGTAATAATAAACATACATGTCTTAGTCGCCCATTTTTATTTGACGTTAACAAAGACTTTAAATGCTTGCATAATTGAATTAAATGCTATTTAAATTGAATTCCTATGTAGTCATAATTCATCTCGGTATCCATGGTGATTGTCTATGCCCTCAATCATCAACCCTGTATATAGCGACCCCATGTCTATTGCGACCGTTTTTGGAATGCACCAAGCATGGTTGCAATAGACAGGTTTCACTGTAAGCTACTATTTTCTACCCTACGGTATTGTGCTTTGCAATCTGACATACTGCTATCATGTCCACCAACCTCTTGAGGACTAAATACATGCGACTGTTTTTGAAGAAAACCAACTTTAGAGCTTGATAAAGTACTACTTACTGATGCAAAGACAACTAAAGTATATATTCTTCGGTAAGAATGATCATGAGCTATAGATACGTGCAAAGATCAGTCATTGTCCTTGCCTAAGTGTTAAATAAACACAGTGATAAGGAAATGGTCGGGTTTTATGCTGTTTTCGTCCATTTCTTCTATGAAACAAATGATAAGACTGTAAAAATGGTTTCGTTTGATTCCAAAGCTTGCCATATTTTTTGGATATCTTGTTTGGTTTAGGAAATATAGCTTTGTAAAGTTGAAAAAAATCCGACTTTTTGATGTTTTTCTTTGATGAGGTAGATTTTTCAACTTTGCAGAGCAATATTTCCTAAACTAAAAAAGATATCCAAAAATATGGCAACCTTTTGGATAATATTATTAGGAAACAAACCAAACTATTTTTACAGTTTTGCCATTTGCTTTGGAAGAGAAATAAACATAAACAGCATAAAACCTGGATATTTCATTATCACTGTGTTTGTTTAACAATTAGCCTTGCACTTTGCACCAATCTGTAGTTCATGACCACCCCAACCCAAAAATATATGCTTAAGCTACCATTCCATCAATAAGTAGTACCGTAGAGGGCTGTACAGTTGGTTTTCTTCAAAAATGGTCCCATGTATTTAGAGTCCTTAAAAACTTGCTGTATCATTTGAAGTTGGAAAGGCGCTCTTTGCCCCACCATGTGGCTACGCAATTAGGACTGATTTTAGATCTGTTTTAAATCTTAAAGAAGTAGAAGTAAAATCTGTTTTCATACAAATGACCGTTTCTTGTACAAAATGTAGTGCTTATTTTGAAATTCTTATATATTTGTGTTCCTGGATTCGATCAAAAATATTGTGCATTTCGTCCTTACATTTTTTTTTATCTTGTGATATATCAGGATTTTTAGAATATTATATCGACATCATAATTTACGCTACCTGATTGACCAATATGTTAAAATCATCTGATGGCCTTAAATATTGTTTAGAAGCTATTACGATGGTGGTGTGTTCCATTTATATAATTTATGAGATGTAAAATGAGAAAGGCTTGGAGGTGGCGCTCTTTGCCTCCCTTAGGTGGGGCAAAGGACGCCATGAAGGCAATTTTTTGCAAGCTTGATATATTGAAAAGTGGAGCAGATATTCTTTCGTAAACAAATTATATATGTATATAGGAAAATCGAAATTGAAGCAAAATTTGACCTCTAGATTGCACCAGCTTGTAGAGTGAAAGTATAGGAGGCCGTAGGCTCTGTGCTTTTGCCCCCCCCCCCCCTTCCCTTACATATATAAGTACCATAGTATATTATACTTTCGGAACATTAGATATTCGAAATACCGAGGTGTAACCAATGAATGAAATAACAGAAAAAGGTTCATAATTATCCTAACAAGTTATGTCTATAAGGATAACATGCTGCCGAGTAGGCCTATGCCTAACCAGGTCTAGTTAGTGTATGACGCTTGCTATTTGGATCAGACGCCAACGGATGTATGAATCTGTCAACGGAATATATGTTTAAACAGAACAACAAAGAATGTGCAATCATATATTTAAAATGTGGTTGTTAAAATCTAAATGGCAACATAACCACAATGTCTCCAGCAGAATTGACCAAAGCTTCCCCCAAATTTTATAACATGGCCCATACACATCTTGAAAAACATTGAAAGTCTTTGAAAACTGATTTTGAGGTAAAACTTTTCTATTGCATAATTTTGTCCTCTTCCAATAGTTCCTTCGTGCTGCAATTATGTCCAAAATTACGACCAGAGTTTCTTAAAGTTTCAAAATTTTGCCTGCACAATGCTTGAAAAATCGTAGAATTTAAAAGCAAAGTGTATGAACCGTGTTATCAGAAATGTGCTTAATGGAGATGGATCAGAACGCCTCTGAAGACTGCCTACCTGATCATTCAAAAATACATTTGGAGGTCAGGAGAGGGGCGAGCCAGGGGACACTCTTGCCGTGATATCTCATGAAGTATTGACTGCAGCACCCCTAAATGTTTATGAAAGACATCATGTATGTACCTGATTGCAGACCACAACTGATTTAAAAATGTTTTATTGACTCAATCGGGATACAGGCCTATGCCCCATAATTGATATATTTATCCGACTGGAAGACGAAAAAGGAGAATTAAAAAGGATGCATGACAATTACCACCCACTAAAGACAAATTCAATGCAAGGGCAACGTCACAAGACGGGGGACAGGTGGAGTGGCGTGCCGCACCAGACCAAAATTACATTGAAAACGTACATCTTCTGATATTTTTGTCTCCTTTTTAATATTTTATGATTTTTTTAAAAAGTTATTAGGCATATGGAAATTAATAAACACGGCTTCTCAACATTATCATGATGAACATGTTTGAGCTAGAATTTTGAAACTGCACACAATTAAGTTTTCACTTACAAATAATTGGTTGGAATCGTTTTGCTGTAAACCTCTGTTGTTCAAAAGACTCTTCGCCCTCCGGACAGTTTGTCGAAAACCATTTCGGTACAGGTTAAACTCGTTGAAATTCACGTTATCACGACACGGCCAATTGTGCGTACGCGGACTGATGACAATGATTGAAACCTTCACTGTAATAGTCATTCGTTGGACCCCAATGGGTTATTTGTTTCAACTGTGAAGTTTTTTTGGTCCCACAAAGCCCAGAGTGAAAAAAGCCCTTGCCCACGAGGGCTATCTGTTCGATGTACCGATTTTTGGAAGACTAGGGCAAGTGTGATAACAAAATTCAACTTTACAGCCTAATAAGTGGGGCAGAGAATCAAATTATATTATTGCTAGTGCACGTATTTATATTTTAGAATCAAAAGAAATTTTCTACAGTAACAATTCAGACGAAACCTATGCCACTCATAATATCATTTGAAACTTTGTTTGCAATTGGAATTAGTATAAACTGAATGACAAAATGATACCTAATTTTTATTTGTCTCAGAATTCATCCTTACAGACTGCTCTCATTGTCTCCTTGGTTTCATCTTTCCGCCGGTGCCCATACACATACCCCCGCTGTCTCATTGGCTTCATTATCTCTACCCTTATCCACCTGTTCCATCTTCTCACTGGTTTCATATTCAGTTTCTCTCCATCCTTTGCCACATGTCCACCTTCCCATCGGCTGAACTTTCATACTCTTATACACCACACCGATTTTATGGACATACTACTGTTAACTCTTTTGTCTTTTGTTTTATATTGTTAAACCTCATCCACGGCTTCCATTTTCTCGCCGGTTTCAGTTTGTTCATTTTTATCTGCCACTCTTAATGTAACGCTGGCTCCATTCTCTTATCCATGTATCCTCATTTCCCAGTGCCTCAATTTTCTTAGCAACACTTCCTTTTCCATCATTTCGCCGGCTCAGTCCTCTTGTCATATGCACCTTTCCCATTGCTTCGTTGGTTCTATTCTGTTAGCTATATCATCTTTCCCCATTTTCTCGTTAGTTCCATTCTCTTGGTCATACCTTTCTTTCTCATTTTCTCATTGGTTCCATTGTCTTGTCCAAATTATCCGTTCCCTTGTGCCCATTGCTTTCATTCCCTTCTTCTTCATCCACTGCCCACTATTTATTTCTTACCTTCCTCACGCTTCTCCCTTTTCTCTACTGTTCCATACTATTCTTTTCCTTTATATCCTCTTCCTAAATTACACTCTAAAACTAACTTGAACTATAGGCCAGCCCAGCGTGGTTAAAAAGTAATGTTTTGAGCTTGATTTAAATCATTATGCAAAAAGCAAAAACAAAACAAACAAACAAAAAACAAAAACAAAAAACAAAAACAAAAACAAAAACAAGCAAAAACAACAAACAAACCCGCAACACAGACTGTTCCGTTTATTGATTCCATGTCCCAACCATTTCACCGACAGTATGCACTGGTTGTCAGCCTTTGCGAAATAATGAAAGTATTACTACGCCTAACAAATTTAGCAAAGTAGTACAAACATACCGTGAAATCATATTCCCGGACATAAAACTTCCCGAATTAGCCACAATAGAGATTTTATCTTCCCGAATTGCCACCACCACCAAAATAAGTGTTAATCATATCAGGCCTCTCATCTGTGTGTGTGGAAGTTTCTTTTTATAATCTAAGTATTATGTAAAAGGTTGTTTTGTGTTGTGATTTTATTAGATTTAATCTGCCAAATTATTCGCGAGTTTAACATTCCCGAATGGGGTGTACCCCGGAAAAATTTGGTTATATTTCTTCCTTGCAAAAATTTATGATTATACAATATCCTGAAAGATGTACTGAGACCATTATCAATGTGTTGTTTTCATTGCGAGTGCTGTATACGGAAAAATATGAGCAAATTCACGTCTTTAAAATGTTTTTTGCGCTGTGATAAAATATACTCTAGTCTTTGGAATTTGCTAATTCTGATACATATTTCAATGCTCGTATAGAATAAGTAGGAAGCAGTTCAGATTTCTGTGCTGCTCATTTTAGCTCTATCAGTCCCCATATTGGACTGAGTCAACAGCTCTTGACCAATTTGATCAGAACGATAAACAAGAAAAGAGTCATCATCCTAATGCATCCACAGAAATTAACTGACACAAGGGTAAGATCCCTTAACTCCCCAATATTTTTTTTTTTTAAGTTTATATCGGTAATTGGCCAAATCACCCAAGGCAGGCGATTAGAGAAGAAGTTTAATGTTTGTTCTGTAGACCGGTACTTTGGGTCTGAAAGAAAGCAATAAACCTTCAAAAGCGTGGGTTTTCTTCAAATTTTACACAAGTACTTCATAATCTTACACAAATTATAACATTTATCGAGGAAAAAATCAAGTAAATTAATGATTGTTATACAGAGGTACAGCAAAGTCATTGTGTTCAAGTAAGTGAAGAAAAGTAAAGGCTCTCAACTTCATCAGATACGCCATTGTCTTCCGGCATATTTTGCCTCTTTACTTGACAGAGATAAAACCTACCACATTTCCCTGTTATAAAAGCAATTTTCAAGGTTTTTGTGCAGTTTTTTTTGTTACATTAAGAACGTATTTTTGTCTATTGAACAAATTGAGTCGTAGTGCTGTGATTCCTTTTAATTTATTATAACATCCATATTTTCTTCAGTCATCAATTACGCACTAACTCGGATGGGGATTCAATTATGTGCACAGTTTTTTATGTGGCCATGGGTATTTTTTAAAGTCAGTTTAAAGAACTTGAACACGGACGATCTCACACTGCCAAAGGAACTTTCATTATCGATTTTTTTCTTTCTTTTTATCGTGAGGATAAAATAAACTATTGGAAAACTCATCGCAAGCTCTTGGGCGAGTAATCTCAGGGTGCACAGTTTTTGACGTTGCTGTATATTATCCCGCCAACGGAATGGTCTGTGGTAGTAAAGAACCGAGTCCACATTGGGCGGCTTTTTCAGTCTTCTTCCGTGGTCTTCCCTTAATGTAATCTTAGATGTAGCGTTGACGGCTTTGCCTCAGAGCTTCGATAATGATGGACGTCTCATTTTGTGTAGTCTGCGGATGTGATTTACATGCCATACGAGTTGCCTTAGATAGTGTTGCAGAAACTAACCAGAGTTGGGGAAAAAAGTCTCTTAGAATGTCACAAGTATTTCCTGTGATAAATACTGGCGGAACCCGGCTAATCAACCACGTGCGAGCTATTAGCGCTACTACCCGTTATCCGTGCAATTATATGCGGATCTTTCAGATGATATGTCTGTCTGTCTCTCAGTAACTGGTACCTTATCAGAAAGTCGTAGTACACAGACATCCTTTTTCTCATCTTCAAGGCGTTTAACACTTTCCTGGCTAACCCAGTCAACAGCAAAGAAAAAAGTTTAATCTTGCCTGCGAAACCGACTTGCTCAGGCCTGTGAATCAGTACGAATATGTCTTAAACGCTATGCAACCGGCCGTAGCAGGCAATAAACTGTGAACACTGCTTCCCTTGTCTCCTATGCTTCAATTTTTCACATTAGACAAACGCAATTTTTAATAATCGACAAAATTAATTTCACATACACTTCCACAAGCGCCATCAATGCGTCCGTAACCCGCGTATTCATGCTGTACCGAGATAAAGACCCCCAGAATAGCCTTTTTCTTTCAAGAGAAAGACTTAGATAGATCTTTATTTCAGATAAAACAGGCTGATCTCGTGGGATGTGGACTCCAGACCAAGTGTTTAGTCGGAAATGTTAATACATGTATTTAGTTTTATCTACACCAAATTTTACAAAATTCACCATGCAATTGTGCAAAGCATGCTAGCCCAACACACACACACACACACACACACACACACACACACACACACACACACACGGAAAATATTTATTTATTTATTTATTTATTTATTTATTTATTTATTTATTTATTTATTTATTTATGTGACATATAATTTGACCGACGGAGTAGTACCTGGATAATTTGCCCACATGTTAAAGCACTTGCCTTGTTCTGGTCAACATAAAATCACTGCAAACAAAGAGAAAACAAGAAAAGAAGATTTGTTATAAAGCAAATCTGTCTGTGTGGCTTCAAAAGTTAACTGCTACAACTTTTGTTCATTCTTAATTGGATATGCTTATAGGAATAATAAAAGTGCCACATTTATTTTGTTCAGTACAATATCGAGCAAATACAATGATACATTACCCTGGCATGATAAACTGCTTGACATGTACAGTTAGTCAGGCCAGTAAGTTGCCATCATGACAAATGAACCATCCAACCAGAGGTGTGAGATATGCATTTCTCTACACACGGCAGTTAATTCATCTTTTTGAACGTGGTTTACCTCCGTCGTTCGACTCCCCCCCCCTGCCCCCAATCAAAGATCAGATGTATTGCAACCCTCCCCCCTTTCGATCAAATATCAGATGTAATGCAATGCAGTCATTCAATAAAATCTTCATTCCATTAAGTTAATGTTTAGATGAAAATTCAGAGTCCAAATGACTTTGAGCTTTGACCTTTAGGGATCACATTTAAATTACAAAATATGAACAGTATTGCAATATCTACAATTTAAACCCAACATGAACTAAATGAGATAAGAATTGACCAGGTTATGCCCAGATGAAAATTTCTTTTAGAGGTCACATGCAAATTATAAAAATGTGCAGTGTTGCAATACGTACAAGTTGAGTCCAACATGATCGAAATTGGATGCAAATTGACCAAGTTATGGCTGGATGAAACTTTCAAAGGTCCAACTGACCTTGCTCTTTGACCTTTAAAGGTCACATATATGCTGCAAAAATGTGCAGTGTCACCATATATACAATTTGATCCCAACATGGTCAAAATCGGATGAAAATTGACCAAGTTATGGATGAAAGAAATTTTCAAATGGCAAAATGACATTGACCTCTGACCTTTAGAGGTTATATGTGAATTACAAAAATATGCAGTGTTATCAACCTATGAATTGAGGTTAGATTAGCACCTGTACCTATAATAGTTTTGAAGATATTCAAGACTTAAATTTTCATATGACCCTAATTTGCAAATTTTCAAAACAGTCAAACCTCCTTACAAAAACATGTATACAGGTGTAATCATGGCAATTTGGGGGTTTCTACGTACAATTGTTTTCAAATGAAATGTCGGACAAATTTGCCTGGAAAGAAAGAAAGAATTCCTTGAAAAACTGTGTCTGTGTTGGCACACAGACATAATCAGTGGATGTTGGAGTACATTACTGACTTTTTCAAAGTGACTTTAAAGGTGCTCTGACATGGAACGAACTTTGAGATCAGGCTTAATTGCTTTAAATTTGATATCATTGGCACTGACCATAAGTTATCGTTCACCACATCAAATGCAGTCTTGTCTATCTGTAACAGAAGTTGCTTTGTGTTTCATTGAATTGAGAGCTGGAATAAGCTTTGCTGTGTGAACAAAGCAACCCAAGATCAAGGTCATATGTGTCACTGGCCTTAAGATTGCAGGTAATGTTAGAAGGCTAGCATAAAGCACCCTCTCCTACAAATGTTAGCAGAGCAAAGGCAATCTTATTGCTTTCATCTACGATACTTGAGAAATGAGGGTCGATTGTGTGTGTGTTATGGCAAAATGACGCACGTGATTGAAGCTGACATCGTGGGCGTGGCGCACGCCAGTGCGCCTCGCCCGATGCCAGCTTCAATCACCCGCGTCATTATACCATAACACACAAAAATCTACCCTCATTTCTTATATTTATATTTCCCTCTTAATTTTTCTGCTCAATTACACGAAAGTTAGAAATTTAATCCATAGAATTAAGAGAAACGACCAGAAACTGATTTGTCCAGCATGTTCAAGTGTTAAGTTCCGGAAACCCAGATGGGCGTGGCTTATTGGAATGTGGGTGGGTGTGTTTTGGTCCCATAACACACAAAGCTTATCTGTTATGGTCTCATAACACACCAGGCTCTCTCCTATACTTGCAATGCTAAAAGTTTGATTGAATGTAAATATTGAAGCATGGCTCTTCTGCACAGATGTTTGCCATTTATTTTCTTATTGATTGCCGGTCGTTGATAGCGTTTGACCTGCTGTCAATGTCCGTATTCTGTCACTGCATGGAGTACGACGGCAAATGAAGGTTAGTCTGCTAAATTTCACCTGACCATGATACCTCATCCCAAGTACCGCCGGTTACGACCATTCTATGTTTGCAGTTCACAGGAGCCCTACCTTTAAGGTAATGTCCAACCAGTTTTGGATCATTTTGTTCATTTTAAGATTTTGGACCATTTTGGTAGGCATACATATTGTCAATCAGTTGTCCAAATTGGTTGGAGCTGGTCCCAATACAATCTGAATAAACTAAGAAAATACTTTTAATACTGACATGGTAGTCAATGGACCGTGTTAACCTTTGCACCTTGATAACAAACAATAGGTATTTGCACCAAAATGTCCAGTTTATGTGGGTATTTCTCTAGTAATAATCATCTGATTTTGATAAAACCAAAACTGATTTACTCTAGAACTTGTTTAGAGCAAAAACCGTATCAGGTATTTTTTAAAAAGTGAACAGCTCGTTTTTAAATGTGTGCCGAAAATAAAGAGTCCACCAAGTTTATTAATTTGCCAAAATCAGCCTTTTTGCAATATTAGTATCACAATTGTACACAAACAGGTGCAGTTATAAAAAATCCCTGATACCTTTTTGGGGATACATGTATTGCGATCATAATAGCACGGATTTGACCGTGTTATCTTGAATACTTTCATATTGGCACTCTGATATCACGTGACCAGGTATATCAAAACAGGAAGTAGCAAAGTTGATAGAATGCTAAATCATATTCTTCAGATTTGTTTTCTCATTCTTACCAATCATTGTGTGTGTGTGTGTGTGTGTGTGTGTGTGTGTGTGTGTGTGTAATAACAAATACATTGTACAGTGGTTTTACCATACAAGCCGTTGGCCTTTGAAAATGGTGTTTTTACAGAAATTAAAGCCGGTGGACGATTGCACTAGGCAAAGCTTGCCATTACGGAATTACGAACGAACTTTCCTTGCCTGAACTATAAAGGCCTTCACATCAGAAGCAAGTGGTTCAGTTACCTCCCAAGAAGGCTTTGCGGGTAGCACAATACTGCTTCACTGAAATAATCGCCAATTTTTCATTTCGCAGATCTAAATTGAAATGAAATAAACTATTTCATCAATTATAAGTAGGTGTGTTTTCAGACATAAGTTTTATAAGGTGCGGCTCTTGTTTGATCTCAAGGAACAAAGATTTCAGAAAGCACCGCCATACATGTAAACAAACCCGAGAATCATTACATCGATTAAAAGTGTCATTGAAGCAAAATTGGTATGGCTAGCTTGCTGGTGACCAGTTCTGACACAACTTAATAATAACATTAAATCATCTGTTTAGTCTGTGGCCGACGTTGGAAAGACTTTTTCTGACAAGAATTGCAAACGATTTGAAAGGTATGGATTAGAAGTTTCCATGTGGATTAAGGGTGTACAGTATTTTTTGCAACCAATTGTGGTAGCGTTTTGATTGCATCATGTGACCAGCAGTGGTCCTTGTTCTATTCGATACAGCTGATAAATAAGACAATATGAAAACTTCAGTAGCACACAAGGTAACACAAAAG
This sequence comes from Hermodice carunculata, assembly GCA_964020975.1. Taxonomy (NCBI): domain Eukaryota; kingdom Metazoa; phylum Annelida; class Polychaeta; order Eunicida; family Amphinomidae; genus Hermodice; species Hermodice carunculata. The sequence goes on from OZ026622.1 coordinate 82,421,713, forward strand.
AACCAACATTAAACAGTGATGCTCGCAAACTTTTCTTGCCTAGTGAATCTATTAACGAAATCTTTGTATGCTGTGACACTCAATATGAAAGGTTTTGTGGCATGCGGATGTCCACTTATGAATGAACAGGAATAATGATTGCTTTCGTTTGCGTGAATTGCAATTTTTATTACGCTAGATTTTTTTACTTTCACAAATCAATGTGCCCAAGGCAGGGATTCCAGTTGTGCATCTGGCATGCTAAGGTACACCTTGTCTGAATTTGTTTCAAGCCAAGACCCTAGTTGTAGTGGCTGGCCAGGTTTACAAGTAACTCTAAAAGTGATGAAAAATCACTCCTGCTGTTCTCTTTTCTACTAGTCCTGGGTTTATTTAACATTTTCATCATTTTAAAGAAGTAAACATACTTAGTCTTTCTATTATCCCTCCCCTTCGATGAAAGACCACTTTTTGGCGTTTGTATGAGTCAGCCAGGAGAGTATAGAATTGGGGGGAGGGGGGTCACACATTTTAACTGTTCTTTCACTTCGTGCATAAATGCATCTTTAAGATTATTACACGATTACAGCATAAGTATTCTTATTCATGGAAAATTGCAAAAGATAGTTGTGATTACTTGTTCATCATTTTATTGCATCAGCGAAAATAAGTACATAGCCATAGGCCATTACTCCTGGCTGTTTGTATGCTTGAGAACATAATGAAGTATCACGAAACAAGCTTGTAAAGATATCCCAACAGAACAGTTCGTTACATAGAGAGGACTTGTATGAGCAGCACACCAGTAGACAAAGCGCCGATCATTTCCATCCAAAATCCAGAACTTCTTATTGCCACCTGGACTGCCGCATTTACGTCACGTGGGGGAGGGGGCGGGCTTCTTTTTTATTTAAGTCCACATTTCATCTATAATATAGTTTCAGTGGTCCTATGTTGTTATATGATTGTTTATTTATAAACAAATTCATTTCGGCCTAATAATTTCTCGAGAGAGTTTCAGTCAGCGTAACAGGCAAGACGTTGACTGGCTTTATTGATGATACGTGATATATGATGCCATGGCATGCTTGCAGAAAGAGGATACCTAAAAGTGCGTGTTGATGGACTTCGGGAATTGGTGTATTAACGAGAGGAACTGGATGATCTAGTTTGTTTCTTTAAGAGGAGGACACTACAGAAATGGATTTAGTGGCATTGAAAATCATGCGCCAAAGTCTGCCCCAAATATGGATCAGTTCCAAATTAGTGTTGAGACATTCAGCAGACTCAATCGGATCTTGAACAATTTCCAGGATGCTGGTGTAATCTGTAAATAATCTTATTTCAAAGGTTATACCATCGTTAATATATAAACTAGGGACAATAGAGGGCCAAGTATTGAACCTTGAGGCACACCAGGCTCAACCGGAAGCTGCAATGAAGTTTGGCCTCTAATTATGACTCGCTGGGATGGTTGGTCAAGTAGCTTTCAATAAAGTCACTGACAGTATCTTCAAAATCCAACTCTTTTAGTTTAAAAAGTAGGCCAGTATGCCAAACTCGATCGAATGCCCTAGAAATGGCAAGGAATAGCATGTGAGCTTCTTTGCCAAGTTCAATGTCATTGCAAATAGCATAAAGCATGCTGACAAGCTGCTTTATTGTGGAGTCATTTCTCTTGAAGCCAGTTTTTGATGGGAAGTAAATTGTTTGTAATCACTGAATCAGGATTTCGTGCAGAATTTCGACCAATCTCTCAAAGACCTTGAGTATACATTGCACAAAAATGAATAAGCCTGTCATATTCCTGAAATTGGTTGTCACCTTTTTAATGACTGGACAGAGATTTGACTTCTACTATGGATCAGAGAACCAGGAGTTAAGAAGACACCGATTGTATAACGTAGTCAGTGACTGGCAGATTTCAGGTGCACAAATCTTATTCCCCATTCCGTCAGAACATCAAGCAGAGCTTGAGTTGAGTAACTTTTTAAAAGTTCCAATACATCTTCCACTTTTACCTGAAACACTGCCAGACGAGCTTCATTGATGTATGGTGGAGGTAGAAGTAGAGGATTATCGTGGACAGGAGGTTTGCATTGATTAGCAAAATAGGAGTTGAATGTTTCGCGTTTTTCTGTGTAACCTGAAATAGTCCTACCGTCGTGGGTAAGGACTAGTGCCATATGGTAGCCCTAACTGCGGGAAGAATTCTGAAATACACGGGGTGTATCTATGTTGCAAGAACATGCAGCGCATCCGCTGTCTTACACACACACACACACACACACACACACACACACACACACACACATATATATATATATATATATATATATATATATATATATATATATATATATATATATATATATATATATATATATATATATATAATTGTGTTGTTCCATCATTCAAAAACTGAATGGTCTCTCAGAATTAGTAAAGCAAAAGGGCCGCCTCAGGTATTTCATTTAAGTTCATTTCAGTGAAATAGACCTCAATAAAACATTCAGGCCCAATAATTATTATTAATTAGTCGTGTCTATAAGACGACTTTTGATTGGTAATGACAGAATTGTATTCTACAATGACCAATCGTGTGTTTGTAATTGTATTTGCACATGATGTGCTGCTTAGTTATAACACCATGTCACGAGGCAACCTCTCCCGCTATTGGTTTGTGACCCTGTGCAGTTCGCTGATCTCTATCACCCCTGGAATAAATCCATGGCTTGGAAAATATTTTGAAGAAGCCATAAAGGTGCCCAATTGGGATTAGGTAGTCATTTATATGTCAAATATTGGTGCTGATACATCCAGAGATCTATATTTCTGTCTATATGCCAGACTCCCCGAGGACTAGAATGCTCAACATGTGACATGTTTGTTCCAAAATGCAGCAAAATTGAAAAAAGGCTAAAAAAAATAAAACCGGAAAGAAAACGCACAGAGGTATAGAGCTTCGTCTCTTTTATTTTCTAATGTATATTTTGTGCAGGGAATTGGTGGTCAGTAACAACTGTTCACATGATAGTGATAGGAAGCGACACCAAATTTCTGGGTTTGCTGAAATAGGTGAAGAGGCTCAAACCAATTACCAAGCTGTTGAGGACCGACTTGGAATTTCAATCAGAAAGAGAAACATACTTTTTGTAACGGAGACTCGTCTTTAATAGTTCGTGCCTCAATGATCTTTTGACTGATACTTATCATTTACCTCAAAAAGTCAAGTGTATCTCATTAACATTAGAAATCCGTTAACCAAGTTCTATACTCTCCGATTCGGTTCCTGACCTGGCATATTTTTAGAATATAGTTATACAATCATTGAATAGTGTGATTTTCATTTTGATATATGACAAAGCACATTCAACCGGTAGTTTTCGAAAAAGGCTATACCAGTCGGGAAGATATAGGGTCTTCAACAGGTAGATAGAACAGGTGACTTGGAATACCCAGACGTGTTTGTCTGATGGTGGGTGCTCGTCTCAGCTCAATATTTAAACACGACAACGCACACACAAACATTTCAAGACTATCACATCCTTAAATGGTACTGAAGTAGAATGGAAACCAACGAAAGCGGGCACTTACTTGTAAATGTAAGACCTATAAAATTAAAGGCTAATGTATATCATATGTATATGCAAAAAAAATGTAGAACACGAAGTGCAAAATTTAAATAGTACACTGTACTTCGCTACAAATTTTTAGATTTCATAACTTTTCTGTGTGGATAAGCGTTCCTGGTGAGCTGTGTAACCCCAAACGTGAACTTTAATTACGTGCTCATCCAAACACATTGAGACATCCTTAAACAGATCTTTTCAATAAAAATATGCTGACCAGTCACGTGCTTATCAGAAAAACAAGGAGACCTTAAACGTAACTTGTGGGTGTTGATCACCCGACTTATTTATAAGGGCACAAATAGCTTGTTTTTACCGTTCTTGTCTTGGATGGCACACTGCCACGTTTTAACCCCCCCCGCCCCCTGCCTCCTCCCCCCCCCCATGCACATAGAATTAGAGGTGCCACCAAATAACGGTGTGAGAGCATTTAGCCAGCTGGTATCAAAGTCACTATTCCATTGTTTTCTTTTGGAACTCCGGCTTGGATGATATATGTGTGCATGTGCAAAATTAATGTTACTGCATATTAACTACGACCTGTTGACTTACAATATAAAAAACTTGCTTTTCCGTTTTTTCGTCAGCAGAAGCAGCAGTGAAAATATACAAAGATTTTTTCATGGATTTTGATTGAAAGCAACACACAGACTAGCTTTGTGCATTTTAGAGAAGTGATTGTGCACCTTATCAGACTTTCCGGATATTGTTCATCCTGAATGTGATATCAAATTCTAGGCGACCTCTTGATAAAATTAAAATTAAGCTGATTTGAGTGGCCATTTTGCATTTTGGCAGCCATCTTGTCATATTTTTCATATTTTTTTCCGGATAAAAATAAGCGGTTCAGGCAAATAAAACGCATGCAAACCTAAGCTGAATCAAATATATAAATTTAGGGGGCCAAAAGGAACCTTTAGAAATTGAATTTCATGTTATAATATGGCCATTTTGAATTTTGATGACAATCTTGGACTTTAGGCCAAACCATGGGCCATCTCCAGCGTGTCCAAGCCAACTGCCAATGAAAGAAAAAATCTGGGGTACGAATTTTGGATGTGGTCGGCCATCTTAGATTTGTGGCCAAACTCTGGGTGGCCTCCCAAGCCGAATTTAGGAGAAAAAAAATATACATTTCGTGGGAAAAGAAGAAGTATGTTGATCGAATTTAGGTTATTTGGGTTGCCACTTTAAACTTTGGCGACCATCTTGAATTTGAGGCCAAATTCACGGTGTCCCAAAAGGTAATTTCCAAGAGCATAGGCTTAAGATGACAAAACACTGACTGGGAAAATGGCAGGTTTTCCTGAGCTGAGCCCTTTCTAACTGTTGCGTGGCGACAGAGGTACCTTGACAGTGTTGCCTGAATGTAAATCGAACATTTCGCTTCTGTGTGAGAGTCAATACCCTCGTTTTTTGTTCTGATTTGTTATCTGTGTTATAAGTGCAAAAGCAGGGTGAGCACGACACAAGGAAAGGGTGAACATTGTCCACCATGCCCATTGAAAGTTCAGTGCACGACATTTACCAGCATCCTGATAAATACCAGAAATAGCTTAGAGTGTAAAATCATATGCATTTTGATCAAAATAATTGGCGATAATAACATTGTGTATGTTACGAGTCATTCATTTCATCTCCTCTTGATCTGTTTGTGTGGAAGAATGCTTGGCATCCCTGGCCCTCTCTTTATGATGTGTGTTTTCTAACTGTCGGTGCTCATATCACATTTTGCATGCATTTTTGAACAAGTTTTCTGCTGAATTGCGTTCATAAAGAACAATTGCATTTGAATTATTCAACCTTAAGCCCCCAGTGACTTTATGTATTAAAGACATGATTATGGGGAACACACGGGTTTAGATAAATGACCTGTTTTCGGCCTGTGGCATCTGTAACTTCTCCTTCCCTCGAGATATTTTGAACAGAAAATTAGAATTTGTGTGGCTCATGATAAAACATGGTACCTCGAGTCCTGTTTAAACTTCGTTAATCACGCGAAAAATCTTCTCGTCTGACAAATTAAATATGTACCTCTGACCATCACCTCCATCCCACGTGACCTGTTTGTTCGCATCTTGCCCAACCACGTCACTCAAAAGCAGGGAAAGAAGCGGTGATAGGCAATGACACGCCTCTTGGGAAATTCCAAAGCCACTTTACGGGCATTTCAACTGGACGTTGAATGTAAAACGTGCGTGGTATAGATAGGACCGCACTTGTCCTGGGACACGTTTGGAGGTGAGCTGATGCAGGGACACGCGTGTTTTACACATTAAGGAGCGCCACTTACGATTACTTCGTTACTAGCTAATTCCTGCAAATTTCTTGATTTCTTCATGAACTAAAATCTCCCTTTGCGGACTGATTTTTACAATGCTGGTATCATATAATGTGCTCTTCCGTTTTGTCATAATTCAGACCACAATTGAATTGCAATGTATTTACCATTATAAATATTTCATTTATTTAAATTACACTTCTCTCATTTGACTGTGTTGGTTCAGGGTTTTAGGAGAAACATGGCCAATATAACCGTATGACCTTTTTGGCTTGTGGATACGGAGCCGTTCACCGATATCTTTGAATCTTGATAAAACGGGAACTTGAAAAGTAGCTTTCCGTTTATTTGGAACAGAGATTGGGGTCGGGGTTTTAAATTTTCCTAGGAACATAGTCTTAGAAACAGTGCTAAATGCCTTGGCAAACATTAAACACGGAATTCTATAAAGCATCATTGATACGCTAGATCATTTGATAACAAGGAAAAGTATTACGGCTTCGCAATTAATCACAATCAGGCTGACATTCCTTTCAACACTTCTCTATAAGTCTATACATCAGCAGCAGAAAATCTAAAATCCAAATGTCTGGGCTATATTGTTTGTCCCCTTGCTCTACATTTGTTAAATTAAAACAACACTCATTCCCCGTCTGCCTGTCTCATCTAGCTGCACGCCACGTGATCATTGAGGACTTATACGATCATGTGCAGACCTGTATATCGTTTACTTCATTTTTGTTCATTCTGTAATATGAACGACCCCGGAAGGCTGTACAGACATTTTAAAACATCTAACTTTATTACATAATATCAGAGTGGATGTTCAATATGGCACGTGTCGTTTTGTCCTGTAGCATCTTTATCTAACAAGAGGAATTAGAATAGGACATAGTCCTTACTTCTTGACGATTTATTTTACATCCGATAAGTGTCGTGTTAAGATAATAATGATTTCAAGAGTGCAAAACTGTCTGCTAACTGTTATCACACAGATGACAGGCTACTGAAATTTCTTTGACAAAATATGTGAAAAGATTTACCTCTTCTGGACAACAAATTTCAGTCATTAAATATTACATATACACTTGTTGCTGCCAATCCAATAAAAACAGAATTTTGCTGAAGAAATAAAACGTCAATGGTTGACTAAACCTTATATTGTTTTTTCATTGATATAGGGGACATATGTCTGAAGGGGATCCTGTCACGATTAGCAATTGAAGGCGGCTATCAAGAATCTTAGCTTTTCATGACGCATTAAATATTTAGATGTTCTCACCATACAAACCTACAGCTCCATTTTTCAGTTCTTCTACACTTGAATCAATGTTCTATGTTTCCAAATAGTGCTCATCATATGATATTGTTATAGTTTAATATGTTGTGTCTATGTTCGTTTTTCGTGTTTGAATCTTGGCCTTCATATTATTGAACATCCCGGTTTACATACATGCATACATACATACATACATACATACATACATACATATCTGTGTGTGCGTGTGGTGCAGCTTAATTTGTTCATATATATATATATATATATATATATATATATATATATATATATATATATATATATATATATATATATATATATATACATATATATATATCCTCAAGAATAGAGTAAAAATAAATATATTTATGATAAAGAAATAAATCCCCTTGGAGGCCATGGATAGTGCGAATGAGGAAGAGCGCGTGTATTTTAGAGTCTTAGCTTCTCAAGCTTGTGTGTGTGTGTGTGTGTGTGTGTGTGTGTGTGTGTGTGTGTGTGTGTGTGACAGCCAACTTGGTCCAAACGAAGATGCAACATCGGAACATAACATAGGCGAGGGCATCAAAGCAGTTGGCGGGCATATTGTTTGAAACACAAAGGGGATGTTCACTTTTTACGGGGGTGGGAATGTGAGGAATACGTTCGTCGAAGTTATAACGGTTGTAATGTAAAGAATCGCAGTGTAATGCATTGTAATGTTATACAAAGCATTGTAATGTAATGTTGTGCAATGCAACGCAACATAGGGTAATGTAATGTTATGTAACGTACGGTGATAAAGTAGTATTGTAATGCAATGTAACACTACGCAATGCTATGTAATGCGATGAATCGTAACGTAATGTTATGTAAATGGAATATGGCATGGCGTAAGGTAATGTAAGCTTGAAAGAGTCGTTTGCTCATTTGAGCAGAAATCTACCCATGAACCAACATAAACGGTGGTAACGTGTGCTTCACCCACAATGCAATAGGTTCATAAGCCTGTGCGTTTCTTATTTTAACGTAAGAAGTTCTGCTTGGAAGCTTTGCTCGATCTATACTCAAAGCAAACTTTGCCGTCTATCAAAGAAAAAAAAAAAGAAAAAAGGGAAGAAAAAAGAAAGTTCCAAAGAGCTAATTTTGGGTTCGAGGGGACGATTATTCCATTTCTGGTATATTGTCAATGCACATTTCATGCAGCACACATCTTCACGGTGTATCGCTAAGAGGTGCATACTAATGCCTCGGGATTCCGTCATGGCCCGCCTGTGATGTAGTACTGGGGAAGTCTCCTATGGGTTTCAATGGAAAAGGGGATATTTTGCAAGTTTAACAGCGGGACTGTCGGCTCCTTGATTTCAGCAGGGTTGACCTACAGATGGAAACACAAAAGGAAGTTAATTGATTAGGCCTAAAAAAAACCTTATGTTTCCGATTTTAGGTTCCAAATAGTCCAGGTAGGTAGGTAGGGAGATTTTTTTTATTTTGCCAGCAGATCAATTTCCAGGTAGGTAGGTGGGGATATTTTTTTTTTAAATAAAATTTTTAAAATTTATTCTTTAGGGTTTGAGTTGCATGGAATATACACGTATAATGTCCTAAAGCTTACCTAAAAAATTACGATTAATACTTCAACGTCATACTTTTGTAAAATCTGATAATTTCTATTTAATGTAACTATTCCGGCAGCTGGTTTTTTTTTTTTTTTTGCCGGACCACGTAAAAAAGTTGAGGTCGGGGGGGCGGCAGGTAGGTCGGGAAACTGAAAATTTTTTTTTAGGCCTTTTAGGGAACCAAAAACACGAATGGGAATATCGGGATATATTTTTTGGAGCTGGGGGTGGAGGGTTAGGGAGGGTGTCACGATTGAACCGCACAAATGTTGCATATTTAGGCAGCCTGCATTGGGGAACACAGGATGGTATATTGCCAGATAAACTGACCAACCTCAGTGCTTTTTTTCTCAACTCTGCTTGTGTTGCAGAGATATTCGCAGCTCGGTCTGCTTTGGAGGCAAGGCGGTATTAAAATAATCCCACCAGCTGCACCAATTGTGGATGTCGCAGTCTGATGATACCTGCTTGAGCCCCAGTAAGCATCTCGTGTTCCCACCAACATATCTCTCTCATTCTGCATGTAAATCGTGTTGCTGTAAAAGCGATTCCGTCATAATTTCTCACTTGTGTGACCACAGGTTCGGGTCATTGTTCACCTAAAAAGGCAGGCTCTGAGTTTAGATTGCGCAGCCCGCAAACTTGTCTAATCACAACTGATTGTGCTATCTGTCGTGCCCGGACTGTACAAACCTCATTGGATCAGTGCGGCAAATAAGCTGAGCCGTTGGAAAAATACAGCACAATAACAGAAGTAATCCCACACGTTGCCTGCGCGGTGTCTCTATACTTGTCACTGAAAATCAATCGCGTTAATTTGGACAGAAACCAAATTTTCATGCCACATTTGCAGCATAAATCCTTTGTGAAGTGTTTTCATCGGTGAGTGGCTGCCCGGGCTCCCGGCTACCCTGACTGTGTAATTCCCGCTGCAGGGGCTAATATGCTGGGTTGGCAGAGGAGGAAATCTTGGACGAATTCTATCAAGTTTGTTGAAAGCACACCTTCATGGAATCATTCAAGTAGTGAATACGTGGGTCAAGCACCTCCGGACTGATGCTGTATTCAGGCATAACAATGGCCGAGTGAGTAAGTCGCCCCAACAGTCACAGACAAGTAAGAATGATGTCAGCCAATCAGTGACATACGTGTCCGTGATCCTACCCCGTTACTTAATGTCATTCAAGGTGAAGCCCCATCACCCCAGGCCCGCATTGAATACCAAGAAAGAAAAGTAATTTCGAGCAGAGAGAAGAAATGAAAGCTTATTTTGTATGCCAGCTATCGCCACACTGCGATTCCACGAAAATTTAATCTAAATGAAGAAGCGGAGCCAATTTCATATCGCGATACCGGTAAACTCTACTATATGACAGCGTCCATGACAGATGCAGACCAAATCCCGCTACCAAGATCAAACAGCATGCAGGGGACCTCAAAATCTCGATACTGAACATCCATTGAACTCATTTTACACTAAAAAAAACGCAGTTTTGAGAGAAGAGTCCAGTATTTGGGGGGGGGGGGGGGATCCGCTCAAATTACTTTAAATTGTCGTCTCCTACTTTATAGACATCTCCTATTCGGGGTGGTCAAAATATACATTATTTTATATACCGCCAGTAAAAAGTCACCAGAAAGATAATTTTGCTTTGAATTAGTGGACCTGTTCAAGTTTATGTTACCGTCCATTCAAAATTTTCATCATTGTTACAAGGGTACAAAAATACTCGTTTATCGATACCGTCCACCCCACCCCACCCCCAATTTACTGCTGTTAGCTTGTTGGCTTGACAAAATTCTAGGAGCAATAGTTGACTCCAAGCCAGACCAAGCTCCGCATTATCTCTAATAATTGTAGAGAAAACACGGAGATGGGTCTGTTTAACAGGCAAGAAAAGTCGTAAACAAGTCTTGCACCCCCTTCTTCCTGGCGCACTCTGTGTACGCTTGTGAAGGTGGAGAATGTTTATTTATTTATTTATTTATTTATTTATTTATTTATTTATTTATTTATTTATTTATTTATTTATTCATTCATTCATTCATTCATTCATTCATTCATCCATCCATCCATCCATCCATCCATCCATCTATCTATCTATTTATTTATTTATTTATTTATTTATTGACTTCCACCATCAAAACTAGTAAGAAAATGACTTAAAACAATATGCCAGTTAAAATGCTGATGAGGACCAGTCAAGCAGGTGACATCAGGTATGCAAGTCAACTGGCCTGGATGAGATAGCTGATGATAAATGGGATAATGACAGGATGGTAGAAGATGAGAAACGGTCAAGTGAATGGAATGACAAATGGTCATTTAATACAACAACAATTATATATCATAATTGCAGTTAAAAGTCACAAATAATACAATTCAACCGGGCACGTGTTTTCAAAATAGTTATATTCTGTATGATGGATTCCTACACTTGGTCACCCAGCTGCAACTATTGCCATCATAAAATGGTTGAAAAAGTTTATTGTAATGTTGAAGGACGTGTGTTTTGAGAACAAGAAGGGGATGTGATGTTTTTATTTTGGAGGGCTAGTTGTTCCACAGAAACGTTACTTAAGAATAGTTGAAAGCCTCTGTGTTGCAACGACTGTTCTGTAGCTAGAGATTGTTTCTAGTGGAACTAAGGTTCCTGGTTTGACGGCGTGAAGGAGAGATGGTTAAGTAATAAGTGACCGCTTAAGCATTTAAAGAGAAACCCAAAGTCTGATATTTACCTCCTGTACGACAGTGGCAGAAGCTTGCATCTGTCTAATATCGTCTTGCATGACACACTACGAGACACTCACAAGATGTAACGTGTACATGTAGTTTGACGTTGGACGGACTCAAGGCTCCTTAGGTTTTGCTTCGTAGTAACACTCCAAACAACCAGTCATATTCAATATTACACCCTACTAATTAAGATCAGGGTTGTTTGGTAACCTTAGATGGGGCTCTGTAAGCTTATAACACTCACTACTCTGTTTGCTTTAGCACATGTTTTGTTGATGTGACACGTCCATTCTAAAATTGTAACTACTTCAAAACCCAAGTCAATCTGAGATTGGACATGATACAGTGAACTGTGTCCCATTTTTGAATTGAAGTGAACGGGATTTTGTAGTCTATTCACACTCAGTACATTGCACTCAGACAAATTGAAGTCCATTCCCCATATCTTGGTCCATGAGTGCAAATCGTAAATATCCTTCTGAAGAATCATAGTGTTACTGACAGAATTTATCAGCCCGAAGCATTTTGAGTCACCAGCAAATAAAACATGATGGTGCCAGGTGATACAATGTTTGGAAAGTCATTCACATAAAGCAAGAACAAGAATGGTCCAAGTATGGAAACCTGAGGGACCCCAGATACGACAGAAAGCCAGTCGGAATTGACACATTCTACTTGTACACGCTGTTTACGACCAATAAGATAATTCGAAACCCCATTAAAATAAATTATTGTTGATACCAAATCCTTTAAGTTTATGCAATAACAGATAATAGGGAACACTGTCACAAGCTTTGGAAAATCAAGATACAACACACCAACTTGATCTCTGTTGTCCAAATACTCCCCAAGTAAATGAATTAATTCAACTATTTGAGTAGAATATGATTTGCCTTTTACAAACCCGTGTTGTAAGCCATATATGGAGTTTTTTTGAGAGAGTGATAAATATAATTTAAAACAGCTCTCTGTTTGACCTTGTTGACAATGCATAACAAAGACACAGGACGATAGTTTTCAATCAATTCTCTTTGGCCTTTCGTATGTAGGTGTGTCACATTTGCCTCCTTCCACTGTTAAGAGAGTTTACCTTCACGCATAGTTTTATCAAAAAGAACTTTCAGAGAAGAAATAAAACATCAGCGCATTCCCTATGAATCCTTCCCGACAAACCACCCGGACCTACTGCTCTATTGGGATCTACGTTTTTGAGAATGTCACCAATTTGACCTATTGAAAAACTGGTAAGTGATAAACGGGGATCTGAATGACGGTACATATGAAGAAGTGGTAAAGAATGGCCATTGTGGTTGAAAAAGTGGCCCCCACTTGCGGTGAATACCTGGGCAACACGAAATAGTTTTGCTTCAGTTACACAAGAAAATTTTCAAATTTCCGCTCATTGGCTCAAAACACACAGAGTTCGATATTAACGCATTGTTACAGGTTAATGTAATAGTGGGCGACGGTGGAAAAAGTCATGTGATCTGAAAATTGCAGTTATACTATTTTTACCGTTGATTCAATGCTTGTGGGGGAGGGGGAGGCAAATTCTGTCCTTCTGTCCACAATTACCATTTTCAACTACAACTTCCCCAAAAGGTTTTGTCAGATCCACTTCAAACTTGGTGGGAATATACCCTGAATATGCACCTTTTTTTTTTTTTTGAGTGGGGGATGGGGAGGTCAGATGGATAAGAAAATCTTCTGCAAAACCGGTTGGGTTCGAAATTGCACAGGCAAATTTTCGGGTACCGCTAGACGTTAATTTGTTCGACAGATAATGCTGTAATTTATAACTCAGATGACTTGTCAGACAGCGCAGCTTATAGGATGGTTATGCGTCCTTCCCTTGTCTGTCTCCAATAGCTAAGGTCAAGATCAACTGATTCAGCCAGCTTCAGGTGGATTCTCAGTGTAGGGCTCTGCAGACAGGTGGGCTAAGTTTGTACATTTCCATTAGTTTCCATTGTAATTTGCACTTAAATAACTTCAAGACCACTGCAGTTAGAAACAAAGAACTTTTTGTGATAAATTTTGGTGTAAAGATATAAAACGCAGGTAAGTTTGATAAAAATCAGATGCAAAATTATACAACTTATTGAATGTTACCTTAACATAGAATATAATGGGACTACACACCTCTAGCCCGCTAAAATGTGTATTTGGGTTGTGTATTCAGCCCATATACATAAAATAGCTAATTGTGACCTCTCCTATTTACGTGATAGACTTCTACTCAAAATCTGTAGGCCTGATCCTCTGCAAACGTGATGAGGATTTACCTTGGATGGGTCTCCACCAACTTTATGTAACTAGTTCCTAATGTCACTATGAGTTTTGTTCATTTGAGGCCAAATCGTTGAAAAAAGGAGAAAAATGGGAACATTTTTGGATGGATATAAACCTTTATTTCCTGAATGGCTGGTGGTGCCATTCTTTTCAATTTGTAATGAATTTGTGTGTGTGTGTGTGTGTGTGTGTGTGTGTGTGTGTGTGTGTGTGTGTGTGTGTGTGTGTGTGTGTGTGTGTGTGTGTGTGTGTGTGTGTGTGTTTTAACCATTTCTGACTTCTTCCAAACCGCAAGTACGATTCTATTCAAACCTGGGGTTGGGGTGAGGGTGGGGTACGTAGACTCGGACTCCACCAGGTTTTTTCACCACATGGTGCTGTTGGCACCCCCAGTTGTCGTTTTTAAGAATTATCAAAATTAGGAATTGCCGCTAAGGATATATGTTCGTGATCGTATGCCCACGATTACTATCAAACACTAATGAGAAAGTACTATGGGTTTCTTTTGGTTTCGTTAATTTTTACCTTGTGTGACCTGGAAAAGGTCCAAATGACATATTGCTTTATATCTCAGTAAATGCTGATTCTGGGCTTGTGATCACAACTAAACACTTAGAGAAAAATACCTATGGGGCTTCTTTTGTGTTGCTAACTTTGACTTGGAGTGGCCTTGAAAGGCCACACTGATATACTGGCTCAATTTGTCAGTATAACGGTGAAAGCTCGTCTCAAAATTTTCAATTTTATATAAGGTAAAAACTTTTCACCTTACTGTGTGTCAGACTAAACAGTGATCATGTGTATTCAGACAATATCTGATCAGTTCAGTTCTACAGTGCATGCAGCAAAGTGGTCAAACAGATAGAATTTCCTGAACAGTTGAGATAGGAGGTTTTAGTATTTTTATTTTTGTTATTTAGATACGAGGTTTCTGTATTCACTGACAATCATACTATTTGGCCACTGCTGAGCCTTTAACTATGAAAAGCTTGCTTTGAAATAAGAGTACACCTATTGACTTTGATACTTATAGTAAGCATTTGAGATGTCGGGGAAGATAGCATAATATCAAACATGGATATATAGATCCCATCACTTTAAAACATATCACTAGCCCTTATCAATCCTCTCAAGTTCACTGAAGAAATTTAAACACCAGGGAGGTTTGCAGATTTGATGCCAACATACAGTTGAACTATTACTTAACCTTGCAACAGAATGCCACAAGACCACTGAAAACTAGTGACCACTAAAACAGGAGAACCAGTCATAGTCCATTAAAACAGAAATATGGGATTGTAAAAGTACTGCACAAAGATACAGGCTAATAGCAAAATTAAATGCTTCGTGTCCATTTGCGGTGATTATCAAACCATGTCCGTTCCAAATATAAACTTGTGATTTCACTAACTCAAGTTTTATTTACGCTCATGTGAAATATATATCAATTACTTAAATATAGAATATAATATATATGTTAATATATATGTATATACATACACATATATATACATATATATATATATACATATATACATACATATATATATATATATATTCGCACTCATAATGGTACGCTAAAAATGGATGAGCAGAATGAAAGGGTGAAAAATCAGCCTGCCGCTGCCCAGCCTGTCTACAAGGCATCCGACATATCCGTAGAAGGAACACGTCAGCTTTGCTATTATACCAGACTTTGAACAAAATCTCAGTTTACTTGACACGTGTTTGTCATTCCATGGGCAAAAAGAAAATAGACACACAAAATGCACTCTTGTAGTTAGACTGGAAAGGGTCAATATCCTTCATGGTGATGTCGCTGTTTATGTTTGGAAAGAGTCTTTGCAAAACAAGTTCCAGACAAACTGTCTTTGCATAACACACACTTATAATGTTCATTGACTTGATTTTTACCCCCTAGGCAAAGCCCAACTTTCTGCCAAAATGTAAATCCGTACCTGCATGTCAGTTTATTAGTTAGTCGACCATGTGATCGGGAGTTTGATTGTGAAGTCCTTCTTGTTTTATATCGAAGAAGAGCCTTCACTGGTCGTACTGGTCTTTAGTTGCACAGGATTGTCTTTGCTGTCGGTTTTTTCAGTTTTCAAAAGACAAAAGCTTCTGGCAATATCTAACCGATTTTCGACACTTTTTTCATATTGATATTGGGTGACCTTTTGATGGACATAAATGTTGTCTATGATATGTCCAAATTTAGTAATCAGTTTATTATTTAAATGAATTCAATCGCAAGTTACCCGAGATATTTTAACTGAATGAGAGAGAGAGAGAGAGAGAGGGAGAGAGAGAGAGAGAGAGAGAGAGAGAGAGAGAGAGAGAGAGAGAGAGAGAGAGAGAGAGAGAGAGAGAGAGAGATAATTGACTTTATCACATGTGCATCGGATCTTGATTAGATGGGAGTATTTATCACGATAAATTTCGAAATCGTTGGAGACAGGTGTTTACGTCACATAACATTATTTGACATTTTATGTTAGACCTTGGTTCCAAGATTCTACCAAAACTTGGCGTTGTCTTTAAGATTTGAATGGCTCAGAAAACGCCTTTTTGGTGAAAACTGAGATACGAGGTTCCACCAGGACACCGACGTTACATTGTTTATCTAGAAAACAGTGGGTCCTGTCACTTTTTATTTTTAAAATGATGACTGCAGAACATTGTAAATGGAGACTTTGACATAGCAAATTGCGATGATGATCCAGAAGAAAGACGGCCTTGATATTACCCCAAAGGTCACAGGACCAGTTCTGTCTGTGCATCCACGATCAGCTGAGAGCAGGACTGTCAGAGTCTTCTCGTTTTTGATGATTTGTGTGCATAGTTCTGTATTTTCGCTACTCTCGCCTCTTTTAAAGCGTAACAGATTATGCTGAAAATTGGTGTAAATGTACCTTGTGGAAGTGTAAAACAAAATTGTACAGTTCACCAGGTGATGATGCTCCGCATCTCTGATTTTTTTTGGGGGGGGGGGGGGGGAAATTCTCATACTTATCGATTAGTGCATACATTCCTATTGATAACGGTGGAAGTCAATGGGGACCGCAATTGTACTAACCCATATTTTTTTACTTCTTCTCCAGCACAGTGGGTCTGATTCACTTCAAGCTCGGTGTAGAGATGTGTCCTGGATGGTTCTCGGCAGAGTTGCTCAAACGATCAGGCTCCAATGATTTTTTGATTTTTATGAAATTTTTGCATTCATTTTTGGCTTTAAAAAAGAAACAAAAAATCTTCTGCTAAACCGTTCGATCAACTACTTTTGAAATTGAACAAACGTACTTCTGGACACTTTTTCTTTCTTTCTTTCTTTCTTTCTTTCTTTCTTTCTTTCTTTCTTTCTTTCTTTCTTTCTTTCTTCTTCCTTCCTTTCTTTCTTTCTGTCTGTCTTTCTTTCTTTCTTTCTTTTTTCGTTTTTCCAACTTTTGAATTCTTTCAAACCGCGTATTGGGTTCTCTCCAAACTTGAATGGAATTTATCTGCACCAAATCTCCACTAAGTTTGTTCAATACATTGTGCTGCCTCCATTTCCTGATTGTTAACAAATTATCGAATTCATACGATATTAGGAATATTGGAAAGGTACATGTACATATTAATATTGTTACTACAGGGATAGTAGCGAATCTGACATACTGACTTACATCGCGGTAATGGTGGATCCTAGGCCTAGGGGTACTATTAAACATAATAATAATAATAATAATAATAATAATAATAATAATAATAATAATAATAATAATAATAATAATAATAATAATAATAATAATAATAATAATAATAATAATAATAATAATAATAATAATAATAATAATAATAATAATTTATTCAACCCCCAGTAATGGGGAAAATGGGTGCATACATAAAGATACACAAAATCATTAGGTACATACACAGAATCCTAATGGTACAACCATATAGTTAAGATAATAAATTATACTAAAACCTAAGACATTAATTGGAAAAGTACTGGGGTTTCCTTTGGTGGTGTTAATTTGGAACTCTAATTGCATTGGTATATGCGTATTTTATTTTTAAAAAAAACAGTTGACAGACAGGCTCACCAGCCTATATATATTAGGACCTTTTTTACATGTAAAACAACACAACAAGGAAGTTGCAAGGCACCAGCACACAAATAAATATACGAGCAGGACCACAATTAAGATACAGAAGTGAGACGATAATGCAGTAATGTGGGAGCTAGTGATTACAAATCAATCTTTCGAATACAGTAGATATCACAAAATATTTCGACATCATGTTTTACACCTGTTAGAATCCTCAATAATTTCAGCACAGCTTCAAAAATTTACTCATTTTGCTTCTTTATATTTCCTTGACCTTGGATACCAAATAATACTGTCCTCAAATTAAAGTTTCCATGCACTACTATCTTTGACTGTAAGTCATTGCTCTGAAGAACATATTAGTTACAATAAAAAAGAAGTAGTAACTACTTTCTGCATTAACATAATGGAGAGTCCACAACACCTATTTTGAAGCGGTCACTGTTCAACTGGTTACAGCCCATCCTCATTCTAGAATGAATAACTGCAGTTTTCCTTTTACCCACATAGACCGTTACGTCCAGGTTAGGTTATTTTAAATTCCCTTTTGAATTCGTCCAGGTGTTTCGAATTTCTAACGGACCGTGGTAATAGAACCATTCACGTATTGCTGACAGAAACTTTAAATTGTACAATGTACTTTTCTTGGCATCAATGGCATGTATTTGATTTGTTCGCACCGAAGTTTTTCCAGGCAGTATATTACAGAGATATTTAGGGGCAAATCCGTTTGCAACTTTAAACATAAGCACCAATGTTTGGTTTCTCCTGCGTTCAGGAAGCATTTCCCAGCCCATCTCAAAATGTTACCACACGAGCTGCAACCAGCTGAACAGCGTCCAACCTGTCTTTATCACCTTGTGTGCCTCCATCCCAAACTACATTGGCATATTCTAAACATGGAAGTAGGAATGAAAAATAGAGCCATTCTAACGATCGCCTGTTTAGCTTGCATTGTGGACGTTTAAGGAATCCAGCTAACTCTTTAGATTTAACAATATGATCAATGTGAGCTGACCAAGAGAGATCTCTAGAGAACCAGAACCTCAAGTTTTTATGTACAGTAATATTTTCAAGACTGCTATGGTTAAATGTCAAAGTAAGATGATCTCCAATATTAATTTTCCTACTTACAGCCATTAACTTGGTTTTTGAGGATTAAACGAGATAAGCCATTGATCAGACCATTGTGATAATGATGACAGGTCTTGATTTAGTGTCTCTGCTGTTTGGATAGGATTATTAACTGTAATATAATGTTGTGTCATCTGCAAAAAGTCGAATTTCAGATTAAACAATTTCCACAGTATCATTCTAATAGACAACAAGCAACAATGGACCTAAAACTGAACCTTGTGGTACGCCTGCCCTGGTGACCCCCCCCCCCCCCGACGAAAGACTACTACCTGGATTCCTGTATTTTTTAACTTATGTATTAGGCCCAGGTGGTGTACTCTATCAAATGGTTCCGTTATGTCACAGAAAATCACACGTATTTCCTTCTGCAAATCCACAGCTTTTGAAAATTCATGATAGAGAAATACCAATTGGTTGACTCTTCCGTCCCCGGGCATAAAACCAGATTGCTTTTCAGATAGTGCATAATCATCCCGTAACAAGTTAAAGATGTGTCTAAAAACAGTATGCTCAAAGACCTTACCCACACAACTTCATGGTGAGATGGGCCTATAGTTACTGCATGATTCGGGTGTGCCACCTTTAAGAACCGGTATTACATGTGCTTTTTTCCATTCTGATGGAAATTTACATTCTTGGAGAGAAAGCTTCAATAGTTTAGTAAGGGAAGCAACGCTTGACGCTGCCTCCCTGAGGAGTATTGGGCTAATACCGTGCGGGCCACTTGCTTTGTCGGTGTTCAATGACGTCAGGATATCTAGTATACTCTCTTCATCTGTTGCTAAACTTTCCAAAAAAAGTTTGTGGAGATTGGGATTCTCTGGACAATGTGAACCCAAAATCATCTACATGGTAGTGTTTAAGAAAGAATTCATTGAAAGTATCAGCTTTGGATTTGCTGTCCGATATGACCTCATCGTCATCATTTATCAAAGAAGGTATGGACACATTAGAATTAAGAGACAAAAAGAATTTTACCATTTGTCACCACTTTTTACTTTTAAACTGTCCATTATTCACAGCATCATACTGCTTTGCATGATACTCCTCTTCAGCTCTCCTTGAGTCTCTAATATATTTGTTGCGCAGTTCACGAACCTTGCTACAAAAGTTCCAAGATAAAGCAGCTAGGATAATACTGTCTAAAGGTCGTTGAACGAGAATTAGGGACATGCTTATGGAACTTTATTGGACTGATGTAAGGGCCCGACACTAATATCATCGAGCTATCTTTATGTTTAAAGTTATTAATGGAAAAACTCCTACCTACTTGAGTGATGCCTTTAAACCAGTGTCGGAACTCCATGGGCATTTTACAAGGCAAAGTAAGGCTAATCTGACAGTCCCTAACACACAAGGCAAGTCAGGTCAAAGAGCGTTTAGGCTTATAGGTGCCAAGACTTGGAACAGCTTAAATGATAATGTTTAAGAAGCACCATCCCTGACAGTTTTTAAATCTGAACACTGTAAAACGTACCATATGTAAGCGATTGACGTTTTTAAAACCTGCATTATGACCGTAAATTTGTCATTACATTAAGAAAATGTTCAAACATCATTGACGTTTCATCATCAAATCGCAATCTTTTAGTTACTTTTAGTAATGACCTTTTCATACTTTTTAATTTACCTATTATTAATGTATTTTACACCATATTATATTTATACCAATTGATGTATGAGTACGAGTGTGTATCCAG
This sequence comes from Hermodice carunculata, assembly GCA_964020975.1. NCBI lineage: Eukaryota > Metazoa > Annelida > Polychaeta > Eunicida > Amphinomidae > Hermodice > Hermodice carunculata. The sequence continues at coordinate 82,442,436 of OZ026622.1, forward strand.
GGCCCCTATGGAAAGCAACCGGAGTGCTGATCAGGGCTACCCTGTATAAATATATTGTATAAATACACGAAAAGAGCCCCAGATATGTGGGTTTTCATCACATGCATTTGCTTTTTTTGCAATTCTATGAACTTTGCGCCTTTGTGCCTAATATCATTAAAAGGTCAAACTGACATATTGGCTTACATCTCGGTAAAAGTGAATCGTGTCAAATTTTATAGAAGTAACGATGTCGCAAAACTGTGTGAGTGAAGACTGATATTGCAGTGACAATGATCATAAAGAAAGGTGATACTGATAACACCCGACGGCCAGAAGACCGCTTTAGTGTGCACGTCCAGGTCAGCTGATCACAAGACTCCCAGTGCTCTTGTTTGTGTTTTTCTTGAAAAAAAAGGTAAAAGGCACATGTTCTCAGACATATGGAAAGATATTCCCAGGGACACAGGGTTTGAACGGCCACGTGCGGGTCAACAACAACAACAACAATAACGATTGTTATCTTTTTGTTACGAGGCTGACTGCAGAACCTTTTGTTGTATGAATTCTGGACCATATGCACTTTGAGCCTGCACACGTGACGTCTTGCGATGTCTACAATCTTATTCCGGTTGCGTCAGAGTTAATGTTCGGTTATAGTCTACTTTTCTATTTTTTTGCACTCGTTTATTATTTTCTTTTTGCTTTTGTGAAAGGAAAATATATGTAGACAATGCCTATTTTCCAATCGCTTTTTATTTTGGGGGGACAAAAAATATGTTTAAAGCAATATTCCCATGCAGCTGTGGTAGAGTCCCTTATAACCATTGGCCAAAAGGTCGACCTGCTTTTATGTATTTTGCTCAATTAAATGCATATCCTCACATCGCATCAGTGCGGAGTCAAATGAAATTTCAATATTATCCGTGTTTCTGTAGATCTTTGAGTCCTCGACAATTATTTTGTGTAATAAGGCAATTCATATTCAGATAAAGCAGATGCTATCACGCTCCCTCACCCCACCTCTTTGTGATATAGAATATTAAAGCAACCCTAGCCTGCAATTTATGAGGCTAATGTTGGTCGTAAAATTTGATGTATTAAATTTTTATAGCTTTACTCCTCAATTTCATATCTGTATTATCACACCAGACTCACAAAACCGTCACCCAGCACAATTATAAAGTTTGTCAATAAGCCATATTCAGATACTAACGACGGCCACGCGGTACTCTACCTCTCATAGTGTTCTTTTTGTCGGTGTTAAAAGAGTCGATTCTGTATTTGCCTTATTTCTGATGAAGCGTTGATGGCGTCGTTGGCAGACACCAAAGCTATCTGACAACATCTTGGGATGCATTATCAATTGCAGGGGAAACGCAGTAGGCCGGACATGAAGATAGTCTACGACTTCCACGGGCCTGTGTCTCTAATTCTCCACTTCAACAGATCACACTGAATTGAGGCAATGCTACGCATACCAAATCAGAGCCCGACGAAGCTTTGTTAACTCAGCTGAGGTGACAATGCACACGTTAACTGGAGAGGTCGCAGTTATCAATTGTATGTGTATTTGGTTCAATACACAAAATTCTTGTGGGTTACAGGTGTGTATTCCTATAAGATTCTATGTTAAAGTAACACTCAATACGCTGAATGGTTTTGCACTAATGGTTATGAAATTTACAATTTCAACTATTTACCACCATTTAGCACAAGAAATTTGGTGTTTCTAAGTAGAGCAGTTTTAAACTTATATAGGTGCAGATTACAGTAGAAACTAATGGAAATACACATGCCTAGCCCGCTTGCCAACAGAGCCCTCTACTGAGAGCCCAAATGAATCAGATAATCTTGACATTGTCAATCTCTTAACAATGTTGTGCGTTCAGTCAAGTTTCTATCGCGCAGAAAACGAAAATAAAATTACTGGCCATTTTAAACACCAAATATGATACGACTGGTAGATAAAAGATGTACAGGTATTTTGAATCTCAATTATGTCAAAAATTATATAACTATTGATATATGCAGAATGTGATAAATGTAAAAAAAGTACACTAATTGACTGCCTATCAGCGCATAACTTTGTCACAGCAGATCAGAGCGCTGACCTGAAGAAACATTCAACCCAAAAAGCTAACACTAGGTTGCTGATAATTGGTACTAAAATATAAATGATGGCCTTTTAACTGCAATATATTTTTAGATATTCAAAAATATTTTGATTTTTATTAATCATGATATTCTCAAAAGTAAACTTAAATGGTACTGTAGGTAAAGAATTAGAATGTGTTTCGACATATTTGCGAGATAGGAAACTGGCCATTGCATGTAACCGAAAAGTGTCAAATGAACAAACTGTCAACACTGGGGTGCCTCAGGGGTCCATGAAGATCGACATTTAAACCTGTTCTGTAAGTCCAATACAATGTTAATACATGGAGAAAAAGTGGAATGGGTGGTTTGATTGTCAATTTAGATGGTCACGCCTTGCAACAAGTCAAGCACATGAAGTATCTATGTGTACACGTGGATGAAGATTTAACATGGAACAAGCACAAAGAGAAAATGCATGTGAAAGTAATGGGCAAGTTAGCGGTTGCCTTCTATTAGCTATTAAGACACAGCACATGTACTGAAAAGTGTATGCATATGGCCCAGACACTGCAAAATGCAGGAGCACCTATTATAAGAGGAAACTATTATTGCGTAAGTGTTTGGGGAGTTGATATTGTTAACGAATTAAAATGGCAGACAATCAGAGAGAGACGATTTCAGACGGCAACGCTTAAGTTCAAATGTAATCGGGGTTTTGCAAGTAATTACTTGTGTGATCAGCTGATTTTAGAAAGGGACATCGGTAAGTATTCTGCTAGATATTACACAAACTCAAATCTTCATGTACCCTTCCCTAAAAAACAGATTTTGAGCGATCATTTCTGTATGCTGGTGCTATGATGGTTTTCAACAGCCTTCCCATTATAAAAGTATTGTACCAGCCTGCCTCAGTTTAAGAGAAAGTACAAATCATTTTTCTTAAACATGATTATTTTAGTATTTCCAATATTTTAATTATACTTTACACCTTATTTTGGCTTATCCATATTGATTTGCCTTATTGTACTTATGATCAGCCTTCAACTTGTATTTATTTTATATATTTTATACCCTACTGTACCAACATGTAATTGTGTACGAATAAAATTATATATATATATATATATATATATATATATATATATATATATATATATATATATATATATATATATATATATATATATATAATATATATATATATATATATATATATATATATATATGTACACTATCTTGCTTTATTATGTTTATTGTAGTAAAGCCTGTGTGTGGACACAGACTTCTTGTTTTTCCTCAAATACTTTATTCTTTACTGATTGATTGATTGATTGCTTCGTTCATTCATTCATCTATTATTTTCGTGTCAAATTTTGTTGTCAGTTTTTCTCAGACACGATTGTTCCGAACAGTACCAAACTTGGCATGGTGATAGACTTAGTAGTGGAGTTTTGCATATTGTTTGGAGCCGTCATGATGTTAAACATTTCGTTCCCTCGCAATAATATATCATTCCCTCACAATATTATTTCGTTCACTCGAAATAATTATTTCTTTATATAATTTCGAGGGAACGATATTAGTGCGAAGGAATGAAATAATATTGCGAGGGAACCATATATTATTACGAGGGAACGAAGTAATATTGCGATGGAACGGAATAATATTGCAAGGGTACGAAATAATTATTGCGAGGGAACTAAATAATTGTTTCGAGGGAACGAAATAATATTAGATATGGACAGTCTGGTTCAGATAAAATGTTTCATTGAATACAGGAGGCAATAACTTGTTACAATATTTGTACATAAATATACCAGTTTGGAGAGTACAAATTTGTTGTACATTAAGAATTTTTAATGACTGAAACAAAGGATCTTGGTGTGCTCTGAAGTAAGCAGACGTGAGAAAACGATCATGTTTGTTTTGGAATGTTTGAATTTGTTATAATGAAGTTGGGTAAGTACTAGCCCACTTCACTTAACAGTAACTTAAACAGGGGTATGAAAATGCATAGTACAAATCCAACAGTGGTGATATCTTTAAAAATATTTAACCGTAACTGTATAATGCCTATAGATTTAGCATATTTGTTATTGGTATGTTGTATATGATGCTTCCAGTCAAGTTTTTGGGCAGTTATTACTCCGAGAAACTTTGTTGTGTATACATGGGTAATTTACACTCCAACAATCAACAAAGAAGGATAATTTGGTATTCTCTTATTTTTTGAATGGAGAGAAATAAAGATGTTTTTTGATAAAATAGTGATAACGTGTTTGCTTTAAATCATTTAGACATGTTGAGTAACTCAATATTCATTGTTTTAAATAACTTAAAAAATTATCAAGCAGAACATATTAAATCATCTGCAAAAAGTATAAATTAGAGAACATTTGACGTCTCCGGTAAACCATTTAAGTTTAAAAGAAATCGGACCAATGACAGACCCTTGTGGGACACCACATTTTTATTTACTGAAGAAGAACCATCATACTAAATTAATTGTGTTCTATCTGGTAAGTAATTCTTACACTAATACGAGGGTATACCAATTTGTCCCATAAAATTGTAACTTTTGAATCAATATACTATGATTCGCAGTATCAAACTATTTTAACAAGTCAAGAAAAACACCATGAGTAAATTCAGAGTGGTCCAAAGCAAAAGATAACTCCTTTACTAAGTGTGTTGTAGCCAAAAATGTGGAATATTGTGCTCAAAGCCAAACTGACATTTGATCGGATATTATATTTGTTCAGATATTTCAAAAGGCGAGCATGCATTTTCATCACCTTATAAAAGACTGGAAGTAGAGAGACGAGTCTACAGTTTGTAAAAGATGAATATTCACCAGCTTATAAATAATAAATCGGAGTAATATACTAATTTCAATTTAACAGGTACTATTCCACTAGAAAATAAATTGCACATGCGAGTTAAAGGTAATCAAATGTTTCGTGCAACAGTTCTAACAGTTTTAGCGCTTTTATTGTCCCATCTTGGACTGCTTACTTTAAGATCTGTTATTATTTCCAGTGTTCCATTTTCTGTGGCTGGTGTAATATAAAAGAGTGGTGATTACGTTGAAGGCAAGATCAAGGGTTAACTGCATGATAATGTTAATTTCGTGCAAGACAAAACGCGAAAATCTTCCTTCTAAACAATATCACGCAGTTGTGAACAAGTACAATACTTTTTATGTATCCATTGGGGGTAATGGAAGCAAATCATGGTTTTGCAGGAATGAAATAATGTTTGAAAGCTATAGATTATATAAAATCTTCGTCATATCGTTTAGAATAGTGTACCTTTGGCTACTAGCTCATCAGATGTAAAATGATGGGATCATTTGAAACATTTAAAAGTTGAATATCTCCAAAACTATTATACAGGTGCCAATCCAACTTCGATTCACAAGTTTGTGACATAGCCGCTTACAATGAATCATGAACCAAAGTTGTACCATTTTTATTTATGTAAATTAGGTGAATACACATAGTTGAATTCTTTGAATAACTTTCGAATTATTACAGATAGAGGTGCCATTTCCACTTCAATTGGTAGGTTTGTGACATAGCCACATCCAAGGAAACATGAACCAAAAGTTACAGCATTTTAGTTTATGCAAATTAGTTGAATACACAAAAAAATAATCTTGAATAACTTCAAAACTATCAAAACTGATGTTATTCAAAATTCAATTGATAGATTTGTTGGATAGCTGCACCCAATGAACCATTAATCAAAGTTGTAGCAGTTTGATTTATGCAAATTAGGTGGACACAAAATTAAAACTTGAATGACTTCAAAACTAAAATAGACTGAGGTGCCTTTCCAACTTCAATATATAGGTTTTTGACACAGCCACATGTAAAAAATTATTGTTACATGTTTCATTTGGTTTCTTTGACTTCAGCGCATCTTAACGACTTTATATAATTTTGTCCTATGTGCTATGGATGTTCACTTGAATCCTGGTCCTACCAGACACACTCACAACCAATTTAGGATCTGCCAGTCTTAGCATCAAAAGTCCCGGAAAACTGGACGAAATTCAACTCCTAGCTAAATCACGAAAGTTTGCTGTAATTACATTCTTTGCAGCATGAACTTGTGCCAGTTATCCGGAACAATTTCTTTTCCTAGAAAATTGTCACCGCCCCCTTCCCCACCCCCTAGTTTCGATGAGACCGGCCTAGTGGCAGAGGTGGCGGTTTATTGACGTTCGTACTATCCTCACTTCCATGTTCATGACGAACTGACCTCGAAGATGCAATAGTGAATGTATTTGGATCGAAATATCGACACTGCATGTCACGGTTATGATTGGAAATTATTATCGTCCTCCCGGCCAGGGTGCAGAAACCCTTGATTTATTCTTAGCTTCTCAGCCCCATTCTATTTCCATATAACTATCGAAAACAATTTAACCCTTGCATCTTATTAGAACCGGTGACTTTAAGGATATGTGCAGAGATTGGAATTACAGGCACCATGACAGTGAACTTGGTTTATCGCTCTTTAATTTTGTTTCCCAAGTCAACCTTTTTCAACTTATAGATGAACCTACCAGAACTAATGAATATTCACATAGTCTGTTGAATCTAATTATCACCGACTCGCCAGGTTTTGTTCTAAATAGGGAACCCTTGTCCCTATATCCAACTCCGACCATTCACTTACTGTAGTCCATTGTACTCTCAACCTTTCCAAGTTCAAGGCCATATCCGTCAAAAGGCCGGTACGGGACTTTAAAAATGCATTTTTTTCCAATCTCAACGCCGCTTTATCTTATGCTCCCTGGAACGTTGGCACTGCTGTTTTCGATACAGTTGATGACATCGTGTCATACTGGTCCGATTTATTACGTACCACTGCTAAAGATTTCATCCCATTTAGGGAAGTCACCATCCGGCCCAGGGACAAACCCTGAATAACTTCAGTTATTAAAACACACAAACGACTTCGTGATCGAGCCTGGGAGCGCTTTAAGTATACAGCCAGCAAACGTCGTCCACACCCTTATGTAGTCTATTATAAAATCGAAAGGTTTTACCAGTTCTATAAAAGGTCTCGCAACAAGGTTGTAAATTTAATCAAATATTCCATGAGATCATATTTCCACAAACTTTGCAGTCAACTTGACGATAAAGACATAAACCCTAAGAAATGATGGAGCTTATCTAAGTCTGCTCTAGATTGTAAATTCCACCCAGATATACCTCCCATCCTTGAAGATAGGATTATTGCTTGTATCACTGAAAAAAATTGATTTTTTTTACACATACTTCTCATGTCAATGCAAAACTGCTCCCGATATAGATGCCCCACCCCTGCCAGAGTTTATATTTCGAACGGAGGCACGCTTACATGATATTGATGCTCATGCACTGTGTAGGAAAAGTCTCATCTCCCCTCCTACCTATTCTTCAATATGGTTGTGTCCTCTGCGACTGGCCCTGACAGCATAGGGAGTATGTTTCTTAAAAATACTGCTGAATCTTTGTACCAACCATTGGAGAATATCTTTGAACTATCCTTAATCTCTCCCAATTCCCCACTTCCTAGAAGAGAACAACTGTTTGCCCTGTTTATAAAAAGACCAACCGACAGATTAAAAGCAATTGCCCCCCAATCTCTCTTTTATGCAATGTCTCCAAAGTCTTTGAACTACTAATATACAATGCTCTATACGAATATTTGACAGGCAATAACATTCTTACTTCAAACAATTCTGGATTCAAGTCTAGCAACTCTACCATAAATCAACTCGTATACATCGTTCATAACATCTATAATAGCCTTGAACATTCCAATGAAGTTAGAATGGTCTTTCTTGACGTTTCTAGGGCCTTTGATAAGGTATGGCACCCTGGCCTTCTCTCTAAACTCTGTCAATTAGGTATTTGTAATCCTCTGCTCTCATGGATCGAGAGTTGCCTATCTAATCGCTTTCAGCGTGTTGTGATTCATGGTCGAACATCTACCTATTGAAGCCGGCGTACCCCAGGCATCCATACTCGGTCCACTCTTGTTCTTGGTTTATGTAAACGATCTTGTCGATGACATACATGTATAACCTGTGAATTCCGACTTTTTGCTTACGACACAAGCTCACGTGGAATTGTTCAAAATCCAGAGCATTCCTCCAGTCACTTAAACACGAATCATTCTGTCATTCGTAATTGGAGTAAATTATGGCGTGTCATGTTTAATGCCCTGAAGTCCTTGTCAGTTATGTTCTCTGTCAAAACCATGGAAGGCAGAGAGAACTCTCTCGACCCTCCTTGATCAAAACAAATGAACCACATCGACCTCCCGTTTATTTTGGTGAATCAGCTATTCCCGAGGCTGACACCCACGCCCATCTTAGATTACTTTCAGGAGTAACTTGTCCTGGCATGCTCATATACATGTAACTCGCATTACCAACAAAGCTAGCCAGCGCATTGCACTCCTACGCAGGTTCAGGTATAAACTGCCCCGCAAAGCCGTAGTCAGGTTGTACTTTTCCATGATTTGACCCATTCTTGAATACTGTCGTGTACTCTTCGATGACTGCAGCAAAGGCCTATCTGACAGTCTTGGATCCATCCAATATGAGGCAACCAAAATATGTACCGTTGCTTTTAGACAATATTCACACATCAAACTTCAGGAAATCGGCTGGTCCACGCTTGCTGGCAGACGCAAATACTGCAAGCTGATTCTCTTCTACAAAATGCCCCATAACCTCACTCCTGCATACATGTACATGTCCAACATCTTTCCCCCCATCTTTGACTGTTGGGACTTTACACCATTCTACCTCCGTTCGACATCCTCTTACATATAAAACTCTGAGATATAGTAATTCCTTTCTCCTCGATTCTATCAAGCTATGGAACAATCTGCCCTGTGACATCAGAGATCCTATTGCTCTACAAATATTCAAATCCAGACTCAGAGCTACTTTGCTTGCTGTCCATAATGTCCCCGACTTCTATTCTAGTGGTAACCGTTTCTCCAACATCTGCCACACCCAAATGTGTCTGGCTTTCTCTAAGCTCAACTATGACCTTCACAAAGTCAATATTATTCCTTATCCCGATTGCTTATGTTCCCACTCCACTGAAAACGCGAAAAGTTTGTTTGTCTTTTGTCCACTCTTCTACTCTTTCATCAAAAATCTCTTGAAACCACCACACCTATAATTGCTCCCAATGTTCACCTAACCTTAATAGTCTATATTGCTAGGGACAGTTTAGTTCAAATTTCCCTTTATGGTAGCAAAGAATTATCGAATGAACTAAACATTGAAAATTTTTAAGCTCTTCAAAGGTATATATCCGATACCAGAAGTTTTGTGTATTAATTATCCCCGTGAATTCCATGTGACTGCCTGTGTCCTCAAGGTGCCAATGATTTCATTAAAAGAGTAACAGAATGTCCATACTGCAGATTATGTTTTATCTTTATGCTGTAAGTTTTTCGGGTCCCTTTGTCAATTCCATATTTTATATATCGTGATACTGTTTACGTCATCTGTGATTATACTAGTTACATATTTTGTATTGTCACCTATGATTGTACTGATAACTTTCTTGTTACGTCGTGTGTGTTTTTGTATATGCACTGTGCGTCACTATGTGTCTGGGGAGCCAACTGTTTAGTATCTCGATGTACTATTAGGCAATCCAGGATATATAAATATGTTTGAACTAAACTATTGTATAGCTTAATTTTGTCAAAGATTTCACTCAAAGCCTAGTCCCTTTGATGTGTCGATATTGAAGTTGCCTATTCTATTCAAATTCAAACGTTTATATCTTGGTAACAAAACAAAGAGTACAAAATCAAAATTAACTTTTCTAGACAAGTATATGAACTTTATTTTTCATAAAAACTATAACGATATTCCTTTAAATTAAAAAGTTGAAGCCATATTTCTTTGAAAAAAGGGATGATGCAGTTCTCTGTTGCTATATAAACATGGGACAAAGGACACATATAACCATGTGTGAAAACAAAATACAGGCTTGTGAGCTTTCTAAAATGTGTAATTTGTTGCACATTTAAAAAATATGTGTTGATGGATTGAATAATTTTTGCATGGTTTCGTCAATTAGTTCTCGATCCTTAATTTATTCGTACTACAAAACGCTTCTTGAATTTAAGTGACCCTGTCACCTGAGCATTAGGTCATCTATAATTACGACATTGGGGTTGGTATGGTATATCAGATACCTCAGGTATTTTCCTATTAAGTTTTTTTTATACTAACAATACGTCCATGATTAATTTACCAAGACATAAGCCAATAGGTCAGCCTGAACGTTCTTGGTCACTCAATGTCAAAATGAATAACACCAAAAGGTACCCCACGGGTACTTTTCTGGTAATATTTATAAATAACGGTCACCTTAGAATTCACGGTTACCAAGACATTCACCAATATGCAGGATTTCCTGAACACTGTATGGAGCCCCCGAGATGCACGAATAACAAATATTTAAGAATCCAAAACTATCGAACGCAGCTGGTTTCAAACAGGGATCTAATCTATCCCGAGGAATTTACATGAAGCACATTTGGTGAAGGTATGGTCAGTCTGTCTTGAGGTATTACGGTAACGTCATCTCCTTGGGCATGGCTCACGTCGCCTGTTAAAAAATCACTTTGAAATATGCATAAAAAGTGCAAAAATGACAAGAGGCTGGTTTCTACAAGCAGCTGGCCCACCAAGGGCCATTCCTGATGAAAATTTGATGGAGCTGATGTCAGTCTTTCTTCAGATATTATGGTGACGTCACCCACTTGGATGCCACTCACGCGGCCTCCAAATGAGTGTTATCTAACATTCGTACAAAGTACAAAAATAATCATCCGAAGCAGAATTTAATAGGTACCTAGTCCATTCTAAAATACACCTCTCATAAAATATGATGGAGCTACAATGATTTTTCACTTAATTTGGTAGTGCCCACAACACGAACAGAAGGACGTCTCAATTAAAACTTTAAGGTCTCCTATGTTCTGCCTCAAGTACATGACATGAATTGACGGGCGTACTGTGACATGACAGACGCTGTCTCTCCCACTGCCAAAAATGAATGTAAAACATTGGCAGGGATACTTATAAGAGTAAGGATTTACAGACATCAGTCTGGTCAAATATTTTTTTAAAACTTTTAGTTTATAATTTGTATTTCAAGATCAAGCAAAGTTGCTTTTATGTCATTTTCATTTTCCATGTTCAGAACAAGTTCTTGCAGGTATATACTCTTCCGTTGTTTCTAGATCTCATTATCATTGTTAATGTGCAGAAGTCGTCGATGATTCTTTGTGTGTGTGAATAGAATCTTGCTGCTCTGCTGCTGTTTCAATTGCCCTTGCCAGCTTCATCATTAATTTTGATTAATGGTAATGTAAATATAGATTTGCAATATATGGAGCTGGATCAGTTCCCATTGGTATTCCTACTACTTACTAATAAGCTCTATTTCCCAAACCAGGTATGTATCATAGACATTGATTGATAGATTGAAACTCTTCATTATGAAGCCAGGGTTACATCTATTACCTAAATATACATGACCACATGGACAAATAAATATGTACAGATACACCCATAAGTTTAAAATTGACGCACCTGACCATATAAAAGGATATCGCTAAAAGGTCAGCACAACTGACTTATTTCCATAGCGGTCCTATTATCCACCATTTGGCAATACAAGTAAAAAATATGATGCGTCCTGAGACACACCATATAAATATATAAAATTTGTAATACAATACCAGGGAAATTAACTTTATCACAGATACTGAAAGAAACACAAAATTGTTGCCCTGATGAATGTGAACAGGCAGGCAACTGATAGTGATTTTCTAGATTATATCTGTATATTTCGTAATGGCAAACAAAGGCAGAAATATTTATCTCTACCATTCTGTCAGTCAGGACGTGTTTACACTTGCATTTAAACGTGTGTTTAGGTACTGAACTTTTCATTTCGTATGAAAGTTGGTTCCAAGGTTTGATACCATTAAAATAAAACATTTGTCTACCAGGACATCCTACTTGAGGAAGAATATATGACAATTGACTCCCTTGTATTGTATGTGTGTAAGCTTCAGGCCAATTGTAAATCATGAAAATAGTCAGGCACTTGAGATCTACTGAATTTGTACCTTAGACTCAAAGCCAAAAATTCTACTCTAGATGAGACATCTAGCCATTTTAGCAGCACAAGCTGGTCAGCGCCCACATGTGCTCTTGGAAGAAGTGTCAGTGTGTATCTGATCATCTTGTTCTGTACAGTCCGAAGTCTATTTCTATAATATTTCTTGATGCCCAAACATCAGGAAACACAGGCATAGTCAAAATGAGACTGCAAGAGAGTAGAACAGAGCAAGTTTTTCTCATTTCTATTTAAAGATGTCAATTTCTGTAAAGAAATTTTAGACTATTTTTTATCCTCCTCACTGCATCAGGTCAATTTTTTTCACCCAACAAGTCCTGATCAAAAGTGGTGCCTAAATATTTTACATTTATCTTTGCTTGTATGGGAATACTGTCGCAGTAAGCACTTGTCTGTGAACACTGCTTGAGTTTCCGTTTCGTGCCAAAGAAGATACTTTAAGTTTTGTCCAAGCGTAGAGATAATCTATTCATTACCAACCACTGGCCGAGAGATTTTATATTTTCACTCAAAGCTTCTTTAATCTGACTGACTAAAAGAGCCGAGTCGTCTGCATACAAGTAAAGGTCACAGTTTACGCTTCTTACCATATCATTCACGTAAATGGTGAAGAGCAGCAGACCTAATATGAATCCTTGTGGTACACCACATGTAACCGACTCACTGCTAGAGACGGATCCATTACCAGATATTAACTATTTTCCGTATCACTATGATTGATAGGAAGAGAACCATTTTGTAACAGACTCTCTGCACCCATTGCTTTCAGTTTACATGGTAGAATGTCATGGTCTACTGTGTCGAACGATTTCTGCAGATCGATTAAAACCATGCCAGTATACACATCCTTATCCATATTCCGCCATATCTGATCTGACATATATGTAAGTGCCATTTTCTGTATGAAATGGGATCTTAAACCTGACTGATATTTATAAATTAAATTCAGTTCGCAAAGGTATTGATACAATTGATCACACAATTTTTTCAAAATGTTTTGGACAATATATCTATCATTTTGGTGTATTCTTGTTTTGCGTATGAGAATCCTTTTTCCTTTGTCAAACCTAGTTTCACCATTGGAGATTTTGATGTGTTGACATGAACCACCAAAAATGCCTCATCTAGTATTAAATGAACACCTTATTCTGATCAGTAAAGTTGATTTGTGTATACAATGTTGATAATCAAAAGTCTGAATTTATTTGGCATATTTCTTCTTGATGCTTTTGATGTCTAGAAGGATATTCTTAGTGCTCTTTCTTAATTCACATCCTGTAAACCTGTGTCCATGCTGGATTTTAAAAATAGCGACTTGTATAAAATTTCTTGACAAGTTAATAAACTTTATGTAAACGTTTTAGAACAACATACATTTTGAAGCATTTCTTCCCTGCGATGACAAGCATGAACTTTACAGGTTGTTTGTGCATTTTCACAAAAGCGTAAATGATGGTCATAGCTCTTCAATAGGTGTAATGCAATTAATTTTTTTTGTCACTTGGTTGTCAATGATTACTTCAACAGATTCTATATGTTGGTATGTTTTATTATTTAATTTGTTCAGTTCAGTATTGATATATGGTATGCCTTGCGTGTGTGTGATATAATTGCTAGCTTTCTCCACTAGCATACTTCCCAATTTGTTTTGCAACTCCAGCAATTCTTGGCTACAGTTTGTATCCTTAAGCACTTGTCTGGTTTGTCACCAATGTAAAAGAGGTCCATTTCGCAGACATTTTATTCTTACATCAACTTTTCCCATTGTTCAGACTTTGCATTCATTGAATATTGAATCGTGTGCAAACTCCTGTCTTATTAATTTGTTTCTTGATAAAGCTGTTTAGTCCTTTTTTGATTTCTTTCCGTATCTTTGTAAAGTTGATGTCATGTTTCTTGCTGTAGTTACATGTAGGTCCTCTTTGAAACACGTCCTAATTTCTTATTCTTGATTATACTTGAATCTCCTATAACACGTGTGTAGTCTGTAACCATGTATTCTTTGAATATCGTAACACACTTTCACAAGAATAATTGATTTATCCGAGCTACTGATTGAAGTTGTTTCTCCTTACTCTTCCTTGGCTTGTTTCACTATTCACTATTATTTGTGGTGTGTAATATTATCTATGAGACTTACAATCCAACCCATCGCAGTACTACAATCCGTTACTTCATATTCAAGAAATAATACTCCTGATTGTTTGAGATCTTTCCCCACCATCTTTGTTAATATTTTTAATGACATACACGTAGTGTATACTACACATATCTTCCACTACATTGATTACATGGTCTATAGATTTTATTAGCGCATCCCATGTTTGCTCTTAAATTTGTCTTTCTTTTGTTAAAAATGTCAGATATTTTATCTTATATGATGTTCTCTGATGCAAGATTTTATCACATCGGTTGCTCAATTCATACGTACTCGTGTGGACGGATGGACGAACAGAGAGATGGGCAGACAACACCGGGGATACCAATACCCTTCATTGGTTATGTGCCAAGTTGGTTTCAGAAAGTGAAGGAAATTCGAAAAACCCTGCCCCCCCCCCCCCCCCCCGCACAAGCCATTATTCTCAACAGTTCTAAGAAAATCTTGTCCGCAGTTTTTGGAAAATGGTCCAAAAATGTGAATTGGCCTTGGACACTTAATACAGAGAACAAATGATCAAGCTCTGTGTCTTCAGGAATGAAATCAAGGTCATTCATGTACTCTGCAAATCTTGCCCACGTAAAGGAGCACCAGCATCAAGGTCTCAGCTTTACTAGTTCCCAGGACCCAGGCTCTCAAGTAAATGGCCTTGTGACTTTGAAAATGAGATCAAGGTAACTCACGTACGGTATACATGTACATGTAGGTCTTTATACCAGAAGTGTCCCAATGTAATATCAGAGCAATTGGCTTTTTTGTATATATATCCCAAAATTCAGTAGCAGGACCATTTAAACAAACTTGATAGAGACTCGCCCAAGGCACATCCCCATCAAATCTGAGGTTACTCTGATTGACAGTGTTAAGGGAAGTTGAAAATGTAAATTCCCATTGCAACTGACACTGAAGTACATATCAATCAATATGAATGTATGCATTGACCAATAAGTGCCCAAACTAAAAACTCATTACAAAACAGGTATTCACAATAGTGCCACCTGGTGAACAAGTTTGTTTCATCTTTCCACAAGGCACATTTGAATCAAGTGTCAGCATAATCTGAGCGACAATGGTAGGGAAGTAAAAAACAGCTTTAACAGAAAAATTCACAACCAAATAGGAAAGGAATGCAGCGCCACCTGTGGAAAAATTTAGGTCTACAGGTCTACAAAGCGTTCAAATGCCATTTGGAAGCACTTGGCCATGTGCTTTGAGAGATTTTTAATATTTTGCCAAACATGAGGGAAACAAAAGGGCTATGTGAACATCCAATCCTCAGGTGACCTTGAGATCCGACCCATAATAAGTCTCATCCTTGTCTCAAGGTACCCAGAAGTTTCCCTATTGAATTTCAAAGCAATTGGCCAAGGGGTTTCCATGCAGATCTTTTAAAAGATTTTAACAGTGAAACAAAAATCACAAAACATCGATAAATCAATGCAGCATGATTATCTCTTGGAACAAACTTAATGGAACCTAGCCAAGGTACATCCTCACCAAGTTTGAAATGCATGCGGTTAATGCTTTTGGAGAAGTTGACAATGTGAATTGTTGATGGATGATGGATGACGTGGATGATGCACAGATGGCCACAAGATAAGCTCAGCTGACTGATAAGTCAGCCAAGCTAAAATTCTTTGAAATATGACATGTTGATGATAAAACGGTTGAGACCCATCCAAGGTAAATGTACATCAACCATTTTTTGCAGAAGATCCAGTGCAGTTCTTGAAAGAAGTGTAAAATGGCAATTGTTGATGGAAGGACAAATGGATATAGAGTAATTCTGTAAGTCACGCTGACTGCGAACTAGGCTATGCAAAGGCATTTCTAAGCTCTATCTGCAGATGTCATCCCCAAATGAAGATGGATTATTACAGCTAGTGGTATATTGACATTCCTGCCCTGAACATAGGTATTGGCACTTTCTTCACATGTATACAAGATTTAACTCAAACAATAAGTAAGCCCCCCCCCCCCGTGACACTGCCCCTACAAGTAATACATTGACCGAGTGAGGCTGTTCCTGAACAATAGGTCACCCTGCAGCTATGTTGTCCTGTAAGCAGATCATTAAAATTATACTGAACCCCAATGAAAAGTATCCACATGCCAATTTTGAAGTATTTTATTGTTTATACTTGAAACATTTCATACCTAGACGTGCTTAGAACTTAACAAAGCATTCACTTTTCTGGCGTAAAAATAATGTCACGCTCTACCGACATTAACGTCACTTACAGGCAAAAAATGTCATTAACTGCCCTAATTGAAAGTCACACAAATTTTTCTGTTCAATATGGGATGTGGCCACCTCGAGCATCAACACATGCTATACATCTGCGGCGCATACTGCTGACCAGGGTTTGAATTCTGTGTTGGGGAACATTATTCCATTCTTCCTGCAGAGCTTGGATCAGCTGGTTTCGGGTAGTAGGCCTAGGTGTCCTCCGTTGAATACCTTGGCCTAACTGATCCCACAAATGTTCAATAGGGCTCAGATCGGGTGAGAACGCTGGCCATTCCATGACATTGATGTTGTTCTCATTGAGAAAGTTCATTGTTAATCTTGCAGAGTGTGCACGTGCATTGTCCTGCTGAAAGATCGCCAGATCTTGATGCTGCTCCATAAATGGGACCATGTGCGGCTCCAGCACCTCATCAATGTACCGCCTAGCATTGAGGATCCCTTGAATGACCACTAGGGGTGTCCGGTAGCGGTTGCTGATGCCTGCCCACACCATGACAGAGGGTCCACCCCATCGATCTGCCTGACGGACACAGGCATCTGCATATCTCTCCCCAGTCCGGCGCCACACACGTTCTCTGCCATCTGCTCTGCTGACACAAAAACGGGACTCGTCAGTAAAAAGGACGGTATTCCACTGCTGGCGAGTCCACCTGGAGTGTGCTCTACACCACTGCAGTCGTCTTTCTCTTCTGGGTTGGGTCAGCAGGTTACCCCTGTAAGGTCTTCTGGCTGTTAGGCCACTGCTCCTCAGTCGCCTCTCCACAGTAGAACTACTGACAGGACGGTGATTCACCCCTTGAGTCTCACGGGCTGTTTGGGCTGCTGTACGGAAACGGTCTCGCAGGTGCATCAGCCGGATGTGACGGTCTTGGCCAGGTGTTGTCACTCTTTCTCGGCCAGGCCTAGGCCGATCATCTACGGATCCAGTTTCTTGTTGCCGTTCAATTAGTCGTTGGATGGTGCGCCGAGTACACCCCATTCTTTGTGCGATTTGAGTGATTGGGACTCCACCCTCTGCAAGCCCCAAAGCATGGTGTCTTTGACCTTGGCTCAGACGCGGCATGATCGCCTCAACACACCTGAGACCACTGGCTTTTTTCTTGGCTGAACATCCCTTTTTAAAGCCACTGAAAACATCAGGTCATTTTAGCCATCCAATAGGAGTGGTGGTCAGAAGCCATATTCGGTGCACAAAAGTCACATGCATTATGTAACAACCCAGCAAAAGTTAAAAAGTTGTCCTGAATGACCCTGATGTAGGCTCCAAACCATGCATATATGCACACAAAGTACTTAGTAACTTACAAAATTAATTTGTTAATTTTTTTATGTGGATACTTTTCATTGGGGTTCAGTATACTAAAACCATGACAGTAAAAAGACATAGACTGAGATTATTAAAAAAGACATTTATTGGGAGTATATTTGTTTTCATATAACATTTCTCTTCTTCCATATGGTCATGTGACAGGCCATGTGACAGGCCATGTGACTGACAGGTGGCCTTCAATGGCAGACACCAAAAAGCATTATAAAATGAATACCACACAATGTCATACTCATCAAAATGTGAATTATAACAGTTTAAAACACTGTTATAATCATGATGAAACATGTTTATATTACGATGTCAATACATGGTGTAACTATGATGATACAATGTAATACAATGTTATAGCAATGCTATGTCTTACAGCAATACAATGTTATAACAACATACTACAATGTTTTAACACAGCACTGAGGTCATGGAAATGAACACTGCTTCTTCAAATCAGTCCAAAGCAGTACAACTTGACAAGGCTCTACAAACATTGCCCTCTCTCCCATCTGCTTTTGCTTCCTGCTATAGGGAAACTGCACTTAGGCCTCAGTAAGTACCAAAATGTGTACAAATTTGCTACACTGTTATTACATAATTTGCCTGGAGTATTTAGTTGCGTTGACATAAAAAAAAATCATTCTTGGCACACTATGGCATTAAAAATCCAGTATAAGCACACTATGCCATTAAAATTTTCAGTCTTTCCACCAAGTGCCATTAAAGCAGTTTTCAAAGTGACTCGGCCCAGTAACAATGTGGCCACAGCAGGACCTGTCAAATCACACACCACTTTATTCTAAACCTGTTGGATATTTTTCCCCAATTAAGTGAAATAAACCTGCATTTTGTTCCACAAAGGCAAATCATAATAGGGCAAAAACTACAAATCAAGCAAATGTCTTAAAGTAGTATGGATGCATAGAATGGTTTGAGTGCCAGTAAGGAGTGATATGGTAGTTACCTGGAGACATTTTTTCTGACCTCCATGCCCGGCAATAGCAAGTTTCGCAGACAATATGTATAACATGCAAACAGCAAAGGACAGTACATTGTGTTCAATTGGCATCATGCCTCACCAATACCAGATGTCATATTCACATCAATTATATGTACCATTGGGAAAAATAAAACAATCTCCTCCCCCCCCCCCTTTTTTTTTCCTCTTGGAGCTCTGGTTCAGCATGCTGAGCATTCTTGACATATACTAAGCCCAAAGTCGCTCTCTAGGATAATCCTGGTTTTGCAGTGTAAAAAGTAAATGGTATACATTTTTACAAGCAGGTCTACATGTACAGTGTAGTCAATCTTAAGCAATTTATTGTCTATGTTATGAAGACCACAACCCTTCAACAAGAGACCTATGGGGCTCCTGCTCTGCTGATATACAATTAGGTCATCATCATAAAATTCCATTCCTTGAAATATAATCCTTCTTTGACCTTGTGAAAGAACTTCATAGTCATGTAGATTGTGCAATATCAAACTTCCACATGATACACACTTCTGGTACATTTAGTATCATTAGCCGTATTCTTTCTCAACATATTGAATTGAGTATTCTTTTCCAAAGTGATGAATGAACTTGAAAAGTAGGTCAGGGTCTCCCAAAAGTTTAAAAATTTGACCAATTGCCTAATGCATAATTGGTGTAAGGTTTGTAGTTCCATTTCTTCAATTTATTACATGTACCACAATGATGAATTTAACGTGTTTTTGACACCCAAAATGTTAGTTCTCATTCATACCACCAAGGACACCATCATGACTCCACATCATAGACTTTTGTGGGCATAATATTTGTTCAATGGTAGGTACATGTACATGTATGTACACAAGTTGAAAATGTAATGACCATCACAACAAAATAATTTCCTGAAACGCATTAATATTATTTGTTACATTTAGCATCATTTGCCTTATTCTTTTTCAAATATTGAATTTAAAGTCACTTAACACATTTTGGTCTGTACATGTACATACATCTTCATTCCTACTGTAGATGGCACCAAATTGTAGCATATTTCCACAATTGAAAACAGCATTCTGGATATTTGCATATTTTGGTCAAATTACATAATACTACAGGACATGGCACCACCAATATGGATCGGGACCAAGATTAGTCCTGAAAGTTATAAAGATTTAACGTGAAAACTGTGGACTGTATCTACTTCACAAAACATAAAAGTTTACGGACAGATGGACAGACAGGTCAAACTGTATAAGCTCTGCGACCTTAAGGCAGCAGAGCTAAAAAGTGAAGAAATCCCTTTTTTGGCCACAAGTGACCTACCCCAACACTATTCCCCACACAGAGACGTCAGGGCACATGGGATCTATCTGACACTGGGAGCTTCACCCATGTATTGGTGTGTGTGGGGATTGGGTGGCGTGGTATGGGTGGGTGTTTAAGAGCAGTTGCTTCTTCAGTACGCCCAGTAAATTTTGAAATATGTGTGGTATAAGTATAGTCCATATATCGCTTGTGCACAAATTTGCAAACTGTCATCTTTTTGCCACTGCAGTGATACTGTAGACATGTGGGTCTGCTTTCATATTCTACAATACCAACTGTGCTTTTTTAAACATTTTCCAGAATTAGTAATTTGGACACTTCAAACATGCCAGCATATTTTGGCATGAACAATAACCAATACTGGCCTTCATTGGTTATTATGGATGCTAATTTATATGTAGAGGATCACATACATGTAATCATTCAAATTTTTATTTAGATTAATTCACATTTTTCTGCCCCTTCATGTGAATCCACATTTCTTTTAAATAAAATAAACAAACAAATGAACAGGTAAGTGACAGTGACTACATACAATGGTGAAGGTTTTGGCATGCTTAATCCTTTCACTGCAACGTTCCTATAATGGACAACTTCCAGCACAGCAGGCCTAAAATGCCACATAAATAAAGCAATTTTAACCCAGAATGACATTTTTGCTGCAAAATAAAGATGTGGGTCAGTTAAGGTCACATGGCCAAGCCATCATCTTTGATTTTAACTGTTTTTTCTGCTAATTATAGCATTGCATTTACTTGACTATTAATATCATTAATCACTCAAAAACCTATATACAATACAAAGGAAAGCAGTCGATATATGATATTTGACATTTTGGCAACAATTTACACTTCAGCCTATTAATTGATAATTCTCGGGGTCAACATCCCTTTTCTCACCCAAAAGAACCTTATGAATCCTGCCTTGGCATTCATTCATTTCATGGCATATTCTTGGAAAAATTTGTTCGTAAGATGAGCAACTCTCCTACAAACACAAAGTATAAAGTTCTCAAACTGTTGCTACATGGAGCATAAAATTAGCGCTTTGCAATCCTGTTGCTAAAATTAGATCAAGGTCATTTAAGGTCATGTGACCTGGCTACAATCTTGGATTTTTTTATGTTTTCCCTCAAACCTAAGCTTTACTTGACTGCTTAAAATTTTTAATCACTCTAAAAACCCATGTACAATACCAAACAAAGTAAAATCAATATGAAAGAAACATTTTAGCAACAATTTATATCATTTTAGTCCGTTAATTAATAATTCAGGGCAAGGGCCTCGTCTGTGTTGAAGCCCTTGCTGCGGCATCCAGACTGACTGCTTCCTCACCTTGCATGTCTGCCCTTCCCTCTTTCAACCCCCCCCCCTTAAAAAAATGACAAATGTATTATTTATGAAGTTCATTTGAACTCTTTGCTGAAACTGGTCACAAGATCCAGTATTTAAAGTAAAGTATGGAATGCAAATAAGGCATGGCGGAACAGTTTTTGTTCCCTATACACTCTGACATATAATCTGTGTAGGATCAACAGCAACTCGAGGCTATTTTCTCCCCATGGTGATGATGTCTCTTTAATCTCAGAACAAATACTGTTTGACCCTTTTTAGCATTAATCAATGTACGGAAATAAAGCAAAGGTGGTGTCTACACCATAATTGGCTTTTGAAGAGCCTGGGACAAGACTTGTACAATCTTTAAGTGACAGAAACCATTGTGTCAATGGACGCAGTTAATTGGGACTTTGGTTCTGATTGGCTGTGTAAATCTTAATAATTTAACATTCATTCAACATGGAACTATCTCTTGTCATGATAATGACTGAGTCAACATCTCTCCTTGACAAGTAAGTTTGATAGATCTCAAGTACATTTTTTTATTTAACTCATTCCACCCTGATAGAAGACTGAGTTAACAGCTTTCCTTGGCGCTCTCTGGGCACAATGCGCCCACAGCATGCCAAGGAGAGCTGTTGACCATGGGCATATAATTTGGAATGATCTTCCACGCAAGTTTCGTCCAAAATTTTGAAAGGTAATCCCTGAATTAGTAAAATACAATTGGCAGACAGCATTAAGATGTTAGCGGGAAAAAAGCGTCATTAGGGTGGAATGAGTTAAGACAAACGAAGTACAGTACTTTGAAGCTGACAAAATAAGCCAGCAGTCAGTCAATGTTTGCCAGTTTGGTGGCAGAGGTGGGGTTGTTAAATTTCACTACCAACGCTGCAAAGAGCGACTTCAAATACTTTTCTTATGGATTTGTCAATATACTGTATGCTAACACAGGGTATATATGTTGGCCATATGAAGCAATAGACAACACAACACTATTTGGTGAATTCTTCACACCATGAGATGAAAAGTGTAAAAATTGTTCCAGGTAAAAGATTTCAAATGGAAAACAACAAAACACAAACAAGACACACATCATCATCATCATCATCATCATAATAACAACTCAACCCTAGGAACTTATTGTCACTTGCACTGTTGATTCAGCAAGAGGATATGAATTCCCTGCCATCATTTTCAGAACTTTGACAGGTTTCACTTGTACAGTATTTGAAATTATCTTCATCTTAAGTGAATTGGTTTCAGCATGCATGCATTACTAGTTGAGGGTTTATGATAACACATCACTGAATATATATATGTATGTATATATGTTATATCTATCTATATATATACATATATATATATATACATATATATATATATATATATATATATATATATATATATATATATATATATATATATATATATATATATATATATATATATATATATATATATATATATTAACCCACCTCGCTTTTCAAGTTAAATGTCAGCAGGTATTCATATTTTAACTGCTGGAAATCTATTTCTGTTTCAAATGAACTTTCCATCAGCATGACTTCAAGTAAAACCCTATGGAATCACTGCTTCTTTGAATGTCCTGTTGTTTCCAAGACAGCACTTCGTAGATTCAACAGAATGGAGTGCATATTCTCCCAGATGACACCACTGTTCATAAGTACCACCATCACTATTATTGCCCATAACATACTCAAGTTTTGGGAACTGTTAGTGGATGTAATGCAGCACCTTGCAATGGCAATTTTACATTACTGTGGAGTCACAAATTGTCAGTATGCCCTCCCTCATTGGCAGTGAAACAGCGGCCTAGGCAGTTGACCTTATAGTGATGTATTTTGCTGACATCACACATTCTTGGGTCCAGGTACATGTACATGTGTGTGATGGTTCTCCAACCCAAATTTAAGCACAAAAAAAGTTAAAGCCCAGACATGAATGTGTGATGGGGTGGACGGATGGAAACAACAATTACTGTATGCATGTACCTCCAACAGGACAGGATTATCTGGATATGGAATGTGGGAGACAGGAACTACACATATGTATGTACAAATATATATTTAAATATATTACATACACCTATGCCCTTTGAACAGATTGATAAATCATATAATGAACCAGGGATGTACTATTCAGACCAAAAATGCAACACTCACTTCACAGATTTAACACATGTATTGTACTCATTATTGAAAAGCAATTGTTAGTATCTTCTCATCAGCTGACTTAAGCACTGTATACATTCTGTGGGCCAGACAGAGATATAAACTCTCTTTCAGTAAATTTTGAAAACTAACAACTGAACATCAGCATATTAGCAACCTCTGCAATAAGATATTACAGCACGCAAATAAAAAACTGATGAATGATTCACCTCAGTACATAAGTGGTCAGTGATTTATCTCCATATTTAAACACTTCATGATTTACTCCATACATGTACACATGTATACCAGTGATTCAATATGGCTGATTCATACTCCCAGGATCTAAAGTCAACAAAAGACAATTTGTCAGACTCCAGATGGTAATGCTTTCTGTGCTTTATACAATAAAAGTCAGGCTCACCTGTATAATGCTTCCAAATCATAATCCTAGCAAAAAGACATTTCACGCAACTAGCAGCATGTTATATTTCTTTTAAAAAAAAGTCCATTTCAACAGCTTTTATCATTGGTTTGCTTTGGTACATTGCCTCCACAACAAGCTGACAAACAACCATTGGCTCAGTTTATGGCAATCTTGCTCTGAGTTAATCACTGCTCTAGTCTTGTCATTTTATTTTCTACATGTAAATATGTAATCCATATTATTAAATATGTGCTCCTTTTGCAGTGACACATCAAATTACATCAGATGTGATTATGACTCCTCGTCAACATTTTTGTCCATAAAACACATATACAGATTTAGTTTGCAATTTTACAAACCTTTATTCCTTGTTAGCTTCCAGGCAATTGAACAAAATGAACTCTTGACAGCGGTGGGCTTAGATGTATGAGGTTTTATTTGTTTCTTTCTGGCTGGCACACTTGGGCAGCTTCCAGTTACAATATTAAGGATCAATCATTTCTGAATTTTTTAGGGGGCAGAAAATTTTGAAAGACAATTCACAATGCATGGTTCCTAGGAAGGAATGATGCAGTATATTATGTAATATGTTTTGTGGTTTTAGCTGGCCCAACATGCAGGATACGGGTAGATTTACAGTTTATCAGCAATTAGTCTTTTTTTTTGTTGTAGTTTTTAGGCTTGGAACAAAAGCAAATGTCATAAAAAAACAAATATTTGTTATTTGTCATCAGTACATGTTGCCCTGTAGTTATTAATGTATTGGCTAATGCTTGTCTATATCGTTGAAACAATGACCATCTTGTACTGAACTGGCCTGTTATACTACTTTGTAGCATGGCAGTTGCAGACATGTATTTAGAATATAATAATATGAAAAAACTCATCACAATATATGGAAACTTCAAAATCATTATCATTATACATGCAACACTGCAACTCTGTATGGTTCTGAACCTCACAAAACAACACAACCAAACCTGTCCATGCTCTATTCTTAATGGAGTCACTGTGTATGGCTTAAACTACACTCACTCTCATTAGTTGCTTTTATCACATTCAATGGACAAATTTTGAAAATTCAAGGCTTTAGCCACAAAAAAAAATTATGTCAAGACAATATGTGGTAAGCCATCAAGCATGTTCTGCAGCCTAAAATTCCCAGACCATGTTTTTTTCCAATGACAACTGCCTGTCTTTACCTGATATTTGGTAAGATAACCTACTTGAATTCCAAGAATGTAATAAAATAAAACAATAGGAAAGACGGAGAGGGAGAGGGAGAGGGAGAGGGAGAGGGAGAGGGAGAGAGAGAGAGAGAGAGAGAGACTTTGTCTTTAGCTTGCAGTGTACTTTTTACATACATGTTAGTGGGTAAGTGATGCTGGATAAACTATCATTTCACATTAGCAAGCGAGTGGGCACAAATCAATATTTATAAGTTGTAGCTTTTTTTCTCTGAAAACACAACAAAAACAGAAATGTGTAAAATCTGTTAGTCCTTTGGTCTTCTTTGCATCACAATAAACAGTGCACTGTAATTAATATTTTTTTTTCAGCTAAATCTTTGTTACATGCTTCCACTGTGGTCAGCATCAATTGACTTGATGTGCACATAAGGCTATACAGGCATAATGGCAGACACAAACCAACATCACTCCTTGGGATACTTATCCCCTGTGACCCCAAACCCAACGTGGAACAAACTTACATGAACATGATGAACAGACAGTTTAAAAAAAGAAAATCACTGGACTTGGTATGCATGTTTTTTATGAGACCTATCATTCTTTCTCACATCAAATATTGTAACAATATGAAGCCTGTTGACAAAAATACCTAACCAGGACCTCTCCTGCTATTTTTCTGGACTTTATGAATATCAAACCATCAACAAAATATTATTCATCAGTAGCATAAAACTGCCATTTTCATTCGATTCTAGCCTTTCTTTACTATACTATACCTTTACAATAAAGTTGTAAATTCAAGTCATACTCTCTTATATCCAGGATAAATTACTACTTTCACTTTTGATTCTAGTCTTTTCTTTACTATACACTAGACTTTTATAATAAAGTTGTAAATTAAAGTCATATTCTCTTTATATCCAGGATAAATTGCTACTTTCATTTTTCT
This sequence comes from Hermodice carunculata, assembly GCA_964020975.1. Classification (NCBI taxonomy): domain Eukaryota; kingdom Metazoa; phylum Annelida; class Polychaeta; order Eunicida; family Amphinomidae; genus Hermodice; species Hermodice carunculata. The sequence continues at coordinate 82,468,808 of OZ026622.1, forward strand.
CCCAGCCTTAATTCACTTTTAATATACTAAACCTGCACAACTAAGTTGTAAATTTAAGTTATATTTGTTCATATTCAGGATCCTGGATGCGTCCAAATTACTCCTAATGGTTTAACAGCTTATACCATGTATACCTTTGTACCCTATCAGCAAGATTACATGTATGAATGGCAAAATACACTGTAATTTAGTCAGTAACATTACTATGCCCATGCTGGAAACTCATCCTAGTTCCCTGTATTTTTATTTTTACATCTTTTGCAGGTGGCATAAAACCATGAAAATATAAACACAAAGAAATCGTATCTTGTGTTTAATTGGAACTGTGTCCAAAATAGTGAGATTAAAACTGGAGTTTTATGGATCAAATTAAAAAAAGTTATCACCAGCCACTGATGTGTCCCACCAAAGGACGAAACCGGTCTGGCTTTCTACCATACTAGTGATCAAACAGACGGCATTCGTCGCCTGATACTTGCCTAGTGTTCTAATATCAAATTAAAAAACCATGAAACTACATACACCTGTGTGTGTGTGTGTGTGTGTGTGTGTGTGTGTGTGTGTGTAAACTAAGTACATTTATAGTAATGTTCAAACCTTTGATCCCATGAGATTATTCTGATTAGTACAACACAAGAACAAAAGCCACATACAAAACTGCATATATAAAACCATCCACATTAGTGTTTTGTCTACAATATTTGCTGTTCGCATATTTTGCTTGTACACAAGCTGACTCACACAGCTGTAGGCCAATATTGTGTTCAGGAAACCTTTATATGGTCCATATAACATCTAAACATCACAATGTAAACACTGTATGTGTGAGATAAGCTTCAGTGAAAAAAGAGAACATTATTTAGAAGGTCCTGCAGACCAAATTTGAAGAAATTGTGGATCACATAATTGGGGGTCACTTCAGCTGCTAGACATGTGAGGATATAAGCTTAACTGAAAAACTTTCGACATTTTCCAGACAAATATCTTTAATTTTGTTTCTATTGCCAATTTTGTTGAACTTTTTATGGATCAAATACATTTCTTTGTAAAATACATCAACACTCAACTTGCAGGACTTCAGGCATGACCACTGGGGCTGATGATGACTTGTGTGCATGTATTTAGTGATGATGTGCCCATTAAAGCTATTGTTCTGTAATATTCACACATGGACTATTTTGCAAAACAATAAACGGACCACACAAATTAAAGATAAAAATTTTGTTCGGAGACATGGTGAACCCATTAAGGAGAGTAAACCAAGTCAGACAGCTGTTGTTGCATCATCGTTACAATACCTGCTTTACGAGCATTGGTCATGGGTGCAGTGTAAACGGGCAAACATACAGCATAATGTGTCACTATCTTGAGTATTCAAAGCATTTGAACATTCTGTTTTACTTCTTCATATATTTCAAGTGGAATATTAGACCTACAAATGAACCCTACAATTGTCAAAACTTTTGAGTTTCAGGGGCTTTGCCCCCCCCCCCCAACAATCCCAGTTGCATGCACCGACAGATTTTCAATTCTTAATTCTGAAGGATCTACAGAATTGAAAATAAACCTGTGTGGACATTCTGCCCATGCGTCACTATATAGACCTCTATTGGTTGATCCAAGGTCCAGTTATATTGGTGCAGTGTAGCATAATGACATGCATGTAGTACATGTACATGTTCATGTAACTTATAGCAAGTCTAGAGTTGTGGAATAATTTAGGCTAGTCCGCTCTCAATAGTTTCATGTATGTATAATTGTGCAGGCTACTATATCTGATATTTACATGAATATTGGTACATGCATGTACATTGTATATCCAAGGTCCAGTTATATTGCTAGGACTATAACATTCACGATGTGTACAGGTAAGCAAGTCTGAAGTCCTGCAATAATTTTGACAAGACCCTCTTAGTTTGATGTGCAAATGATTTTGAAGGTCAGACCACTTTTGTTTATTTATCCCTGGTCCACTTACATATACTATTATACAAACAGGAGCAACAGCATAACATCTTCTGTGTAGTTCTGATCCCCCAAAAGATATCAAAAGCCAATCTCTCTACATTCCGTAGCTGATTTAGGCTCTGTCTATGTCCAAATCTATACATAAATTAACTTTTTCAGTGCCAATCACAACTAAAGTCAATCTACTTAGGTCAAACCAGTCTGAATTATTATTAAGATCCCAGATTCATATTCCTCATAAAAATGCCTTTCATTCAAGTACCACTATGCCTATAGTTCCAGAGAGAATATCCCAGGTCAACAGCTTTTCTTGACGCGTATTGGGCCCAATGCATGCCGAGAAAAACTGTTGACTCAGTCCAAAATCTGGCACTGAAAGAGTTAACTGTTATTCATCATGTTTGGTTCAAAATTTTGAAAATTCAAATTTTCAACAGCCAACTGAATTTATGAATGGGTCATCAGTGGGAAGCCACCAAGCATGTTTTGCACCTAAAACATACATTAAGTATGAGTTGGTGTGACACTGACGTTTAATATAAGCACATTTTATGGTATGGTCAAAAGTCGCATGTGCATTTGACCATAAAGTCTTCCGATACTCAAAAGTCAAATACGCTGTTATATATACATAAAATCCAGTTTCATTGCTGTGATTTGGATGTCCCCCTATTGGTATAGCAAAAAGATCATGAAGTTTGGGTGTTTTATATATGGCAAAAACAAAAAAAAACAAAACAAAAACCCCAATATATCAGAAAGACATTACAAACCACATCCTGACAGAATCACTTATTTTCTCAGTGTTAGGGAATATCTGTCCCCCCCCCCCCTCCTCCCCCATTTGTTCCTGCAGGAACAAATATTCAGCAAATATTCATTCCCTTGGGGGAATGAGTATTTTTCCCACCCATGAATATTTGTCCCCCTCCAGTAATGAGAACTAAAATATATTGCAGACACATACTTTTACTTGCTTCAACTTGGGAGACAAACTAGACTGAAAGACCTGCAGTTTCCAGAGGTCCGTGCTGTTATCTTTTCCATGTCATGGTGTCTCATATGGATATTTTCAGACTACATACGTGTACGACAACACACCTCTTTTTGTCGTTTGTCTGCAAAAAATAAACCTTCTCTTACTGGCACTAAATTTTAAATGTGAGATACAAGTTAATATTTGGCCTCCTTTTTCACTCATAACTACTAGAACAACTACAACTACTACTACCAATGAAAAAAATGAACTGTGATTTGAGTTTGTTATGCTTTTCGGGCACTGAAATTGTTTTCAACATCAGAGAGGGATGTAGTCGGCAGCTTTTGTTCCTCAGATATTTGGTCTTTATACTTTCAATGAAAAGATATTCGTTTGTTTGAACCATTGGGTTGCTCTCTTTTCATTGACATTTGCTTACATGTCACAAAAACATTACAAGGGACATTGCCCACAGATAGGGTCTGGCTGCCTTCCCATCAAAAAAGCTTGCACAAAAAAAACTCACTTTTCAATCAAAGAGTCTTACCTGCAGATTCTTCAGATTCATAAAATTAAATAGATAATGTTCCATGCCCTTGGGAACAAATGTTTACATCAGGAACATTAACATTTCAGAATATGTGTTCCCGGGAGTTGGGGTGGGGAAACAAACATTCCTCCAGGGGAGAGATGAATATTTGGGGGGGACAAATATTCTCTGACACCAGCATCTTTCAGGTACAGTGCATGACCATACATGTAGATGTACCTGCAGTCGAACACATCGGTAGATGCGGTCCTCCACAATAGAATGACTATGCAGTTAAATTAAGCATTGGTACAACCATGAATTCTAAATTCTTGGTAGGAATGATAATGGCAATGGTAAGTGGTACAAGAAGTGGACCAAAACCATCAAAATCCTTGTCTCATTTTTTTCAGTGACAGATAAAGATCAACTTCAGCACTCTGATAAGATAATACTGCCTCTTACATTGTGGGGGGAAGAAGTTATAGCAAAAAAAAATAAGCAGAACCTGTTCCCCTTCATTCATTAAGTGTTACATTGAATCAGTGTGAAAAAAAATGCTCAAAATAAAACTGAATGACCAACATTAACCAGACGTGGCCACTAGGGCCTATCACAGCAGTGGTTACACAATACACTGTACATTAGAGGTTCTTCACTGAAAACATGTTGACATTTCTGTACCCCCTCCTCCCCAATCCCCCCCCCCAAATTTTCAATTATGCAATTAAGGCCAGAGGCAACATTTCGGAGCATTTTGGATTCAGAAAGAACCCTGAAAACTGACTGATGGACATTATTATAGCAATTTATGAAATATTATGGAAAAATTACAGAACCAGCCATAGTGCCAATTCTACGCTGCCAGCCATCTTGACTTTCCATCCAGGATCACTGTTGACTTGAAGAGTAGAGTTCAAGTTGAAGTTTCTGCCATTTCCTTTACACCTGGTAATATAATGTGGCCCAAAACATCTTATAAGCACTGAATCAGTAGGATAAAGCAGTACCACACATCTGTGTAACCACGCACATTGTACATCTAATGCAAGTAATAAATTGAAATGCCTGTGCAGTTCATCATGACACAGGTAACTGTAATTAAGGCAGTAACTGACCAATACTTTGGTATGGCTTACAATCCCACTTACAGTGGTAAAACCATGAACCTTAGTGAATACTGTACATCAATGTGTCGGGGTGTCCAGGTTAATATTGGTATTATGTTTTGTGAGCATGGAATGGCGGTATGAAGCAAGGAGATGCAATGTCACTCTGCTACATGTAGACGGTTGCAAGTCTGCTTTTTCACTGGTATTATAACAATGATACCCCTTATGCCGGCATGTCCCTGGATGTCCCACTGAACATGGCACTGTGTGAAAGCACTGATAAACGTGGAGGCTGTACCCAGTCCATGCACCACTACCTGAAAAGACAGTGTCTCAAGCATTACATAGGTAACTCATCAGGTCTGAAACACAGCATATTGCTACAAAGTTGCAGGGCTGTCCAACTGGAGCATTGTAGCAAAATTTTGCTACAATGCTCTTCAAAATTGCTACAGGTTTCTCATGTAAAGAAGGGGAAAAATGCTACTAGTGAAGAAAATTTTGCTACACTACAATGTTCTTCAAAATTGCTACATATTTTCTCAAAAATAAGTGTTTCTCATATAAAAAAGTGGACAGATGCTACAAGTGAAGAACATTTTGCTACACAGACTTTCAGCTGGACAGCACTGAGTTGTATTCTGATGGAATCTGCTGGTGAACAGGGAGACCAAACCCATTATGTCTGCTTCACTCATGTCAATACCAGGATGCAATTAGCACAAAATGGATTAAGCCCTGTCTTGTAATTTGATAGATGATCCTATGACCTAAGGCCATGACTCTCAAAAGTTTAATATTTTCACACAGAAAGTGTGATGGAATATTGAATGGAATATCAATTATCCAATACATTAAATCATTACATGTGATGCATTCAATAATTGTAGAGCTAAAAGAACCAAAGCTGTCCAATATATTGAGTAGAAGACAATGTGGAAAGATGCATTTTGATTGGTTGTGATGATGTCTCCAACCAGGCAGGGACAATGGCACACTGGGCTTAGAAATGAGCTGACTGGCAACAATTCTTGCTGTATCATGGAATAATAATGTACAGGAGTCTTAGTTCAATATGATATGTAATAGGTGAGTTGCACAATAACTCTGTTCATGTTGTAGATGGAAAGGACTGAGTATTAACCATGTGAACTGGCCTCCACATTCATGTTATGAGTCTCCCCAAGCTGAAGAAGGACAATCTTGAGACTGCTCAACCTATTGCCCCTCAAACTGTCCAATACTGGTCTGATGATCAAATGTCGTCTGCTTCAGTGTTTTTGGCAAATTTCAACAGTAATGAAAACCAGTTTGAACGAAAATTGTACAAAAGACCTGTCTAGATAACATGAACCAGGTTAACAGTTTTCCTTGGTGTTGGTTAGCAACCAACCCATAGCAAGGAAAGCTCTCCACCTAGCCCTAGACTCAGTTTCCACGGAGGTTAATGTTACACTTTACTGAGGAAAACTGTTGACTCTGTCTTGAAATGGTTGATATAATTTAACTCTTTCAGAGCCAAGCACAACTAAAACTGATCTACATAAGTCAAACTAGTCTGAATTATCATGAGGATCCCAGATTTTTTTCCTCATAAAAAAGACCTTTCATTCAAGTACCAGCATGCCCATAGTTCCAGAGAGAATATTCTAGGTCGACAGATTTTCTCAGCATGCATCAGGTGCAATGCATTCAATGCGCCCAAAGTGTACCGAGAAAAGCTGTTGACTCAGTCCAAAATTTGGCACTGAAAGAGTTAAGCGAAATAAAACAATCCCATTCTGAAAGGCTGTCACAGGTATGTAACCAAGCCATCCATCTGGAGCAACAAAATAGGCAACAAACTTACGAGAGCCATTGGAATTTACTAAAAAAACTTTGCAAGTTTCTGTCAATATATTGTTTATTGCTTATCTACAATTCCCTGGTTTTACCCCATCTAAAATTCTGCATTCTTCTCTGGGGTCTTTCATGCACCCAAATTTTCAAACAACAAAAACCACTCATTAGACTGATGTGCTATGTAAAATAAAACTCACACACTCACCTCTTTTTAAAAAAAAGTTCCAGACATATTGTACTTCAAAGCTTTGTAATTTTACTTTGAGTATGCCCATGATCAATTGCCTGAACACTTCAAAGACATCTATACTACAGAGCCAGTTATTCATCTTTATCCCACAAGTGGGGCTCCAAAATTTGCATGGTCTGTTGTCCAGAACAAGTAAAAATTGATGCTGGACAAGTAAAATTTGAAAGAAATAGCATGTAAAAGATCGGGGTCCTTGTCCCTGAACAAGTGGACTTCAAAGAGAATTGTCAAGCCCTGGCAAGACATAGATACATTTCCCTCTATCTAATTCCAAGACGAAATACAACAAATAACGTACTCCATTAGATATTTTGTGCCATCTGTACTCAATAACACACCTCCGTGTATTAAAAATAAAATATACATCTACTGTTTGTATGGTTTCTTGACATATGTCAAATCAAACATTATCAACAGTTACACAGACACTTGTACAACTGGTATTGTTACATTTGTAGCAACTAACTGCTGCCCCTCTACTCCTTTCCTATTAACTCATTCCATACCGGTTCCTGATTTTTCCGTATGTTTACCTAGATTAAGACAACAATTGCATATTTAAATTCTTCATGAAAAGAGCTTTTGTTCAAGTACCACCATGCCTAGAGTCTTAAGTCAGTCCCAGAACCACTGAGCAAGACCTGTGACCATTTTATGGAATGAGTTCACAATGTCCCACTTGGCCATATTGATGACTCAGTGTACAAATCACTGCAATGTTACATGGTGAACTGGGGCAGGGAGCATGTCTTGCACCTACATGAGATGAAGCCATCTTTTAGGTATTATCGTGCATGCATCCACATAATGCATTCACTCGCTTGACAGATAGATGGAAACAGTACTTTCAAGTATAATGTATCTTGTCAAATTAGTGGGAAATCATGCATGAAATCTGGTTTTATTGTGTGACCAGGAACGTTATCAATATCACATAGGTGACTGGAATGCCCTGACCCTGCCTTTTTTAGGCCCAGTGGGCTGGAAAAGTGTGACAAACAGACCTAGATTCATTTAGTACTGTACCACACATCAATATTCCACACAGATCTGTATATATAAATTTTGCCATGATAATATTTCAGAGAGTATTGATTACAGAAGAACATTATGCACAATTTGTAGTTCACAAATAGCATGGCTTCCCAAGACTAGTATAAAACTGAGGTAATGTCTGTTGGAAATAACTGTTATAAAGTTGCAGAAAGAAAGATTCATTAACTCTTCCAGTGCCAGTCACTTCTAAAGTCGGTCTACTTAAGTCAAACTAGTCTGAATTATCATAAGGATTCCAGATTTGTATTCCTCACAAAAAGACCTTTCGTTCAAATACCAGTATGCATACAGTTCCAGAGAGAATACCCCAGGTCAACAGCTTTTCTTGGCATGCATTGGACCCAATGCACACCGAGAAAAGCTGTTGACTCTGTCCAAAATTTGGCACTGAAAGAGTTAATAGTGTTCTCTAAATTGCATCATTTTCCAGCGCCCACTATGATAGCTGTCCCTGCCCTACCAAACATGCTGCTGTCTTTATGATATTGCAATGGATTGTGATTTGGTATACATGTATTTCCATGTATCTTTTAATGTAGGTCTCAACGTAATGGGGCCTTACATATCCCACATTTTAATGCTTACATTTAGATCTAAAAAAAAGTTCTTTTTTTTATTATTTTTATTTGCATGTACCATAACATTTGATACATAAGTCAAAATTGGCTCAATTTAAATCTATCCTATTTAGCCCATTAATTGACAATGCCTCAATTTAAAATTTATCCTGTTTAACATAAGGACAAACAATGGCTCACGTTATTACTTATCCTGTTCAACCATTAACCTATTATTGCTCAGTTCAACATTTCACCATTGAACTTATAGTGGCACAATTTCAACAATATTTATCTTTTTGAATCTGTTAAGACCCATGATGAGCCTAATGCAGTAATCTTCCTGGTCCTGGTGAGGCAACTTTGGTGACTAAGCCAAACATAAAAAGCAATTCAGTTGTATCTGTCACCACAAGTGTAAACTGGTAGCAGTGTTTTGTTTTCTTTTCCCTTCACACTATTCCAATGTATGCATTTTCAAAAGAAACTTTTTGTCAAAATCAAAAACTTTTGAACATTGTTGATGCATCAGACAGTATTTTTAAAGACACGACAAAGCATTGACAGTGTATCTTACCTGCTGTGACCTTGACCCATCACCGCCCTCTCTTTATTCTGTAGTGAGTAGTTCCAGACACCAGGGAGTCTATGTGTCTTTTGTCTGTTACATTTGCCCACTAGGTGGTGCTGTGCTACACAGCTCCAGGTTGATTTTGACATTTTTCACTTCACATGCACGGAAATCCAAGTTTTGAGACCAGTGATGTACACTGTAAGAACCACTGATGTCCTTACAGGGAAATGTAATATAACAATGACGCTTCATGAGGTGATATTACATTGTACCAAGCAGCCAGCACTGTTCCAGCAATGAGTTCGGCACAGTTTTATTTTTTACATATTTTTATATAAAACAATTTTCGCTTTTCTTGCTGTTAACACAGGACGAGAGATCTAAGTTGTTTTGAGCCAAGGTTGCTGGGGTTGAAAAATAAAGAACTGTGCACAAATACCGTATTCAGTTTGGTGGGAAACAAGAACACCAATGCGGGTTAGAGAAAGGACCCGTGATGTGACCCACTTTTGTACAAATGCCATCACAGGACCTGTTCTGTGGCAATAATTTGGCACCTAGTGCTGTAAATTGTCTCTTGATTGTTTGCAATCCCATGGTTGCTGCTCTTCAGCACAATTATGCACAAAGGGATGAATCATCAATACAGCAGTATACACCTGAGGACAGCGCACCCTTGTGGCACATTTTAGAGTCAAGATGAAGCCTCTACTAGGAGTAAGCTGAGCCCAAAATGAGAATAAGGCTGTATACTATGATGAACCAATATGGAGTGTTCTGTCGGTGTGACTGACCCCCATTACCACTGTCAGTGGCTACGGCTGCCTTGGCATCTGAAAGTACACAGAATGGGCAATGCTAGTTACACAAGTATCATGAATACACTGTACTCTCACTTAATGTCATCATATTTTTTTTGTCTTAATAACACAAGCCATGAAAAATAAGAACACCATGAAAAAGTATTTTAATATTCAACATAGACCTTGTCCAAAATAGAGAAATTAAAACTTAAGACAAATGCCTAAAAGGTAAAAAAATGCAAAAGTAGTAAATGTATGTAGATTGACAGGATATTATTGTACATGTACATGTAGGTATAATAAAAGACTGACAGGGTCTGGAAGTATTTCATCGAGGGTATATTCACAACATCTGGATAATATATATATATATATTCATGTCCAGTCAAGCAGGATCTAGATGTTACTACACTACCCACACAAATGCACCAGTGACTGCTTGTTTGCAGATATATAACAAAGACCATAGGACTAGGTTGTGAATGGCCAGCAGGCAACTTGCCCACTGGCCGGGTTTTATTAAAGGGGATTGAAATGAAAAAAGGACAATTAAGTGCTGCCTTTGAATAGAGGAGGTGCCTGACAAACTTTTAAACCCCCAGGTTTTCTACCTGGTCACCAATACAGGACACCACTCTAGGCAGCCAACCAACTGTATACACTTAAACTGAAAAAGTGAGGGCTCAAAAGTGCCACAAGGACCAAAGGTGCATCAGTATGGATCCCTAGTCTACTAGCTATAAATATGTACACAGTTTGTATTCGTACGGAATAAAATAAATTCACACAATACTGTTACACTATGATGTTTGCATCAAGTCCTGTACCTACGGTAAAGTTCAGCAGCAGTTGTGCAATGGGTTCAAGTCCATTAAGAAAAAACACCCAATACATATTAGGCAAGAGCGTTAACAGTCCGTTCCATCTTATATTGCATCCTGGGGTCGTGTTGATGTGCTTTATACTCAAGAGGTGATATCATATGCATTGAACGATTATCGTCCCATGATATGACACATATCCTGATACAGATCACCTGTTTGATCTAGGACTGAATTGTTTACATAAATGTGAATTTTTAGAATAGGCAATTTAACCCAGTCAACACTATTGTACTGGTTCTTTTCATCCAGAACCACTTCCTGGTAAGTCATTACCCTTTTTCCTAGCTGAACTCTCTACACTCTATAAGGTCCCATTATCACATTTATTACAATATATACTCATGAAAAAAAAACTGAAATAAAGATTGAAAAGATCACATGAGCTTCATTTTTGCATGACAAACTATACATTTTAGTTGCGACACACATATACCATGGTACATGTACAACCATCAGTACTGATCTAGTACATGTAGGTCTAAAAGTAATGAATATTGAAATACATGAGTATATTGACGAATTGAACAAGCTTTCACAGCCTGGCCTATGATCCAGAAGCCAGCCCCTCATGACAATATCAGGTACACTGTACATGTATCTGGTCATCATTAGACTATTTCCTTGGTACATGTGGGTTGAAGAGAAAGCATCCAGCTCATTTCAAGGACAGATGCTGACCTTGAACGTCTTCTGTTGTTTGTTGTGCTGGTCTTAATAAAGTATTTCTTTGTAACATTTAAAATCAGCCAATAACCAAACTAACAATTTCATGATTATGAGCACTATTCATGGAAACACATGCAGGTAAAGTGAGCGACATGTAAATAGTTTGGTCATATAGCTTTGGAACTGGACACAGACACTGTTGAGTCCTGGCACACACTAAGCTAGCTACCCCTGCATTCATTGCCCCCATGTGTTTTATCAGCAATCTCAGTATATACATGTACCTGTCTGGTAACAATTACAACAGGCACGTTATCATCAGCAAGGTTTTTATCAGAATGCCCATCTACAGATAGTGCCACCTGGTGGTAGGATAAAACACTGAGCTGAGCCACACCCGTGAGATACAAGAGAAAGTGCAGGAAGACACTTGGTGCTTCCTAGAACTAATCTTCAGCCATGAACCATTTTGGATGAATTCTACCATTCCTCATAATACAAGCTTCAATATGTGGGTGAGATACAGCAGTTAACAGATACTTCCTGGTGTTATACAGTAAAATTAAAACAAAGAATGAAAACATGATATATTTGAATTAAAAAAAAAATGACTGACAAGTGAAGTTGCCTGTAAACAATGTATCTTTTTCATGCAGCTTTTAACACATTTCAAAATGTATGTCAATAAAGTTAGAAATGACGAAAACATTAAAATTTTATTGTTTGGTCTACAATCAGGCAACCTCCAATCGGAAAAAAAAGAGCCTGATGTTTTGATTATTTTAATATATTTCCATGTTAATTTGAATAAGTGAAACGGCAAGTTGACTTATAAAGAATACAGCAGTCTGGGTCAACAGCTTTGCTGTTGTTGCTCTGGACACAATGCACTCAAAACACTGACAAGAAAGCTGTTGACTCAGTCTCAATCCAGCGCTTTCCTTTTGCAAAATTCCAAGTGGTACAAACTGTGTGCTGCTTAGGACTCAGCATACTACATTCATGTGAGCAAATTCTTATTATTATACAACTGGTCCACTCCTGAAGAAGGACCACAGAACTTATTTCAGGCTAAATAGTGCCATCTCAAGCACAAGTGACACGTATAGTAGTTAGTAGCAATTTCATTTTCAATTCTTTTTTTATAAAGATGTAATGTTTGATCATCGTATTGATGAACTGAAATATTTTAGCCAAAATGCAAACATCATTTTATGAGTGTTTGTATTGGTAAAAAACATTTTTCACTTCGTTGTAAAGCTCCATTTAAAGGAAATAAGTTCCCTGAAATTCAAAAGCAATGTAAACAACACAAGACGGCATAGAGAGCACTAATGTGTTCTAGCTGTCTCTGAAGAATAAACACTTGTATTTTTTAAGAATCCATACTCTACAAGCAAAATCCCATTGCTGATTCTGACCACCAAGATAGCACAATGACACTTCATGTTAATTTTCAGCACACAGAGGCTCAGCTGACTTGTTCATCAGCTAAGCTTATGCGATGGTTTGGCATCTATCTTCTGTCCATTTTCCACAATTCACATTTTTTTTACTTCTCAAAAACCACTGGCCTGATTCATTTCAAACTTGGCAGAAATGGTAGCTTTGGTGGGTTTCTACCATATTCGTTCAAATGGTCATGCTCCAGTGATTTTGGATTTTTAATATTGTTTCTTTTGTTCATTTTTTGGCAAAGCTTCGGGGGTTAATTTGAAGTGTTTCATATCTCAATGTTGAAGTATGTAAATGAGGGTCAAGGCAACTTGACCTGACTTGGGAACAAAAAATGAAATTATACCATCATTTTGTTTGTCAGCCCCCTGTGGCATTTCCATGCTCAGCCCTTGGCATCATCGCCTAGCCAAATGTAAAGTCCAACACTGATCATGACCTCTGAGCCATCAGAACAAACCCCAAAAAGTTTGGTTAAGGACTCACAGCGATGTTATTGCAGGTCTGGCTTGTACATTGACAGAGTTGGGCATTTCCATAAGATGACAATTTTAACTCTTTAAGTGCCAAATTTTGGACTGAGTCAACAGCTTTTCTCTGAAACTAGAGGCATGCTGGTACTTTGATGAAAGGTCTTTTTACGAGGAATACGAATCTGAGACCCTAATGATAATTCAGACTAGTTTTACTTTAGCAGACTGACTTTAGATGTGATTGGCACTGAAAGAGTTAATTGTGTACATTGTATAAGTAAATATACCTCTAATATATTTCTAAATCAGAGTCATGTCATGCCCCACAGCACAAAGAAACCAATAGAATAATATCATTTAATGAAAAATACCACAATATTTTGTCTATGCCCTTTAGGATTCCAACCCTCAATCCTTAGCACCATCACCTAGCCAAATGTGAAGTCTGACACTACCTCTGAGCCATGGGAACAATCCCAAAAAGGTTGACTGAGGACCGAGGTACATGTCCACCAATACTATTAAATCAATCTTGTGTATGACCATTACACTAAGATGGCAAGGGCTGGTAACTGCTTCTCAAAAGTACAGTATTTACAGGGCTGATATACACAATGTTGTTCTGTGAGTACAGTGATTGAGTGTGTATGCACATGCAAAAGAATAGCACAGAAAAAACAGAGCATGATGGGAACATTTGCTCTGATCTTCTGGGTAAATTTGGGAATGTGGGAAACAAAATCTAGCATTGGACGGCAGTTGCACACAACAGTTGTGGCATTCATTGTCTGATTTTTTGGTTCCAAACCAAAAACTTTTTAACATCTTTCACTGCAAATGTGGTCTGCAACAGCCTCCCAATGCTGGAATTCATGATACTTATCACATGTGAACAACTTACTTTGCCTATATATCATTGAAGATCAATGTACGTACACGTATATTATTAAGCAAAACAGCCACTTGATTGCCCATGCAACTATACATGGCTTCACTTTCATATACATAGAAGTGAAATAAGTATATTTACACAATAATGCTGCTAGTGTCAGTATATTTACACAATGTTGCTGCTGGTGTCAGTTTCCTTTCCATGCAATAAGCTGTGTCAAATAAAAACTATCATGTAGACGGCTTGCTATAAGGTTCCATGCAAGTCAAAAAGGTGCATATTTATTTAGCAGTATAACAGGTCAGTTTCATTTTACTGCCCAAGTAACCACATCCACTTCCACTTTCCTGGCCTTGCAGTTCAAAACAGCACAATTATTGCATGTAAAGAGAGAGTTTCGATTACGTTTCCTCCCATGCATCCAAAAATATGTTTTTTATGTCTTGCCACCAGTGCTGAAATAGGGACTCAAGTAGAAGTTCTAGACTAGCTCAAGTTTGCCATTTCATACTAACATGAGTTGTGACTGATACTATAGCCAAAGAGTCGGCACACTCTCCGACTGGATTTTATTTACAATTTACAAAGTTCAGCTTCAACCCAGAGCCTCTGCCTGTGTGCTGGCCATCATCCCTAATGACCCCACACTAGGTCTTAGACCAGCCAACAGGGGGAGACTCCGTATACTATGTGTGAAATAGCAAAGGTGAGGGACATAGGCGCCCACCCTCACCTTTGCTACCCCTTTTCTTGAAGTCTTATTGAAGGAGGAAAGCGAGCTGGGGATGGAGGAGGGTGTATCAAAATGTTGCTGACAAGAATTCAGAAGCTCCGATGTGGGTCTTTTCTCCAAGAAAGTAGAATCAGAAAGGGAATGTTAACTGATTTGAATTTGGATGCTGAGAAAAGGCACAATAGCTGTTATCCAATCAGTGCTCACTGCCATGCATGCACAGTTGGACCTTTAAGTCAGACACAGATCACATGACCCCTCATGTGACTCATGCCTACCAGGTCACCTACAGTTATCCATTGGAACCTTGCTCCCGACATAAAATTAGATATTTCCACAGCAGCTCTTTTTTTAAGGAAATAGTTTCATTTTACTTAAGACGCAAATTTACTTTATGCAGTATTTTCAACATACATGTAGCTTCAGTCCTTTTCCCTATTCTAGTTATTATTATCCAGTGCATATTTAGACAGCTTGGTCAATGTCCTTGATCTCTGTATGTGACATTATCTGATGTTGTCTTCACTCAAACAGAATGTCTTCTGCATGTGACATTATGTGGTGTTTAACACACTCAAAACAAAATATCCTCTGCATGTGACATTATCTGCTGTTTACTCCAATCAGACAGATATTCTATATTTCCTTTAAATTTGACCAAATAGAGATATTCCCTGTATGGAAAGTGTCAATTTCTGTCATCTCATTTTTGTCAACATATGTACAGGTACATTACTAAGTGCACAATGTCTGTTTACAAGAAAGCAGCCAGTTTCACTTCATCTTTATAGGTCATCTGCCATTTGTTCATTATGTGTAGTTGACTTTTTTGAGTTGCTTTTATATGCTACCAAGAAAGCAGCCAGTTTCGCTTCACCTTTATAGGTCGACATCTGCCATTTGGCCATTGTATGTACCTGTAGTTGACTTGTTAGTGTTGCTTTTATATGCTCCTATGAATAATGTATACTGCTGGGGAAAAAAAGATGCCCCCCCCCATCGGTTTAACATGGGCCACTTTATATATGCCTTTATATGGAAAATATGGGTCACATGGAATATTATGTAACCTCAACAGGAAAGCTTAGGGTATGCCTGAGCAGTCACCTACACAAAAAATGTTCTGAAAACAAGACAACAGCCAGAGAGGTGGGGAAAGTGTATCTGGTATTGGGGTGCCTATGGGCTTTACAATGGGGCCATGGCCCAACTGGGATCAATGTGAATCCACTATGCCACTGCATACAGGTAGCTCATAACTGTCTAAATTTGACAGGGGCAGAATCATTGGGATGTTGGAGGTTGGCCTTTCCCAGGAGGTTGCCAGGATAATGGGGTGCTGCAGGCCATTGGTAAAAAGGTGGTGGGACCATTTCCTGGAAACCAGAAGATGCAAGAGGAAGACTGGATCTGGGTGACCAAAACTTTCAGATGGGACGGATGACCATTACTGGATCCAGTATGTGAAGAGGCACAGGTTTCTTTCTACCGAAAGGTATGGTCAACAGTGGTGGCAGACCTGTGACATCAGAGGATCACAGTCTACCATAACAGAGACTATAGTGTTGGCCAAACTAAGGGCACCACCATGCCATTCGCATCCCTCTCAGTCCTGCACATAAGACATGATGGGTACAGTGGTATGAACATGGAGCCTGGACCAGAAATCAATGGAAGAGTATGATGAGGTCAGATGAATCTTGATTCTACTTGGATTTCCACCATGGAAGAATAAGAGTTCCACGAATACCTTGCCAGAGGTTCATAGAAGAATGTACGGTTGAACATGAATGCTACGGATGAAGCAGTGTCATGATGTGTTGGGCAATTACAGCAACAGGGAGAACAGCTCTCATCAGGGTGAATGGGACATAACAAGCCAGTGCTACATGGATGAGATCTTGCCCACAGTTGACGAATGGATCCAACAATATCCAGGGCTACTGTTTCAACAGGATAACACACGGCCACACACTGTCTGAGTCAGCATGCAGTATCTACAGCAACACAATATCCCATTGTTGCCACCGCCAACCCGTTCTCCTGACCTGTCACCGAGCATTTGTGAGATGTGCTTGACTGTTGAATCAGGGATGAGTGTGAAGAATCCGCAGCCATCCTGGACCAACTAGCACAGAGGCTCACACATCTGTGAAATGAAATTCCCCAGGCTGAGATCACCAAGCTGACAAGCAGCATGCCAAAGCTGATCCAAACTTGCTTACAGAAGTGTGGTGGTCACACCTGCTATTGACACATGCAGCCTGCCAACAACAACAACAACAACAACAGCAACAACAACAACAACTAAAAATGTCCTTTTAAGAACCACCATTGTCTTCAAAAGAGATGTGAAAATTATGCATTGGTATAATAAAGTAAACAAACTCCCCACTCACATCTCCATAACACATGCATAATGTTGAATGGGGTTGGGGGTGGGGGTGGCATTTTTTTCCCCAGCAGTGTATATACGTGTCAAGTTGCAAGTTTCACTCTCCTCTCCGTGCTACTCTTCATGAAATGGGTTCACAATGGTATGTTCACTACATGCTGTTTCACTTTCCATTCTACAGACCTAATACATCATTTCATGTGCTTAAGCAGATCTTGTGATATCTTATGCATGTTACCCTGTGCATTCTGTTTACCCACAAGCAACAGACTCTGCTTTTCTTATTAAGTTTCACTTTCCTCTCTATGTGCTAATATCTAATGTGTTCATTATTCTAGTAAATAAGAGTTCTTCTATATTATCTTATGCTCACTCTATCTAAATGCTGTCACTTTCCTTTCCATGTTCCCTATAGAACAAGCTGTTGCCTGTTTGAGCAACTAACTTCGCTTTCCCTTCCATGTGGCCAAAATATGGTAAGTTCATTGTGTGAAAATGATTCGCTTTCTTTTCCATGTGACCCCCAAACAATTTATCCTGTAAAAGGCAGTGTATTTTCATAAAGTGTAGCATAAATTCTTGCAAAATTTAAATGCTGTCCACAATTTTTTCAAAACCTCCAACAATGTGTTTTATGCTATTGATTATTGTTGAACATATCTCAAAGTTAAGTAAAGTGACTTTTGCATTATGTTTTCCCATAAATTGTACAAGTGCTTCAGAATTTTGAAGATAAACAAAGATCTTTATTCTCAATACATTCCATGTCTCTGTAAGCTGACACTTTACATTTCATATGATACGAAACTCTGAAAAAAATGTTAAAATTTACTATAAAATTTTACATGTTTACACTTTCCAGCAAAGCATATTGAAAAAATGGTTTTGCATCCTCCAGAATGACCTTGAGAATGGTTTGCACAAGCATTGCCTCTTACTCAGCAGCTTTAAAAAAAAACATGGCTGCTGTGATCAAGTATTGACATTTTTCCTTCTAGATATCCTGGTAGTAAATTTATATAATTCTTGTACAACAACTTAGGAAAATTAAATAGAGCCTTTCAGCCAATACACTTTCACTGTCATTCCTAAATGTCCAATTCAGACACATCCGTATAATTGTGACACTACTGTATCTGATGCCACTCCTTGCAAGTCAGTACACTGAACTGTCCTCAAGTTGATATTCCTCATTCCTAGTTCAAACATAGTTGTATCTCCTAGGAACATTTGAATAATCTATGTTCTCAGGATCTGTCTAATATTTACCAATTAATCAAAATTGTGGACTGCCATGCATCTAAATAAAAGCATTACTGATGAACGGTAAATCCACTGTCAATTCTCACATGGACTAAAGAGTCTTTGATTGCAAGCTAACCAGGAAACATTTTTTTGTCTCGCTCTTTTTTTTTTTTTTTTTATTGCAGGTACAAAAATATAGCGATTGTCATGTTTGTATTGAGCTGTTATAAACTGCTGTAAAGTGTCTGTCAGGATGATTCACCACATTGGTTCCTCTTGTAACAAGATGGACAAATATAAGCTCGCAGTGGTCCCCCCTCTGCCATTACCCACTGACTCCATTACTAAATGAAGCAGCTGATCATACTGCGTGCCACTGCATTCTGCTCACTGCCCATTATCACTCAATGCATAAACATTTACACAACAAAATTCCCCCACTTAGGGTGGGGCTTACATGTACAGCATATGATACCTTCTAGTGCCTCCACATCAGATGGACCCTAAGTTGTATGTAGACATTTTCTTTTTCAATCCACACTCCATGGAAATAAAGAGTGCACAATTTAAAAAGCTTTTGGACCAGAAATCTTTTATAGGTTTTTTTTTTTTTTACTTTTAACACGGCTCAATTTTGGCTGCCATCAGGTAACCAATGTCACCCCAAGATAGACCCTTGCTAGTAGTTCAGTGCAAGAGGCCCATAAATCATTGGCCTAATTTTACACATTTGGTATATTTTGGCCATTAAAAGTGACAATGGCTCTCATTTATTACACTCTGCTGGTCAGTGGCTCCTACATTTTTTGTCAAACTTTGAAGCCTGCTTTATCAGAGTTTTGGGGTATCCTCACTAATGTGTATTGTAAAAATCCCACACAAACACTTAAAAAAAGAGCTATGAATTTGTATGGCTACATATCAGTCCATTAATTCACTTGTATGCAATCATCTGTAGCCAGCAACATTGAAAAACGATTCATCCTGTTAGTTTTTGAAAAAAAAAAAATCTTTGTGCACGATCAAACTATGCTCCCATAACCAATGCCATCAACACAGTATACCCCAGCAACTTACTGCTTGTTCAGTTACACTGATTCTGTTCAATTACTTACATGTTGCAGCTTCTAACAATCCCCCCTCCCCCCTTCAACCTTTTCCCCGTATGTGGTGCTCCCTGGCTCCCTTTTCACATCTCTAGTGTACAACATGGTAGTTACAACAAATTTAAATATTGTCTTCATCTGTACATAAGCATTTCAAATGGGACCCTGGGCCTTTTTGTCACTCCATCATGTACGTGTATATGAGCTTAATGCTCTGATAAGGTTGGCCTGCCTTGCAGGAGGGCATCTATCAATTGCTGCATCCTCATCTGGCAGAAGACCTCATTTCTATATATTGTTAAGTTGGATATTGATCATTATATATATATTTATTTATTTATTTGCGATTTTATCAATCACAAAATGTCTTAAAGGGTGTTGACATGTTATTACAACAATTTTCCACTTTTTATACAGTTTACATTGGACATACAGTCAGAGTTCTGGGTTGGACAGAGATATCCTCAGCATGAGGCAGTTCTTCAGATCTAAGGCAGAAGTTTTTATCTGTTCATATAGGAATTGTACGTGGTTTAAAGGATACCTATCCATCATGAAGTGAACCTTCTTGATTGGTGGTGAAAGTTACATTACTTCGAGCAATAGTTCCTGGTAAAAAAAGATACATTTCCAACAGGAAGTAAACCTACCATGTTAGTGATGAATCTATTTTACATGAAAAAAAAATGTTCCAGGTTTGAAGGAGATGTCACCAGCATGAAGTAAGCCCAAACTATTGTAATGAAGTGTTCAATACAACTACAGCAACCATTTCAGGTTTACAGGTGGCATTTCATGCATGAAGTAAATCACTACCACTGGACTAGCTGCTGCAGATACAACTACATCGTATATATTGTTCCAGCCTTAACTCATTCCACTCCAGTCCCTGATTTTTCCGTATATTTACCTAGATTTAAGAGGACAATTGCATATTCAAATTCTTCATGAAAAGAGCTTTCATTCAAGCACCATGCCTATAGTCTTAAGTCCATGGTTTTGGCACTGCCTGGCAAGTCATGCTGCAGCTACCCTTGCAGCAGCTGCAGCATGACTTGCCAGGCAGTGCCAGAACCACTGACCAAGGCCTGTGACCATAGTATGCAATGAGTTAGAGACGTCTCCAGGATGAAATAAAATCTAGAATTTTCGTTCATTTGTTTATAACACAGGCAATAATGATTCACTAATGGAAATTTCTCCAACCAATATGAACTGCTGTTACAAAAGTGTATACTATACTTACAGTCACAGTTCCACATTTAAAAGATGTCTTCAGCATAAAATTCATCTAAAATATTAGTGCATCAACTTTACTTTAAACTGATTTCCTGCCCACAGACATCTACATGTATTTAATGGAATTCTCACATTGTGCAAATTCATTGTTAACCCAGAAAAGAATTGTTGGTTTTCAAACAATTGTCGCTATGTCTGCTTCATTTATACAGTTGCTTATACAGACTGAGTAATTGCTGAGCAAAGTAATTTCCATCACAAATATCACAATATGAGGGTCGTCTATTTCCAGCATTACAGTAACAAGTCAATTATTGTATTTTTCTAGCAAATGTAATAATCCATGGCCAAGTAAATTTGTGCACAGATCCACTCCCTGATCCAATTGCTTCTCCCCCCACCCAGGCCTACATAATATTCCACACTCACCACCACCTCCACCCTGGCCCTTTTCTTAATTAAATCACATATTTCCACTTGACAGCAAATTTCTTCCCATTCATCCATACACTGCATCCATGTTTTAATATTTCTTAAACAGCTTCATTAATTCTTATTACAGAAGAGTCATCAGGGGGCAAAACAGATCCATCACCCTCTCAATCAATCAACAGTGTGTCATGCCTTTCCATCTTGTAATCCCAGGGCAACCTGCACCTTAACCCTTGCTCTAATGACAATAGCTGCTCCCCTTACTTAGCCCTCATTCTAATGAAAACAGCTGCTCCTCCTGATTCACCTTCCTTCCTGTGAAATGGCTGCTCTCATAGATTAACCCTTGTTCTAATGGCAATGGCTGTTCCTCTTAATAAACCCTTGTCCTAATGACTTTGGCTCCTCCCCTTGTTAACCTTTGTTCAAATGACAAGGGATGCCCCCTAAACCTTGTTCTAATGACAAGGGGTGCTGCCTTTACCTTGTTCTAATGACAATACATGCTCCCTTAACCTTGTGCTAATGACAAGGGGTGCTCCTTTTACCTTGTTCCAATGACAAGGGGTGCTCCCTTAGCCTTGTTCTAATGACAAGGGGTGCTCCCTTAATCTTGTTCTAATGACAAGGGATGCTCCCTTAACCTTGTTCTAATGACAAGGGATGCTCCCTTAACCTTGTTCTACTGACAAAGGGTGCTCTATTAACCTTGTTCTAATGACAATAGATAGTCCCCTTGCTTACCTTTGTTCTGCTGACAAAGGTGCTTCCCTTGTGAATTGTTGCCTGGTTTAAAATTTATTCACAGAAGTTCCAAAGCTACCAAATTTCAGCAATATTTCCCCCAAATCTCCCAGTCTCTTGTATTTTAGTATAACTCCCAAAATTCAATTTTCCAACCATTTATTTTGCCCTACTTACATAATACGCCTAACATTTCATTTTTTCAGGTACAATTAATGTTGAATGGAGTACACTAAAATGCATCACTTTACTCTAATTTTTCAAATATTGCTCACATCAGGAAGGGGACAACCACTCCCACTCACATCAGGAAGGGGACAACCACTCCCACTCACATCAGGAAGGGACAACCACTCCCACTCACATCAGGAAGGGGACAACCACTCCCACTCACATCAGGAAGGGGACAACCACTCCCACTTACATCAGGAAGGGAACAACCACTCCCAGTCACATCAGGAAGGGGACAACCACTCCCACTCACATCAGGAAGGGGACAACCACTCCCACTCACATCAGGAAGGGGACAACCACTCCCTCACATCAGGAAGGGGACAACCACTCCCACTCACATCAGGAAGGAGACAATCAGTCCCACTCACATCAGGAAGGAGACAACCACTCCCACTCACATCAGGAAGGAGACAACCACTCCCACTCACATCAGGAAGGAGACAACCACTCCCAGTCACATCAGGAAGGGGACAACCACTCCCACTCACATCAGGAAGGGGACAACCACTCCCTCACATCAGGAAGGGGACAACCACTCCCACTCACATCAGGAAGGAGACAACCAGTCCCACTCACATCAGGAAGGAGACAACCACTCCCACTCACATCAGGAAGGAGACAACCACTCCCACTCACATCAGGAAGGAGACAACCACTCCCACTCACATCAGGAAGGGGACAACCACTCCCTCACATCAGGAAGGGGACAACCACTCCCACTCACATCAGGAAGGAGACAACCAGTCCCACTCACATCAGGAAGGAGACAACCACTCCCACTCACATCAGGAAGGAGACAACCACTCCCACTCACATCAGGAAGGAGACAACCACTCCCACTCACATCAGGAAGGAGACAACCACTCCCACTCACATCAGGAAGGAGACAACCACTCCCACTCACATCAGGAAGGGGACAACCACTCCCAGTCACATCAGGAAGGGGACAACCACTCCCACTCACATCAGGAAGGGGACAACCACTCCCACTCACATCAGGAAGGGGACAACCACTCCCACTCACATCAGGAAGGAGACAACCACTCCCACTCACATCAGGAAGGGGACAACCACTCCCTCACATCAGGAAGGGGACAACCACTCCCTCACATCAGGAAGGGGACAACCACTCCCACTCACATCAGGAAGGACACAACCACTCCCATCCCATCTGCTCCTGAATTATTTGTATGATTTCAGTAGCCTTTTTTTGAATTGAGGGTAGTCTGCTCAGAACCTCTGTATTCAAAGTACAAAGAAATTTCTTTTGTACACTATTTGACACAGGTGTGCATACAGTATAAAGGGGATCATATACATTAACTCCTGTACGTAAATGGTACGGAGGGGAACCATATGCTCCACGTTTTCAAATTACCATTGACCACATAAGGGTCACTGATATTTCTATGTTGATTTTCTCCTATCAAATTTGCTGCTCATGTGAAATGAAAAAGATTCCAAGACTTTTTGGGCCATTGGTCTTGCTTTTTGAGCTCTGGTACATGCACTTTGAAACATTTGATGAAGGAAAAAAAAGAAGAAAATTTGCTTGATTGAGTGGACAAGGGTGAAGATGAAGAGTTGGATTTGGAAGCTGTGCTTATGGTGAGGGAGATTAACCCCATCCTGGTCAGAATAAGACTGAGTCAGCAGCTTTCCTTAGTGTGGGTCCCGTACATAGTGCCCAAGCCATGCCAAGGAAAGCTGTTCACCTAGGGCATGCATGTATGGTAGTTCTTATTCACAATTCTGAGCAAAATGTCTTCTATTGGCATAAAATTTAATCAAAAAGGGTAAAGCAGATGGCAATTTACATCCAGGTGCTTCTGGGTGATTTGACTGGGGAAGGGTTAATACAATGCATATGCACAGGGGACTGTCTGTATTCACCACCACAATTCACTCTATGCTCTTATACGCCACCTCACTCTCCACTGTGGACTCAATCAATTTATACCTTCCTCCCAGTCACACCTCCCAGACCTCTAATACACACAATGTCATACAAAGTAACTTTTGCTTTACTCACTCTTCAGAAAAAAAAAGAAAATAAAAACTGGCTATAAAAGCATATACTGTTTCTATAAAGTCTACAGGTGCTGAAAAAAGATGTGCACTTTTTAAAAATTCCTGCATCCCCTCTATTTGTGTTTCATTCTTGCATTAGGTTAACCCAGTGGAAAGTTATGCTGATTTATCTGCATGCAAATTTTTCCCATTAAAATAAATTACCAGTGAGCCTTTGATGTCATAAATCTTGTCTGTTTCTTCTTCTATTGCATCAAATGTAAAATACAAACTCAGTCAGCATTGTTCCTTGGCAGACTCTTACAAACTGCTGACGTGCTCCCCTGAGCATGTACACTGTACATGTACAGCATACAACCATGTCTTCTTGCAATCTGATCTCAGCCACACAAGGCCACAGGAGTGTACAGAGTACAGACTTGTCTTCTTGCAATCTGATCTCAGCCACACAAGGCCACAGGAGTGTACAGACTACAGACTCGTCTTCTTGCAATCTCATATCAGCCACACAAGGCCACAAGAATGTACAGCCTTGTCTTCTTGCAATCTGATCTCAGCTCCACAAGGCCACATGAGTGTACAGACTACAGCCTTGTCTTCTTGCAATCTGATCTCAGCCACACAAGGCCACAAGAATGTACAGAGTACAACCATGTCTTCATGCAATTCAATCGCAGCCACACTAGGAACACAAGAGTGTACAGAGTACAGCCTTGTCTTCTTGTGATCTGATCTCAGCCACACAAGGCCACATGAGTGTACACAGTACAACCATGCCTTCTGGCAATCTGATATCAGCCACACAAGGCAACAAAAGCATAGAGAGTACAACCATGTCTTCTTGCAATGCAATCGCAGCCACACGAGGAACACAAGAGTGTACAGAGTACAGCCTTGTCTTCTTGCAATCTGATCTCAGCCACACAAGGCCACATGAATGTACAGAGTACAACCTTTGTTTCTTGCAATCTGACCTCGGCCACACAAGTCCACAAGAGCATACAGAGTACAACCTTGTCTTCTTGCAATCTGATGTCGGCCACACAAGGCCACAAGACTGTACAGACTACAACCTTGTCTTCTTGCAATCCAATTTGCCCTACACAAGGCCACACGAGTGTACAGAGTACAACCATGTCTTCTTGCAATCCGATCTCAGCCACACAAGGCCACAAGAGTGTACAGAGTACAACCATGTCTTCTTGCAATCTGATCTCAGCCACACAAGGCCACATGCCTCAGCAAAGAACCATGCCATATGTACGTGAATTATTTTACAATAATCATTTTTGTTGTAAACTCCAAACATACAAATCCAATGAAACGGCTCGACCATGAAAACTTCAGCATTGCACAATCAATATCAACAGTAAGTTCAAAGACAGACAATCCATTGCTGGGTCACCTGGTACTCAAGCGTCTAAATCAAGTAATAACGATTGTGTACGTTGTACTCAGATGTAGGGCATCAAGAAAGCAATCCGCGTGTACAATTTTACCATACATACAACATGCACCCAAAAAAAGCTACCGAGTCAGTCTTATCCTGACCTTGAAAGGGTTAAAATTATGAGCATCAAAAGCTTATAATGCTTTTAGATCATCTTTCTCTGCCAGCGTTGTTGAAACATCTAGAACTGTGATCAAATTGTGAACACTTGCTTTGGAAATACGCAAACATCACTTGTGTAATATGACACAGCTATACGTGTTAACATTTTCCCGCATGTCCTAAAGTGTCAAATTCATACTTGATACCCTAGACCCCCAAGCACGAGGAGCAGATAAGTCGTTTTACCCTTTGTATCTGTGCATGGAAATCCAAACAGGTGTGACAGTACAGTATAGATGTCATGCTATATTACACTGTATACATGTACCTGTACATGAAAATACAAATTGGTGTGACAGAATACATATAGTATCGATGCCATACAGTCCTCTTATGACATTGCTTTTCTCCTGTACTCTTACATCATGGGCACATGCACCTTTACGATTACGTCTTGAAATAGATTACAAAAAGACCTTGAAGATATAGTGAAAATGTCAAGCTCTTCAAGACTTTCTGTATTAATTTTATGTACATCATAGTAACAATACCATCTGTTGAAAATTATACCACAGGCCAATTAAAAAAATAAATAGTAACAATATCATCTGCTGAAAATTTAACCACAGGCCACTTAAAAAAATAAATGGTAACAATACCATCTGTTCAAAATTTAACCACAGGCCAATTAAAAAAAAAAATAAATACCATCTGTTGAAAATTTAACCACAGGCCAATTAAGAAAATAAATAAATAATAAATGAATGAATGAATGAATGAATGAATGAATAATAATAATAATAATAATAATAATAATAATAATAATAATAATAATAATAATAATAATAATAATAATAATAATAATAATAATAATAATAATAATAATTCAACAATGACCACAGCTTGACCTATTCAAGAAATTTGGCAGAGACCACCCTAATATACATGTATCTGTAAGAAGTTTGAGGAGGATTCAGCATACAGATTTTGAGAAGGATTAAAAAATGTTAATTGTATACAGATTAATGGACAGATGGTGGCTGACAGACCATACAATAGGCTCCACTGATTGATAAGTCAGCCGAGCTAACAATCAGTGATGTACATAAATTTTGTAAAGCTTTGTAGTTGTAGGACTACTTTAAGTGTCCAATATTCCTTTCAGTCAGACAGAGCTTTTTTTTAATTCAGACCAAAGACAAATGCGATCCAGCAGGGCTGTTATTTTTCAGGTGGAATGCTAATTTGAGGCCCTTATTTACTGGACAGTGAAAGTTAAGGGTGTGGCCATCTGGTCCTATTCTGCTGGCCTGTGACGACTGCAATAAGTATAGCCCCATCATAAGGTAATTTACTCTGGGAAACCTTAAAATACTTCCAATTACACCATGCACACGTACACGTACAATGTATGACAAGGGGTTGAGCACATAAGACAACAGTTGCCCAGTGTTGCTGTGACATGTTCAACAATATAACAGCAGATCTTATTTCTACTTCCATAAGTAAATATTTATTGTGCAGTTATGAGGGACGTTCATGCCACTTGAGTGGCTGTGTCAAACGCTACTCTCACATGACAGCGTGAAGTGTTGCTGTGTGTCTTATGAAACCATAGTCTTGATCACACCTTTAAGCTCCAGTGTATGCAGCAAGTTTTCCCTTTATAGATAGTTAGCTGTATTTTTAATCACAGTATGGCATAAACTTGCATGAAACAGACCCTGCCTGTTAAACTTTAACCCTTTCCCTCTTGAATTGACACTCAAGGAAAGTTGTTGACCTGTATTACATTAAAGTGCTAATCATGGCTATAGTTTTTTCATTGACCTGGGGCATGTGATCTTGATAGGGCTCATCTACAATTTTCAGTCAAAACTGTTTTTCATTATTGTTGAAATTAGTTAAAAACACTGAAGCAGACAACATTTGACCACCAGCCTGTTTTGGCCGGTTTTAGGGGGAAAGGGTTAGAGTGCTGATTTAAGATTGAGTCAACAGCTTTCCTTGGGACACCTTGCACACAGTGTGTGCAAGGTGTCCTGAGGAAAGCTGTTTACTAAGACTACTGTTTGCTTTTAACTACGCTTGCTGGTATTTGAATGAAAGGTATCTTCACGAGAAATTCGAATCTTTTAACCATTATATGTTTAACAATAATGAAAAAACAACTATAGCCATGATTAGCACTTTAAGGGTTAAGCATGGACCTGCCAGGTTTTACATTGTGCACACCTGGCCTCAACATCTCTGCCATCCAATACAAAAGTAATTCTCCGTCAGTATCTTTTTAATTATGCTACATGTAATAACGCTCAAAACTTCCTGGTTAGGAAACTGACTATGTCTCAAAAAGACTGGTCAGTTTCCCAGCAAGCTGATGTCATGTACATCGGCCCATGCCACAAAGCTTTATATTTCCTCTTGGTATCAAAGCATCAATCCTGAATGGCCCAAAGTCTTCATCGGAGGGCCAGGCAACGACCCAGAAGTGGCTATGGCAGCAGGCACTGGGTGCCTGAGTGTCCCATGTACATGTACATTAGGGGCATTGATGCCTCTTTGCCAGTTAGCAGTCAACTGACATCCAAGTGTCCTGGCATACAATTTACCAGTGTACATGTAAATAAACACATAAAACAACAATGGATCTCCTATCAAAACAGTCTGCCTTATAATGGTGGTGCGCCCTGGTTTCACACTTGCATCATTATGATATAGGCCTACATGTGGGTTTGCCTAAAATTCACAACACAAGCACATGTAGTACAGGTTTCCCAAAGCCCAACTACAACTACAACTACAACTACAACTACACTGCAGCGCTACAGTAGTGCACGATATGTGTGTGACTTGATTCCACAATGTGGGTCTACTCTCCAACATAAAGAATAAAATGCTTGTTATAATTCTTTTACTGTTTTCTGCTCTTCATCAATTCAGAAAGGAGTAAAGGGTTACATGTGATCTCATAGGGCACTTAGGATTTGAGAAAGCCAACACATCTCACCAAGTACTGAACCCTGCTCTCAGTCGTGCAAGTGTGCAAGACAGTGATTCATATGGCAGGCTATATTTGACCTGTGAGCAGACAAAAACTTGGTCTAGTAGCACACATCAACATACTCATTGATAACTCTTTTAAAACTACATATAAGAGATACCAGTAACATAAAGACTTTGACCAGTGGCTTTGTATTTCAGACAATGGGAGGAAAAACCACTGACTTTAGACATCATCTGACAGCATGACTTGCCAGACAAAGCGATGCTACTAGATATGCATGTTGGTACTTGAATAAAAGCTCATTTCATAAAAAAATCAAATATACATACAATTTTCAGCTAAACATAAAACAAAATTGATCACGACTATGATATCACTTTTACACATCCTGGTCACAACAAAGTTTAAATCAGCTCCTTTTGGTTGAATTAAGACTTCATTTAAGACTGATTGAATCATCATCTTTCCTTGGCATGTTATCTTGATATGTCTCATCTTAGTAAGGATTCTCATTCAAATTATTTTTCATCACAGTTCAAAAAGTTAGTCAATAACACTGGAGCAGACGACATTTGACCAGCATCTGGTTTTGGCCAGTTTAAAGGAGAAAGGGCTAACCAAAGCCAGTCTCAATAATATAGTAACATATATTTGAATATTATGCCAGAAAATTGCAAATATTCAGGTTTGCATCAGACTCTTCATAACCCTGAGGGATGTATCACTTATGTATCACTGATGTATCAGCAACGTTTTCCCATCAAAACTATGGTACTGTACACCATAAATGGTCTCGTGTTATATACTGTGCACAAAAAGTTAAGCCCCCACCCTTAAGGGGGGCTTAACTTTTTGTGTACATTATATATGTCACCTGCTTCTGTTTCACGAAGAATGATTAAAGTAATCAGTCAAGAGCTTTCCTTAGCACATTATGTGCAATGAACCCAGAGTATGTCAAAGAAAGCTGTTGATTCAGTCCCTGTCAGGTAAAGAATCACAAGGGGGGGGGGGAGAGAGAGAGAGAGAGAATAGGGTCCTCCACAGGAATAAACTGGAAGATAAAAGGTTGGGTGTGTACTTACAGTTCGTACCTGGGTCTTGACCGGCCACGACCTCCTGGATCAGGCTCACTGCTTCACCCATTGAACTTTTGGCTATGACCCGAACCAGGTAGGTTTCACCAGGATCAAGATGGCGTATGATTGCCCAGTTCTCCTTCCTGACATCATCTGTCGTGATCCATTTATCTGAACCTGTAACCAAATGCCAAATGATCAAGTGTCAACCTGTGCTGATGATTTGCCATCCCCACACCTCAGTTATGGACATCCAAGTCTAATCATGTTTTTTGCCATATGATTCACTTACCTGCAGACTAGTTTTGTCAAAACTTTATTTCAATTACCCTTGTTGAGAAACTACATGTATAGCTGAAACTCCAGTAATACATGAGCTGGATAGACTCAGATGGTCAACAGGAAACAAAAATGTGAGAGTACTCAACTGACAACATATCAATACTTTAAACTTTTTTCCCAGGGTCGGGGTGGGAAGAGGGTTGAGTATAAAGTTCAGTGAAGTTAAAGGTTGAGTCAGATTTAAATTTAACATACTACCATTAAGGTGGCTGGAGGGTCCTGACATGGTTATGGGACAATGCACATTGACATAACAGAATACCTTTAGGTTCACCTTCATATGCATTTTTAAAAATTCTTTTCCCAACAATCTGAGAACAGAGATACTACAATCTACATACAATGTATAAACATCTTAGTGATGCAAAAAAAATATAGTTACATGGGTATTAAAGTGAATTTCAAGATACGGTATAATATCAAAGTGCATGGTACTCTAATAGAGGTTACAGTTCCCCAACCACTTTATCATCCCAGTGATGAAAATTAAGTCTTTCACTGTTTGTAGCTCAATGTACATTGTATGTCTGTTTCCACTTGGTGTCACATGGTCTGATGTTTTTTAAATACTATTTTTTGCAAGAATAAAGATTATTTTAATTCATCTTGAATTATTTAAATAGCAATCATTTTGTGTGTGTGTATGACTTGGTTTTTGTTTCATTGGTTATCTTTTTGTTGTGCATACCTGTATGTCATCTGTTTGCCAATATGGGACTATACGTTTGTTTCTTTGTAAACAGATTAAAATCAATAAAGGTTTGCCATACATGTAAATGTTACTGGGAAGACAAACTTAGACTACGTGTACACCAATACAGTCTTCATGGAATTGATGTAAAAATGAGGCAAGGAAAAAAAATTGTAACTGAATGTTACAAATACCTAGAGCTCTTCCTGAATTGGAAAATTTGTAATGCAATATGGACAAGTGTGAATCATAGATGAACATCAGAACACAGAGAACCGAGAAATGACACACTTACTAGTTTGAGTGGGTGGTCAGACCAGAAATGATGGTATGGTATTTGCTAAAGAGTCTGGCGAAAGTTGACACAGTGAAGCCCTAGAGGCACATCAAGCCAGTGTCACCATACATATATATGTAGTACTGACGCAATTCTCAGTCAGAGCTATCATGCTTCAGTAGGGTGCCAGTCAGGTTACCATAAGAGTACATGTACATGTATTAAATTTTCATACTTTTTCACTCTTTCAGTGCCAATCATGACTTAAGTTGATCTACTTAAGTCAAACTAGTCTTCATTATCATAAAGATCTAAGATTGGTATTCCTCATACAAAGACCTTTCATTCAAGTAGCAGTATGCCTATAGTTCCAGAGAGAATATCCCAGGTCAACAGCTTTTCTTGGCGTGCAATGCAATCCAATGCGCACCCAGAAAAGCTGTCTACTCAATCCAAAATTTGGCACTGAAAGAGTTAACTCCTTAAATACTCAGAAAAAGGCGTCGGTTTTGTAATGTCTGGTAAGCCATACTTCATGGTTGGTTTAAACATATCTTATTAAAAACAATTGGCCTATTTCAAGAAAATTTTGAATGTACACTTGCCATTTAATCTCCACTAATTATGCAGAACATCTTTTGAAGACAGGACTGAGTTTCAAATGTTTATGTTACATTGGGGTTTTTCTATGCTGAGAGCCTTATAGCTGTCCACTTACAAATAGCCTGTAACTTGAGTTTTTAATGCATCCCAATTATACTATGTGCCAGAAGGTATATTATTTCAACACGGATATATACTGGTACCTGGAAGTCAGTTCATTTTGCGTTTAAACCTGAGATAAGTCAAATCGACCATTCAACGCGTAAGTGATATCACGGCCATCACAGTTCTCAATCAAGATCCAATCCAAGTGCGTAGGAAGACCAGACCTACGTAATTGTGAAAGGTGGCACCTTTCCTGTGCCACCAGACACCTGGTACTAATTCACTTATGACCAACTATATACACTGTCAGCTATATATACATACACACATATATATATGGGTAGAATTGTATACATATATACTTACACGGATCTACCATTTATGGGCCTAGGTACATGTGCTGCATGTACGTACTGGAAAGTTATACTTTCAACTAAGAGCCATCCCTTTCTGAGAAATTTGGATAAAATAATTTACTTTGTGATCAGTTACTATGTGTATATTCTATTGTTGTCGAAGTGCAGGTACACCGTTTCACTGGCTCAAACTGTCCGCTAGGAAAATGTAGGGGGTAGGAGTGGGTATACTGCGAATTAACCTTTTCCAGCCCAAATTGCCCAAAAGTTCCCAAAAGTGTCCAGATGTAAATTGTCTGCCTCAACATTTTTACTTTAACTCTTTCAGTCCCAATCATGTCTTAAGTCGATCCACTTAAGTCAAACTAGTCTAAATTATCATTAGGATCCCAGATTTGTATTCCTCGTAAAAAAAACTTTCATTCAAGTACCAGTATGCCTATAGTTCCAGAGAGAATATCCCAGGTCAACAACTTTTCTCAGTATGCATTGACTGTCCAAAATTTGGCACTGAAAGGGTTAATTTCTTGTTAGTAGAAAACATTTTTGCTGGCATTTGCATGTAAGACCATACATGATGGCATGCCCTTGGTCAACAGCTTTCCTTGGTGCAGGTTGGACATAACACACCCAACCTGCAACAAGGCAAGTTGTTGACTGAACCACAATCTGACCGGGAATGGGTGAAGTAATTGTCCCCTGCTTTAATTGCATAAATGCCTTCAGGTAACTAACAAGCTGCACAAGTACAGATATGTACATGTACGCAAACCGACCAATGATTGATAGGCCACGTCATGTGTAATGATACACATTGACAGGAATACCTGATCCTTTCAAGACAGTCTTCATTGATATGTTCAGTGTCAAATGTTTTCTTTCAGGTAGGAGATACAACTAAACATTGACGTCTTGCTTTTAACCCTTAAAGTGCTAATTACTGCTATAGTCATTTTAGCATTAGCATTAAACATATAATGCTTAAAAGATTTAACTTCCTCATAAAGATACCTTTCATTCAAATACCAGCATGCCTAGTTTAAAGCAAAAAGTAGTATCAGTCAACAGCTTTCCTTGGGACACTTTGCATGCAATGCACACAGTGTCCCAAGGAAAGCTGTTGACTCAATCTTAAAAGGGGTCAATTCATGCTTCATCAAGCTACATGCATATCTAATGCATTCTCTTTAACATAAAGGGGTGCCTTACATTTTCAAATTTTTGTCTCCAACCATTCTTTCATCCATCCAGTCAATATTTGGAACGACAATATCTCAAAAATGCTGGATGGATTTGGTTCAAATTTGGTATTAATTACTGAACATAGGAGTTCACTGTTGCTTCAGTTAAATCAAGACTTATATTGTAAAGGTGTCCGATTTTAATAGGAGACATTCATATTTAACTGCGACCCTGCTCACTTCCTGTGTTGCCGGGGTAACAGACTTATGCTTCCACTATGCTCAGGGCAGATGTGTATTATATACTACATAAACATCCATAAATAACACATTTCAAATTCATGCAACCAAAAGGGAACCCATTTCTAATTATTTTAGGCATCCCTTATGTTTCAAATACATGTAAATACATTTTCTTAAGATTATTGTGTGTTTGTGTTGTTCATTTTGTTGAGAAAGTACTTTTGACCATGCTAAATACATGGATCCGCCCTGATGCAGGTGGCTCCCTCTTTTGCACAATAGGTGTTAGAGTAGGACAGCATTTAGATATGAATACATCCTATTCTCCTATGAAAGTGTCTCATCACGATGTGTGAGACTGAGTATCATGCCAGCATGTTTTGGTTCCTGCCCCAGGAAACCTGGTGCAATATCACTGACTACCTAGAAATAATGTGCATACATGTTCACCAATCAAACCTTCCCATATAAGCCTGCATAAATGTCCAAAAGGAAAATTATTGGCTGCACAGAAAATACCATGTTCAACCACAAACACTTATGTTACAAGAAATGGAGAACAAAATCCTATACGTAATGATCATGCTTACAGGTTTGTACATGTAAGACTATAGAGGTTTAATTACAGTCAGCAACATATTTTTACAATGATATCAAAGTGTGTGGGATATGAAAGCTGACATCGTTAGATCCTGTACAAGGCCACCCACCAGATCATAAAGGTCAATCAATACGTTTCCTCCTAACACACAAATCTCCCGCTTTGGTTCACTTCTCGCTCTTTTCAGCAGTAATTTGGTTTGGATTTGTTGGCCTGCTCCTGACAAATTTCTTTCCATATTTCTCATAATTAAACTTTCAGTGCTAGGGTAGGGGCTGACTGAACTGCCTACCTTCGCATGCCTTAGGTGCATTGTGCCAAAGCTAGTGGAAGAAAGTTGTTGATCTGGACTTGACAATAAATTGGCAAATACAACTGAGCAAGGGTAATGACAGTTGGGTCTCAGTGAAGAAGGTTACAACACCTAACCGAAATATTTGAGAATATTTATAATATAAAAGCAAGAGAAAAAGTTCAAAAAATCTTATCATTTATAAAGGTATTATAGTTTGACTAGTTTTGAACCTAATTGCTTCTCGTCAGGAACAACTGTTAAAAACTACTAATGGTTGTCACCAATAAGATTCAAAAATGAAGATTTTGAAGGGGGGGGGAGGGGGGAGTTTATAAATATGAAAAGTCCAGGTGCTCACCTAGTTGGATCAGCTAGTGCTAAAACTAGGCTTGGTTGGATCAGAGCAGCTTGGGGGGCTGTTCTGATGCCCTGGATAAGGACTGCATTGTATGTGGGTGTATGTATACCACAAATTGCTTTAATTTCACTGTGTTCTCATTTTCACTGATGGCAATAAACCAAGACAATATAAACACAGTGAAACATTATCTTGTTTTGTTTGAATAGGAATTACGTCCAAAGTAATGAACTGTAAACTAGAATGAAATGTCGCAAATTTCTAAAAAACATGAAAATTTATACACAAAAATAAAGCAATTTACGTTACTTATCTGCTCCTGGACTACTGGCATGCAGGACTAGAAATAAATGCCTTGTCAACTCAGTATTTCTGTCATTTTTAGTTTTTCCTTTATTTATTTATTTATTTTTTGCTTGAGAAAAGCTATCTTATGAAGAAAAGTTTCCCATTTCATATAAATGGTAACCTACATGTACATTAAGAGAGTATTTGGTATATATATATATATATATATATATATATATATATATATATATATATATATAGATAGATGGACGGATGGCAGGACGGACAGACGGACAGACGGACAGACAGACAGACAGACAGACACATACATACAATGTATATATATATGTGTAGTTTTACTCAGGATTAACCTCACATTCAGCATGACTTATATGCCCTTTTCAAGCTCTGACTTCTGAGATTTAACAAAGTTCCTGGAACACTGTGTGAGCATCAAACTACTCAACACAGACATATCTACATGTACATGTACCAGTGTTAGCTGATTGCATGAATTATGCAGTCCATTGTGAACTATCAGTGTATACTGATAAAATCAAGGTAATAGAGTGTATGTTTGACAGTTCATCGTGAACTACATGTATTAGTTTATACTAATATGTCTATCAAGAGTATACACTTACATGTATCAACCCACTGTGAACTAGGAACGCATACCAGTAAGAGCATTATGAACTACATTTACGGGTGTGCAATAGTCAATCATTGAGTGTATATACTAATCAACCCACTGTGAACTATGAGTGTACACTAAACACTTCATATTCTGGTGTGTCCTGGTCACCTGAGAGTACATTGCATGATCATCCCACTGCACCATGTAAGTACATATCAATACATGTCCTTTCCAATCAATACACAAAGCCATTGTGAACTGTGAGATTATACCTCATTGGTCCATTCTTGTGTAAATTTAACCCTTTCCCCCTCAAACCGGCCAAAACCGGCTGGTGGTCAAATGTCGTCTGCTTCACTGTTTTCAACTAATTTCAACAGTTGTGAAAAACAATTTGACTGAGAAATGTACATGAGACTTATCAAGATCACATGCCCCAGGTCAACAGCTTTCCTTGGCATGGGTTGGGCACTTAGTGCCCAACCCATGCCAAGGAAAGCTGTTGACTCAGTCTCAATTCAAGGGGGAAAGGGTTAACTTTTGCCTCATAACTTACCCGGTATTTTGTACTGCACAAAGAAGGTATCTACTGCCTTTCCCCATCGGATCAAACTGACCCCAAAGGATGTCTTGTCCAGGTAAACAACTTTGAACATTGGCTCTGTCAGGTCTGTGGTAAAGAAACAAAGGCTATCAATACAAAGAACTTCAGAACACTTTGAATGTGCCTCATGTTTGTCATGTACATATATGCAGAAACAAACACTAACATCATAAGCGATTTCAGCAAACTTTAAACATGCCTAGACTTTTTAATGTACACGATGTATCCAGTAAGAAAAACTATCAACACAGGGAATTTCAAACACACTTTGACTATTCCTAGTTTTTGTAATGTGTTCAGTAAGAAAGATAACCAGTACACAGGAAACAGTTTGAGTATCAGTCTGTCAAACTTGGCAAACAGTGACTATTGACACAGAAGTATCTTAAATCTTTTACAGGACCACACAGTCTGATACAAAAAAGGCTTTATATGTTTAAATGTATGATGCACAGCAAATACATGTAAGAAAGCAAGTCAACCATATCAGTCAGCTCAGGTACATGTACTTGAAAATGTCACTCTTCTAGAATAACAATGTAGTCTTGTTTTCCTGATATTAAAGCTCTTTCCATGTTTACCCAACAAAAACAGTTGGAAACTTTGAAAAGTACATTGTAATTCTGATTTTGCACTCTTCCCACCAGATGTCTCCACTAAGTAACTTTTACTTTTGCTTCCTGTTTCCTTACAAACAGTGCAAGTAGATAAATGAGACTATAAATCTGTCAATATCTTTCTGTGGCTACCTTTTCCATATCCTCTCTTGAGCTTCATAAAATGCCCCTTGTAATGACAGTAGAGTGAAACCTGTTTTGAGAGACCAACCCTAGAGCAGGCCAAATAGTGGTCATATAAGGCAGGTGGTCTCTCCATGGAGGTGCAATAACATGGGAGAGATAGCAAAAGGGACTTTGGAAATATGGTCTTAAAATTCAGGTGGTCTTTCATTACAGTGGTCTCTCAAAACAGGTTTCACTGTGTATATAAAGTGTTCCTAGCCATTGGGACTGTCCATGTTTCTCAATATTGAGGTGACAATGAGCATACTCTGCGTGTAACGAGGACCCTGGTTGACATTACAATGAGGCAAACGTTGTAAAATGTCAGCACTGCGGAGTCTCACATAATCCTTCCTTTTGTGTCTGGAATCTGCTCTGCACAAATATGCTTTTGTGCGAGACTTTCAAATGATAGGGCCTTGTTTTTTGCAGGACAATAGTATTATATGGCTACCTGGGCAACATTTTCTTCGACGTACATGTATACAGGCCGGGCCTTTGGTAATATCCAACCATTTCTTTTCTTTCCAGCAATGCCTACTTCTACCTCCACTCTACTCTACACTGTACGAGGCAAGGAAACGTTTTGTTGGTGGTCCACAACTAAGTGATTGGAAAGCAGTTCCATACATGTAGGTTACTTGTGAAAGGCACTTATTTCTGGCTGAGAGATGAATAGGAACGAGGAGCTCAGTCAAACATCAACATCTTCACTGTGTTCTGTATAACAGCCGCAGGGTGATAAACAGTAACGTAACCACTGCTGCATCCATGAACCCCACAGTAACCGACTACATAATGGCGCCACATGAGTCAGGTTTCAAACCTCCCCCCATGTTAAATGAGCTCTACATGTACTTACAACTTTATTCTCCAAACAATTTTTCAAATTGACAAACTCATGACTTTCTGTTGGAGTTGGATTTCCTTCATAGATGAATAAGAATTTGAAATCTCAAAATTTTTGGACAAATTAATAATTGAGAAAATGGTACATGATTGAAAGGCTCTCTTATACCATAGGAGTGAGCTTGCGATCTCTATTACAGAAATAGGTTCTAGTGTCAGGGAAGGGCTGTCTTTAAAAGATATGTGGTCTCTCACAAGAGGTGGTCTTTGAAATTTTTACCACTGTATGTATTACATTGAAAAAATATCCTATACTGATATGGACTTAATAATAATACAAGACCTGAGTTTTCATTTATGTTAAAAGCTGTGTAATTTATCTAGTCCCACTTCATAAAATCAGTAAAGATCATGCTGAGATCAAGTCTCAATACTTGTACTGTGTATAACTGACTCCAACTTCTCTCTTTGAGGTAATTGCACACAAAGATTCGCCAAACAATGGTTTTCTACTTTATGAGCATGATTCTTATAAGCTATTCATATCTATATATCAGATGATTCATAAAATGTTCAATTTTGGTATTGGATGAAAATTTCCAATCACCCTATCCTTGGTGACCAGAAATAAGATACTAAATACATGTATGCTGAGGCACGTACTTCGCTGTGATCCCAGTCGTATTCTGCGGACAGGACTGCTGGTCTCTAGGCTATTATCATCATCGTCATTCTTTGCCACAACTCGCATCTCGTAGACGATCCCTGGGGTCAGGCTGTTGACCACCACCCAGCTACGATCTGTTACCTCCTTGCTCGACACCCAATGCATTTCACCTTTTGGATGAACAAAAAGAAAAGTTGAGCACAAGAATAAATATTGATAGTTTGATGTAGATGTTGCCTACTTGTCCAGTGAGAATAAAATGGGACAAATAAACAATGTTTTTGCAGACATATAACTCAATTGTCAAGTGACTGCAAAATGAATGAATGAATGACCTTTTTGGTGGACATGCACTGCCCAATTGGCAAGTGCTAATTTTGCCTGCTGTATAAATAAAAGGTAGCTTAGAGCTAAACCATCCCCTCCTCTCTCCTGTCTACAGCTCTAGAATTTCATCACCCACTCCTATTTCT
Source organism: Hermodice carunculata (assembly GCA_964020975.1). Lineage (NCBI taxonomy): Eukaryota > Metazoa > Annelida > Polychaeta > Eunicida > Amphinomidae > Hermodice > Hermodice carunculata. The sequence goes on from OZ026622.1 coordinate 82,507,997, forward strand.
GCTCTTAAAGCAAATGATAAGTGTAGCCTGAAAATTTATAAGTACGTGCATGACTTCAACCAAGGAAAATATTCTTCAATGAAGTAAAAGAAGAAAAAAAAAAAAAGCTGATTGCCGTGTTCTGAGCATTACAAGGACATGCAGTCTCCCTCCGGGTCTGATCATTTTCCAAGTACATACTTTTATTTCACTTTATAGTGACCAGACTGCATGGTCCTGTGATGATAGAAATTGGCACAATGGATGAACACTGGCACAGGTTACAACGACTGCCAACTCCATTTATTTCTACTTTGAATTTTGCCTCATTGAACACCATGCACTTTATGTTCCAGGTCACTGCTAACCCTCTCTTGACTAACTGCTCATTACTCGATGACAGGACAGAAGCAGACAATATTTACCATATTCATCTTAATAAGCACACAGTGAACTATAAAAAAAATCATCCACAAAAGCTAAAAAAAAAAAAAATAGATTCAAAGGGTAATAATGAATTCTACCACCTGTTTGAAAACTATGGGATATTTTGGGGGTCTTTCTTTGAAAAAAAAGGGGGGTGTACTTATTAGGGAGTGTGTGCTTATTAAGATGAACATGGTATGACATCAGATGCTGGTGGTAATTTTAATGGGAAAATTTGCATGCTGATGCACACTGGTGTTACCTTCATGTTACATGGATTAAACTCTCTCTCTTAGTGCTTCACGTGTTAAATGAGACGCAAGGCAGGAAAAGGGTGTCTCTTTATGCCTTGTGGGTGGGTTCTGTAATGTCTTATATAGTGATCATGTGACATTAAGCTTCTCTTTGAAACTTCTTTGTGACCCATCTGTGGCAGGGTACATCCTATTGGCTGAGGTGTCACCCTTTTCATGGGCTCACAAAAAAGTGCATATGATCTGGCCTGCCCAATGCATATAATTAAAACCTATTTAGCACAGTTGGTCTAGAGGTGTAACGGTGTCCATTGTAACACAAATGTAAAAGCATCCTTTACAAAATGTCTCTATCCAATTGCAGGGGGAAACATTTCTCATACATGCAAGTGCCTTTGTCACTGTTTGAGCTGGTTGCTAAGATTGGATGATTGGAGGGTGCACAATATAAGCCCTTTACAAGTGTCTGCTGTCCAGTGTGAACTAAGGGACAGTACATGTACTCTTATAGACTGTCAAGCTATCCTTTAAGTTGGTCTCCTGACCAGCAACAGGTCAAAGCAGCATTGTTCTACACTGAAAACATGCCTAATAGCCACCGAAGACTGTCTCCTTCACAGTACGAAGTGACAGCACTTTATAGGCAAGCTACTTTTTAACCCTTTCCCCCTTGAATTGACACTTGAGTCAACACCTTTGCTTGGCATGAGTTGGGCACTACTCATGCCAAGGAAAGTTGTTGATCTGGGACATGTGATCTTGATAGCTAGGGCTCATCTACAATTCTCGGTCAAAATTGTTTTTCATTACTGTTGAAATTAGTTGAAAACACTGAAGTAGACGACATTTGACCACCAGCCGGTTTTGGCCAGTTTAAGGGGGGAAGGGTTACATGTAAGTGTATCTCCTGCCCAGGAAAAGATAGCACTGATCTGGATTGTTGTTTCACCTTTAAAGGCTCTGTACAGCCCAGTCATAAGTGACAGCATTGTCCTATACTGTAATATATAACCCTTTAATTCCTGCCACGTGAGTGACACCATAGTTAGACTGTCATGTTACTCTTCAAGATTTTCTCCTGTCCATTAGGTGATGGCATTTTTACAGACTGTATAGTGATGTCACCCTTCAAGACTGTCCCAGGCTCAGTAAGTGACAGTATTGTTCTAGATTGGACTTTTACCCTTTAAGACTGTCCCCTGCACAGTAACAAGTGACAGCACTTTGTGGACTGTTAAGTTACCTTTTACATGTAAGTCTGTCTCCTGCCCTGTGAGAAATAACAGCACTGTTCTAGACTGTAACATCATTGCAAGCACCCAGCAGGGGATGCTCTTTAAGGCTCTGTCCTGCCTAACCACAAGTGACAGCATACCATACTGTCATATCACCCTTTAACTCATTAAACTTCCCAGTGAGAAATAGCATTGTTCTAAATTGGAATTTCACCCTTTAGGACTCTTCTAAATCTGAATTTCACCCTTTAAGACTGTTTGCTGCCCAAAAAGTGACAGCATTGCTCTTAATTGGAATTTCACCCTTTAAGACTGTTCTAAATTGGAAATTCACCCTTTAAGACTGTTCTAAAATGGAATTTCATCCTTCAAGACTGTCTGTTGCCCAGTGAGTGACAGCACTGTTCTAAATTGGAATTTCAGTCTTTAAGACTGTCTGTTGCCCTATGAGTGACAGCATTGCTCTAAATTGGAATTTCACTCTTTTCGACGGTCTGCTGTCCAGTAAGTGAAAGCAGCATTTTTTTTCCATAATATCACCCTCTACATTAGGCCCCTGCATAGGCATAAGCTTACTTGTCAACATCCTATGGCCAGAAATAGAGTTTTTTCTTCCCATGGGTGAGATTTTATTTTTAACAAAGAATAAATAAGAAATGAATGGAATTTTATGGGGGAAATTGTCTAAAATTCGTCAAATTTGCACCAAATAGACTGACAAGAAAGTTAAAAAAGTGGAAGACTCCCACCAAATGGGGGAGACTTGACAGGTATGCATAAGAAATGGGTCTTTCGTAGCTAATAGTAATCCCAAGGCCCATCACTGTGCCAGTCACCAGGTACACTTTTTCCACAGATTGTATTAATAATAAACTTCATGTAACCCACCTGGGTATGACAAACCATACCATGTTTGTGTATGTCTTCCTAGTAATTTGATCTGTAAAGGAAACTCCTTGTCCTAATATAGAGATTTTACATATCTACATAGTATTTAAACTTTATTGACTCTCTTGACCTTAAGAATCCTCCTCCAACCTGGGCCAATTACTTCTAGAAAAGCACAAAGGGTAAAATGCCAACCACATGCTTTCATTATAAAGCTGTCTTACCCTGCAGAAAGACAATGTAAACTGTGTGGCTTCTTTTTCCACTTGAGTGAAGATGTTATGATCAGGCTTGTACACGTATATGAATGGGTTCGTATGGCTAGATTTATATTGACAAAGTCAGGTCAACATCTTTACCCTTTGTGCTTTTCTGCCTGTGATCACCTGCCCAGCAAGTGACAGTATTGTCACACGAACTGTTTGTAAGGTCAATCTTTAACACTGTCTCCCACCCATTAGGTTATTCTGTCATTGCACACATAGTTTAAGTCTGTCTCCTATCAGAGTGATGCTATTGTTACAAACTAAATGTCGAACTTTAAGACTGTCCCCTTCCACAAAGTGACACTGTTAACTCATTCCACCTGAATGACGCATTTTCCCGCTAATATCTAAATTTCGTCTGCTAACTGTATTTTACTAATTTAGGGATTATTTTTCAAAACTCTGGATGAAAATTGCATGGAAGATCATTCCAAATTATATGCCCATGGTCAACAGCTTTCCTTGGCGTGCTCTGGGTGAATGCACCAAAGCGCACCAAAGAAAGCTGTTGACTCAGTCTTCTACCAGGGTGGAATGAATTAAAGAATGTAATGCCACACTTTTAAGACTGTCTCCTGCACATTAAAGTGATGGCAGTGTCTTAGAATGTAATGTCAATCTTTAAGACTGTTTCCTGCCCAGTAAGAACATTGCATGAGGCCTGACTGTTCTATGTGCCCTCGTCCCTGTGTTAAATGGTTGGCTGGTTGCAGGGCTCAGACAGGTCTCCCGTCAGATAAAGGAGGTATTCAGACATTCACACAGCATAAAAGACTAGGTTTGTTGTGTGGGTTTGAGAGTATTATCTCCTATATTACCCATATTTACTTTTTTATTCTTGTAGCCCAACTGTGCACAAAATGAGAAAACTTATAAAAGTGGATGGAGGACTTAGTATGGAGGCTGTCTGCATAACAAGTAAATCATATCTTGTGTGGCAGCGCCAGACACCCCCATGGCATGTAAAGCTATGCTAATCAATGCCAATTATAGGTGTTTTGTCCTGTTGCCAGCAAAGACGAGTCAGGCAGGCTTTGTTGTGGCACACATCAAAGCCAGGGCTCTGCAGCAGCTTATTGCCAGGTCAATACACAATGCCCAGGTAACACTGGGCCGGCTTCTCTCCACCTATCTTAGGCTCATATTGACGCCCCACCAAATTATCTACCTTTCCTGTGAAGCACATCAGATGTTGCTTTGCCGCTCATATCAATGCTCCCTTTCAAAACCTTGTCTCTGCAGTTGTAATACTTCAGCAATGAGTTCTCTTTTCTGGGAGGAAGTAATGCCATGCACATGAACTAGCAAGTTTTTCAACATTTTTGTTTTGAACCACATCGTCCTTCATGCAATCTTTAAGCCAGCTCAGTATGGCTGAAGACTGCTGATAGAATGGACCATAATTAGTTAAAAGATTGTATCAAGCATACGGAAGTGGTGCTGAAGTCAGAGACGACCCTGTGTGATGCTAGCTCCAGCCAGGCACATGACGGTCTCAAAGAGGCCTCTTTGGAAATCAGCTTCCCTGTAAAGGCTACGCTGGTAAAATAAAAGCTTTCTGACTTTGACTTTGACCTTTCAGCTGTAAACACTAGTAGCTTGCAGCCAACTGACATGGTTTGTTGTCCTTGGTGGGAAACATGTTAGATCTAGCAACTAAATTTAGCCAACTTGTTCTGCGACCCTGACAAGTACATTTTAATAGCTGAATTAAGTGCACTTGTCATTTACCCATGGCACGAACACCACAGATTGGTATCCTTTCCCCACAAACATCTGATGTTTCCACAAAAAAGTATACGTACATAAATTTTACATATACATGTATATACATATATATAATATATATATATATATATATATATATATATATATATATATATATATATATATATATATATATATATATTATGGAATGACATTGCCCCTTTTATTCAGTATTTGAACATGTTAAATATTTGATGATAACATTAAATCAAATTTATGTTAAAATATCATTCAATGCATTTATTGTTATGATGCAATATTTTTTTTTAATGATATCACTTAATTAATGCATTTAGTGTTATCACAATTGCATTAAATGATATTATCAAAAGCACTTCATGATAAGTCTAAATGGGAAATTATTTAGACTTTAGTAAATTTCTTTTGGATGATAACATTAACTTGATTTATTGTTGTGATTTAAATAAACTTTATTTGGTTTTATGTTGAAATCCATTTGGTGTTATGATTATAGCCATTTAAACATATCATTAATTACTTATGGAACTTGAAAAATGTACAGCTCCCCTTTTGGTCTGAATTAATCATACCACCAAATATTTAGTGATAACACTAAATCTTCAATGTTATGATCAAATGAGCCGGAAGCCACCTTGGTGAATTAATGGTATGACAAACTCTGTTGAATTTATTTCCGGGCGACCTTCTACATATGACTTCCAACTTTCAAACTGTGTGCGTCAACTATATGAAAATGGCAGCTACTGTGTGCGTCAACTATATGAAAATGGCGGCTAGTGAAGCTGAAAATGAATTCTCTGCAAACACTAATCCCGCTAATGCAAATGAGTCAGACAATGGCTGCTACAGATGGCAATGACTGTCATGGGCAAAACGTCTGCTGTCATTTCTAATGATACCCTTTTGTAGGTTGATAAAAAATCTAATGTATTCTTTGTCTAAAGGCCTCTAAAATACTGACAGAGGCTCTGGTTGCAGTTACTGCGGCTGTTTTACAATGATGACGATGGATAATGGTCAGTTGCTGCCACCGTTTTACAATGATAGTTATGCATTGGTCAGTTGCTGGGCACGGAAAGATGGTCCATGATGATCATACATATGCCTTGTCCATCAGTATTTTCGCATTCTTACACTGATATATGCTTATTACGGCTTGTGGTTCCATGACCTTATTACACAAACCTTGTTCTTTGAGCTTCATTTTCTATTTACACATATTTTCCTTTCATCACAAGATTACACTTTTCTGGAGATATTTTCTTCCATTGTGTTTGGATTAAAACAGACTTTTCATTTTACCTTTTCTTCCTCATTTGCCCAGAAGTTGCTCTTTCATAAACCAACAACATGTATCAAATTAATGACAACTGACTTTTTTTATAGTACAGTGAAGCCTGGCTTGAAAGACCACTCCTGAGAATAACTAAATTGTGATCTCTTAAGACAGGTGCTCTTTCAAAGCAGGTAATATAAACAAACCAAAAAAATATTAAGTATATGTAATGTATCCTGCAAAGGGGGTCTTTCTGGACAGGCTGCCTCATATCAGAATGGTCTCTAAAGACAAGGATCATGTACATTTCTTGATCCTTTCTAAAAGAATTTCTTCCCATTTACCAAATTGCTGCTGACAGGTGTGTTGCGCATGAGCATAGCATGAGGCATTACTGAGAATGTCTACAAGAGAGAGAGGTTTGTAGGACAGGAGACAAGGGTGTACTGTCTATGCCCCCATGAATTTTTAAAGGTAGCTGGCTGCCTGTCATAGTTCTTCATTCATTATTGATCAAGACGACCAGCCGACTAACCAAAGACATTGTTTATCCACTTTAAACTCCTCTCAATAGGCTGCCAATAAGGTTTTTGTCCAGAGCCATTTCCTTTCAGTAACTACACCACCAATATTTCAGTAAACAGAACAGTTAGCCAAACCAACACAGAAGAGACATTTTGTAAAGGCATTCACAGTCTCTCTTTATCTTAAGAAATGTTCCCCAAGCTACCAATGCATGATGCTCCTGCATGAAACATTTTGTCTACAAAGTGAGATGGTCATCTAGTACAGTGCTATTACTTACAATTAAGGACAATTTCATTAGTTGTTAACCATATGATATATATGTGTAGGTACATTGCATATATTCATGGGGGCCGTGGCGGTGATCATGTAGTTTTGCCAGCAACCAGTCCTAGAGCCACAACTATACTCAGCATTTCAGAGAATACAGTAAGAAATCAATGCATTGTTAGAGTGAGCAGTAACCCTTTCCCCTTGAATTAAGACCAAGTCAATGACAATTCTTGGCACAGGTTGGGCACTAAGCGACCAGCACAAGTCAAGGAAAGCTGTTGACCTGAGGCATATCTTATCTTGATGGGCCTCACCTAAATTTTTTATTTGAATTGTTCAGCCATATTGACAGCTGCAGCATGACATCCTCATGTAATGCCAAAATGGCTGACCGTGGGCTATGCACACTTGACATGGGATACTTGAAGTGAGTCAGACCAGCCTGCTTGTCAGCCCTGGCTGACTTGGGTCACATGACAGAGTGTTTACTGAAATGCCATTGTTAATTTTGAAACAGAATTGCAGAAGTCTCAGCCCCAAAATATTTTTAATCATGAGATCTAGGTAAAAGTGCATGAAAACAAAGAAATGGAGCCACTTTCCCTCAAAATTGCCTCACTTTAACAACTTTTCAAGTCTCCAAATCGGGGTCTCCTGCCAAAATCAGGAGAGTTGAGAGGTATGTTATTGGGACATGGCAGTATAAAGTCTCATTGTGCCTGCTATAAAACAAACTGAATCTAAGCCTGAAGCTTTTTTTTCCATTTTTATTCCCTTTTCATTTTCCAGTCACCACACATGACATTTCTTTCTAGTTGCCTGTAAGGAGATCAGGGAGATCACTGGAGGGCGTAGTCTGGGAATTACAGTTTTGTAACCAAATTTCCTTGAACTATTCAAATACAAAATACATGTAAATATGCCATTTTAAATTGATGGCACTAATAAGTAAAGCCACGTTGTACATCAAAAGCCCAAATTATTGCACAACAAAAATTATCTGCCTTGTTCTAAATGATCTCCTGTCAGATGTGTCCAATATTATGCAGCTTGTAAAAGAAAATCCATACTTTGGATGTATAGCATGGGGACCTGGACCATAACACATCTGTCATAAAGGTCACTAAGTATAGTCTGTACATAACCTATTTCTGGAATATTTATCTATTTTCTTTTTCATGTGGACAATAAAATGACTATCTTGGTTCATTTTTTCAATTGCTTGTACATATAATAATTGTCTATGGCATGATACTAATGATCATTACACAGATCCAACACAGGACAAAATTTTCCCTCCTGTGTAACTTTTGATGCACAGTACCAGCGGGGCATGGAACCCATTTCTAAAATTAAACGATGATCAAAACTGATGAAAAAAGAATGTAAATGGAAAGTGGCAGCAAGTCTTGAGGGATGTCAGGGATTTAGTTTTCATTTGCAGTAGAGTGGTCCCTCTTCTGAAAAACCAATCCACAGGAGACCAGCTGGCTTGACAGATCACATAGAGGACACCTAGTCCTTTCACATGTCTCCATTACTGTATCTCTGCTACAGGACCTCTGATGTAACAGACCACTTTTGGCCTTGCCTCAGGGAAGGTCCATCACAGGAGGAACTACTTTACTTGAATCTGAACCTGGCTTGATGTTTTAGACAGCATCAGGTCTAACCTATCAAACTGTGATACTCTTCATTGACTTTATCCAGGCATTTGACAGTTTGAGCAAGGAATATTTCAATTTCCTGGTCTTTTTTATCACCTATTGGGAAATCACATGACTTCATTTTGGGAATTTTTTCAAGATTAATTCTGGGCATATCATGACCTGGGTGCAGTCATGTTTGACTGCCTGACCTGCTGGCAAACCGCGTGAAAGAGCAAGTTCAAAAAAAATTCTGCTTCAAGTTTCTCTCCTAGATCTTGTGCGTGAGGACATGGGCAAATTGCGCCCAACCCCTACCAAGGAAAGCTATTGACTGCCATCATGAGTTGTCTGAACTTGCAAATCTCAGCAAAAAGGTTTTCTACTAACACAGAAATTTAAGTAAAAACATCAAGGCAGACAACACTTTACATCTGGGTGCTTTTCGGCAATTCCCCTGGGAAAGGGCTAGCATACTACAAGGCCATAAATGGGTTATAACTGGTACCCCCTTCCAAAGCTGTCCTTAGTCCTTTCCCACTTGCACTGGGACTGAGTTTAACCCTTGGGGCCGGCCACCCCACACCAAGGAATACTATTGACTCAGTCATACTCTCACCAGGAAAGTGTTAACTCTTTAAGTGCCAAATTTTGGACTGATTGAATAGCTTTTCTGGGCATGCGCGCCAAAAAAAAGCTGTTGACCTGGGATATTTTCTCTGGAACTAGAGGCATGCTGGTACTTGAATGAAAGGTCTATTTACGAGGAATATGAATCTGAGATCCTAATAATAATTCAGACTAGTTTGACTTTAGATCAACTTTAGAGGTGATTGGCACTAAAAGAGTTAACCCTGAGTTTAACACCAAGTCAACAGCTATCCTTGGGCAGGTGGAGCACTTAAATGCCAATGTAAGCTGTTGACCTTGGTGGTTCTCATCTAAAATATCTTAACCATTTTTTTTTTTGTTCATTACAGTTGAAATTAATCAAAAATGTTTAAACACACATTTGAGCACCAGCAGTATGGACAAGTTTAAGGCTAATTGGATAAAAACAGACCACATAACAGATAGTCTTTCCAGACAGGACAATGTAGTAGGACCTCCTTTTAGAGACCATCCCTAGAGCAAGTCCAAAAGTGGTCTCATAAAGAATGTGATCTCTCAAAGGGAGGTCAAGTACAATTTAACATTAAAATACAAGCATTAGGAACCTGACAAATGGAGTCTCAAAAAGCAGATGGTCTTTCATCAGAGTGGTCTTTCTAATTAATAAAGAGATATCACTGTATCATAGAAATGGTATATTTCTGTATGAGAAGCCTTTGGTGAGGGTGGTTTTGAAGAGAGTTCAGGACCACTGTACATTTACATGAATAATAAATACACAAACATAACAGTTGCTTCTTTCTGGAATCATTTCTCTGAATACCTGGTATGGATCCATATGACAGCTGCTTCATGTCTAAGTGGTTATTTCATACCACAATGTAATACTGTTGCGCAGCACATATTGACAGAACACTAGTGACACAACATTATATTGAAAGTGAAAGTGATACAGACTCAGGGATCAAAGTACATAACAGAAGCAATGAGAACCTGAACACTACTTTCTTATCATAGCATGCACAATTTATTTTGAAAGATTTAGAATACTGCAGGTCTTTCAGGCAGACTTAATGTCGTCCAGAGATACCTGATAGGTGATAGACATATTCCTTGTCAACAATACTATTTATGCTGTCTAAAGAGGGGTGGACAAAGATTGTTTTGTAGGTAGGACAACTGACCTAGCTTGCGGTAGTGAACACTAAAGACACTTCCAGGGTTGCCTCGCTTGGATGGGAACCACGTGACATTGACCGCTGTTTGGCTGATATTGTTGGTGCTGAACTTAGGTGCCAGGGGAGCTGTAGTGAAACAGAAAGTGAAACAAGCATTCAGTCACATTGAAGCAAGGTGTGTAACAAGCAAATGGTCACAAGCAAGGAGTCAAACTGGCATCAACAGATACATGTTATAACAAAGAAAGACCTAAAATTAAGCCACTTAACAATGAATTGGCCAAAACCTTCGTCATTTGTTTTGTAACCCCTTTGCCCTTAAACCGGCCAAAACAGGCTGGTGGTCAAATGTCATCTGCTTTAGTGTTTTTAACTTATTTCAAGAGTCATGAAAAACAATTTGGCTCAGCATTGTAGATGACGCCTATCAAGATCACATGCCCCAGGTCAACAGCTTTCCTTAGTATGGGCTGGGCACTTACATGTAGTGTAAATTTAGCGTGATATACAGAAAAGAATCAGTTAGCATCAAGATCACTCACAATCTGAAGTATATCCTTAAATATGATTACAATCTTATGATGACTCTAAAGATGAGCTGGTGACAGGATGGTCCCTGTGAGAAAAAGTGAAAGTCAAACTGGCCTCCATGCAGCCCCCCCCCCCTCAAAAAAAATGGAAGTGACAATAACATTATAAAACATCAGAGTGGCTCATATGCTGGGATATTAAAATCAGTAGAACATTAATCAGTGAAAATATCTCATTACATCAAAACACAATATGTCACCATCTAAGTGACCATCCTGCCTTCACTTTATCCATCATATTTTAACATTTTGACACTTTTAAATTTAAATGTTATTGCATAAACTCAAGAAGATATTAATATTCTGAATTGTGTTCATCTTCTGGTCATTAAAGGAACGAAAAGAATTATCATTGCTTCAACAAAATCTGTACAAGATGGGCTCATTGCATAACATCACATGGCTACAGCATTATCTCCATTAAGTAGCCAGGTCTCTTATCAAATTAAAGCCAAAGGAAAAAAAGAGACAAACTCAATTACAGGCCTATGTTTTGGAATATACAACAGATTTAGCATACAAATGATGATAAAGGAGTGAATATTGCATTACAGGAATTTGTGGAATTGAAAAATGTAGCATAGGTGTGATTAACAGGGCAGTGGCAATTAAAGGGTTATTATGGTACTTAATACCACTGTTCTCTGCTTTAAATACCCCAAGAAGTCTCAAATATCATGTAGTCTATTGTGAATAAGTCGACAGGGCAAGTGTGGAGGCAAGCTGAAATGCCTGTTTATTATATTGACCAGAAAACTGCCAGACCTGTTTCGACCTTAATGGGTCTCATCAGTGAATGGATTGGGCGTGCCTTTTTATACCATAAGGTACAACCGGCTTTAGTAATGTACGTTATGTAAAATGCCTGATGCTACATAGTTTTCTACATGTCACAAACTCCAGCTCCCAGGTTTGGCATGTTGAACTGTACATGTAGATTCATGTGAAAATTCCACGGAATTGTAAAAGTACGTTGATCGTTGCAAGGGAAAACTGGGGTTTCCCTTATCGGTATCTCCATGAGAGGAAATTCTCACTGGGATATTCTTCACACAAAGACCATTCTATTGTGACAGTAATTTTGAATTTACAGGTTTTATCCCTTTTCCTGTGATATAGACTGATTCTTCAGCATTCCATTTTGTGCGGGTTGGCTGCTAATTAAGTGCCCTACTTACACCAATGTGATCAAGGACAGATGTTATGGACAGATGTTGACCCAAAATGTGTTGTTTTGATACATGTTGGTGTTATCTATAATTCTCATTCAAAATATTTGCTTTGAAGCTTAAATTAAGGAACCAATACAGCAGCATACATTATATGTACATGTATAGGTGACACATCTCTCTGACTTTGGCTCGTTTATAGGGAGAGTATTAATGCAGTCACATTTGTGTGACACCTTCCCCCCCACCCCCACCCCCACGCAGCAAGGACAGAGACAAATCCAACAATTTCAACTTATGCAGTAACAGATACACACCTATGTAGCCATAAACTACTTTATCTGTTGGTAGTGTGTACTTATCAAGTGAAGTAATTTCACTTACTCCACACAACCAATAAGTGTAATGACTATTAATTCTTCCAGTCGGTAGTTTTCATTAGTTGGTTGCGCAACTTGGAATCATCTGTCTGGCTATGCCAGTGTCCTCCCTATGACCCCTCACTGATGGCATTTGCTGAATCATCACCTTTCCTCATAAAGGCTTTATATAGATATGCAAATCATGCAAATTGAGCAGTTCAAATCAATCCTATGTTTTGCAACAGTAACTCATGTTCTTGTAAATCATTGCAGTCACACACTTCAATTGCACACTGTTAAAACGTCTGAATTTAACCGTTTCACAAGGGGTCAAACAAGACACGAGTCAACAGTTTTGGCATGCTCTACTGCATGCAATGAGTATTCCTTGTTGACTTGTTATAATTATCAGCGGAAGTCAATGGCTTTCTTAAGAGCCCTATTAACCCCTTTAATCCCCAATTTAAAATAGAATTTTACAAACATTGCAATTTTTTAAAAATTGCTCTTACATTTACAAGCAAGCACTTGGAAACGTGATTTCCAAGTATTATTCCATCCATATATTTAGTTTTACATGTGGACAGTCTGGGTTAAATATTAAGCAAATACAATAAGCTGCTATCAGAGATACACATATGGGTGTTCCGCCAGGGACTCATTATTCTCTTATAGACTCATGTTGCCTTTTTTTTCAAAATTCTCTATTGAAAGTCTTTTGGTAAAAATAAAAGTCTTGAGAGGCCCATGGGCCTAATGCTGTGGTGACATATAATCTGAGGACCATCACCAAGAATCATTTACAGCATTCCCTCCATAACATTGAGAAATTAATCAAGGTCACCCATATTATGCGATATCAAACTTTCACATGATACACATTTGTGTTACATTTGGTATCATTTGCTTTATTCTTTATAAAGATATTGAATTAAATTTTCTTATCTTAAGTGCTTAATGACCTTGAAAAATAGGTCAAGGTCACACAACCATTGGGTCACGGTGACCCAAGAATAGGCCATCAAGTATAGTTTTATATGCAATTTTCGAGTGCAATTTTGATATGGAAGCTCATTACTCTTTGTCATTCAGTTTCAAGCTATGCCCTGCCATTACTTAATCACCTGTTCCAATTTCACAGGCCTGGTGACCTAAGAATAATCGGTCAAGTTCATTGAAATTATATAACATATTAGCATTTGACATGATCTATACATCCTATAAATTTTATACGTCTTTTTTCGAAATATGGAATTTTATATCTTTTGAGACATTTTAACTCAATTTCTGTCAAAGCATAAGTGGTGCCACTGGTATCATATGCAACTCAGATTTTGACCTCCTCAAGAATCCAACTAAATTTCATAAAGATCTATAAACAAATAAAGGATGCTGGACTGGTCACAAGATTTTCACATTTTGACCCATATGTTACATATTACTGTCGGTGGCACCACCAACACTAAAGTTAATGTAGATTTTCATACACTTTATAAGTCCTAAAATTAATTTGTGTCTGACTCAAAAACTGCAGGGTGCAGATTGAGCATTCACCAAATTTTTACATTGACATAATGCTGTAGTAATAACCAATAATTCAAGGTACATGTACATGTATAGTAATGGGAACAAAAGGTTTAATGATGCAAAAGCAAACACTTCTAAAAGACAATTAATATTAAACAGTTGACATTTGTCATGATGAGCCTCTGTCATTTAGGGTATCAAAGTGTTAACTGATGCACACACAATGCACGTACAAACTGGCAGCACAACACACAACGTGTACCTTTACAATATTCAATTATTATGCAAACTGATTCACACAATCCTGTATTTGCACTGCGCTTAAGTCACTCTCATAATGAATTGAAACCATCCAGTAAATTTGAGGCCCTTAATAATCTCAATTTAATCAGATTTAATTTGTTGCTAAAGAGCACGACTGTCGAGGGAGCACTTGCTGATCATGATGTGGTGTAAATTGGATTCCCATTGTGACAGGGTTCACCATGAGTCATTCTCCTCCACCCTCCCAGTTCTATTGATGATATGCCACAGTGGAGCATGGACACAGTCAAACCTGGACTGAAAGACCACCTCATGGGATCATGAAAACATGGTTGCACTAACCACACAGCCATTCAGGCCAGGTGTAGTCTGACAATAACCAGCAGTATCCTTAACATAGAGGCATTCAAAGATAATGTACCATAGGAGGGGAGTAACTACCATGAAAAGGGGGCCTTATTATATAGATGACCACAACAAACAGGTGACTGTACATGTGGAAACAATGTAAAAATGGCTATATTAAACAAGTACACATACTGAAAGGTATAGCAATATTATACTGTTGAGCACAATGTAAAGTGACAGTATTATACAGGTACATGTGTACACCATGTTGAGGAGTATTGTATATGTATGTGGGCATAATTATGTGAGAGTGGCTGTATTACACAGGATAATACACCATGTAAAGGAATACTGTATATTATACATGTGGACATAATGTAAGGGTGGCTGTATTATACAGGATAATACACCATGCAAAGGAATACTGTAATTATATATGTGGACATAATGTAAGGGTGGCTGTATTATACAGGATAATACACCATGTGAAGGAATACTGTATATTATACATGTGGACATAATGTAAGAGTGGCTGTATTATACAGGATAATACACCATGTGAAGGAATACTGTATATTATACATGTGGACATAATGTAAGAGTGGCTGTATTATACAGGATAATACACCATGTGAAGGAATACTGTATATTATACATGTGGACATAATGAAAGGGTGGCTGTATTATACAGGATAATACACCATGTGAAGGAATACTGTATATTATACATGTGGACATAATGAAAGGGTGGCTGTATTATACAGGATAATACACCATGTGAAGGAATACTGTATATTATACATGTGGACATAATGTAAGAGTGGCTGTATTATACAGGATAATACACCATGTGAAGGAATACTGTATATTATACATGTGGACATAATGTAAGAGTGGCTGTATTATACAGGATAATACACCATGTGAAGGAATACTGTATATTATACATGTGGACATAATGAAAGGGTGGCTGTATTATACAGGATAATACACCATGCAAAGGAATACTGTATATTATATATGTGGACATAATGTAAGGGTGGCTGTATTATACAGGATAATACACCATGTGAAGGAATACTGTATATTATACATGTGGACATAATGTAAAAGTGGCTGTATTATACAGGATAATACACCATGTGAAGGAATACTGTATATTATACATGTGGACATAATGTAAGAGTGGCTGTATTATACAGGATAATACACCATGTGAAGGAATACTGTATATTATACATGTGGACATAATGAAAGGGTGGCTGTATTATACAGGATAATACACCATGTGAAGGAATACTGTATATTATACATGTGGACATAATGTAAGAGTGGCTGTATTATACAGGATAATACACCATGTGAAGGAATACTGTATATTATACATGTGGACATAATGTAAGAGTGGCTGTATTATACAGGATAATACACCATGTGAAGGAATACTGTATATTATACATGTGGACATAATGAAAGGGCGGCTGTATTATACAGGATAATACACCATGTGAAGGAATACTGTATATTATATATGTGGACATAATGAAAGGGCGGCTGTGTTACCTAGGTATACATCATGCACAGCTAGCTGTATTATGCGGGTGGACATAATGTAAAGGTGACTGCTTTATACAGGAATTTGCTAACCATCTGGCCCTGAGGACCATATCTGAAGTGCACGAACGGTTCTCAAATGATAAATGACCTGACGTGAGCAACCACCTGTAGCTGGCCACCACCGACTGCTAAAATAAACCCACAAATGACCAGCAAATATTGTCAAGAACTTTAGTTGGTGTCACTTGTGTCCATATACAAAAATATAGTGTGTGACCTGAAAGTTTATAGGCCAGCATCCTGGAATTATTAAAGTCATCATATGTCAATGCTGGAGTCAAGCGTTGTACATGTCTTTGAAGTGAGAGCCTAAATCAAACTGAATTGATTACAATAGCTGAGAACTTTGATATCCAAAGTGCTGCCTTTCACCAATGTTAGCAGTTAGACGGCTTTAACTCATGTCTTAGTAGCCTCAGTTTACTAATCAAATGACCATTTGGAGATTTCATAAATGTGTCACAAGTTTTGTATTTTTATGTAGTTCCAAAAAAAAAAAAAAAAAAATCCCAAGCAAGTGTGCAAAGAAAATATTTCCACATCAATCAATATCAATGTCACTTGCAGATCAAAATCAGGAGTTTCTATAATCCCAGGTGGTCATGGAGAATGGAACTCCCATGAGTCTCTGTGTACATATAATAAAAATGGCTGAAGCCATGAGTTTGGTCAATGTGGGTCACTTGCCCTTGTAAATCATGTAATATTTGCTCCAATAATGTGGCACAATACAAAAATTCTTCCTTCATAATTATCTGAGAAATGCTAAAAAAAAAAAATAATAACTACTGAACGTGTATATGACAATTGCTTTTATTATAGCTTTTATTTAATCTATTTTATGCCAAAAATGGCAGAACCATCGGACACTGAGATGTGAGTTAAGAAAGATTCAAAATTTGCTTTACCCTTTCCCCCTTGAATTTAGACTGAGTCAACAGCTTTCCTTGTCATGTGATCTTCATAAGTCTCATGTACATTTCTCAGTCAAACTGTTTTTCATAACTGTTGAAATTAGTTGAAAACACTGAAGCAGACGACATTTGACCACCAGCCGGTTTTGGCCAGTTTAAGGGGGAAAGAGTTGAACCTGTACCTGATGTGAATGACTACCTGCAGTATACAACCACTTTTTTTTAGCTGACAGAAAGGCTGGTCTGAAACAACAGATAAAAAATGATCTACTGTACAGTACAAACAGGTTCCTTGTAGACAATTCCTGTGTACTACTCCCACTCAGAGGTATCCTGTGCTCTAACTCCTTCAAAGAGATGACATGCACAGACTCACTGAGAATGCCACAGTATCAACTATCCAATTTGGATTTAAATCAATATGTGAATATTGTGTTCGCCATCTGTACAAGCTCTCAACCAGGCTTTCCCTTTTACATGTAAGCCATACATGTATGTATATCTATGTTTCTGTGTGGTTCACATTTTATCTCAAGCAGTCATTAATTCTTGTCGGTCTTCATACTGGGACTCATGCAGCTAATTATCTCATGATAACATATAATTGATAACATTTTTTTTTCACTGGCTGCCCTGAAAATGAACCAGCAATATATTGCACTTTTAAACTAGGATATCTGAATTTCATTGGTTGTACAGAAACTCTATAAATGAGGGTGGAATGGCCCTTGTACCTCCTGTCAGCGTGCAGGTGGGCAGGGTAATAGGTTTCTGGCTGGCTATTCATCTGCTCTAGCGTAGCTAGTTTATTCTTGTATAAGTACATGCATTCTTTCTCCGCCTGCATCAAGTCTCCCCATACTTTAACCCTTTCCCCCTTAAACCGGCCAAAACCGGCTGGTTGTGAAATGTCGTCTGCTTCAGCGTTTTCAACTGATTTCAACAGTAATGAAAAATAATTTTGACTGAGAATTGGAGATGAGCCCTATGAGGATAACATGCCCCAGGTCAACAACTTTCCTTGGCATGGGTTGGGCACTTAGTGCCCAACCCATGCCAAGGAAAGCTGTTGACTCAGTTTAATTCAAGGGGGAAAGGGTTAACTTCTTGCGTACTCAGGTGGTATAAAAAGATGAGGGTCAGTGGTCTTGGCACTGCTAGATGATTAAAAACCAACGCCTTAAGACTAAACATGGTCGTTGTAGAATTGAAGTCCTTTCTGCAAGGAATTGAATATGCAATGTAGTTACCCAATGCAAACTAGATATATCGAAAGAACTCTCACTGGTATGGATTCTTTCTTTGAGGGACCAATAGGTAACAACCCTGAATGAGGTAGCAACACAGGTGTGTTACAGAGGATCCCACACAGTCTCCTCAGTAACAAAGGAAGTATCTCAGCGGGTCACTCAAATGTTCATTTACAAAATAAGAAGTATCTCTGAAGATCACTCAAAATTCCCTCAAGTGAGCAGGAAGTGTTTCATAGGATCATTCAAAGTTTTACCAACAAAACAGGAAGTCTCACATTAAATGTACTCTAGATGGAAAGATCACTCAAACCTCTCTGTGCCCACCATGAGCTGATTTATTTAACAAGTGAAAACTTCCCAGGAAAGGTAACTGTAGCTAAGAACCAGGCTAATTCAAAATCCCTGTATAAAACATTGACCAGTTATACATGAAGCACCTATTCATCACCTCCCTCAACAAATAGACAGACAGACAGACAGACAGACAGACAGAAAGATAGATAAATAGATAGATAGATAGATAGATAGATAGAGATAGATAGATAGATAGATAGATAGATAGATAGATAGATAGATAGATAGATAGATAGATAGATAGATAGATAGATAGATAGATAGATAGATAGATAGATAGATAGATAGATAGATAGAATTGAAATAAATAGAAATGAAATGAAATAGAAATGAAATGAAACAAAATAACATAACATAAAATAAAATTAAATAAATTCTCTGCAGCAAGTACACTGTTGCAAAATCATAACCACTGAAAATTAGGTGGAGAATTAAAGCATATTTTAGTTTGGAACATCATGCCTAATTCACTGTATCAAACACATGAATTGCAGTCAGATGCATGTACCAGTCATGATGACCAGAACACAACACGCTGATCGGGAATAAGGGATCATCTGAAATTTACCCACACCACAAGTAATGGATTTTTAGAGTTCCTTGAATATTGCAGGTTCTTGCTCTGGGGATTTTCTCAAAATCCTGCTACATGTATAAGCACAGATAGAATGGAAACTTCACATCACCATACAAAGCAATGGCTTTATTTGCACCAATGAGGATCATTTTCTCCTTAAAAATTTTTTAGTATTTTGTTCAGAGCAAACATGTGCTGAATGCTTACACGGCACACCTGTAACAGAATACAAGCAGATTTTCTCATTCTTTTGCCATCAATAGTATTAAATTCATACATGCATATCTGACTACTTCTCTCTCAACCTCCTGGCCCGAGGCCTCTCGTGTGCAGTAGAATCTCAGAGTAAAAGCATATATGCACTTACCTAATTTAAGTCTATATGTACACAGATGCTTTATTTTTTTGTAACCTGATCAGCCAAAATGGATGGATTCAATAAGTTGTATTACAGGCACTTTATCTCTACCAGTGGGGAGCAGCAGTCACTGGGGTACATGTATAAAAAAATATACACCCCCTTTAATAACGTATTTCTGGTCAGAGTATGACTGAGTCAATAGCTTTCCTTGGCATGGGTTGGGCACAACGCACCCAACCCATGCCATGAGCTATTGGCCTACAGCATGCAGTCATGAATGGTCTTTCATATAAATCTCTGCAAAAATGTTTTCTAGCAATTTAAGTAAAAAACATTAAGGCAGGCAATTTACTTCATACAAGGCGCATTTGGGTGATTTGAGCAGGTAAGGGTTGAACTAACATCACAAGGAAACATGATCTTTTAGCTTTGATAAAAAACATGATGGCATCACCCACAGAATGGTATGAAGCCTATCAGCTAGCTATTGACTCCCTCAATACTCAGCACCAATGTACATATACCTGGTATGTAGTTAGCTAAAATTTACCAAGTGTTACATTTTCAAAGCTCTCTTGAAACCTTGATCTTACATGTGGAAAGGGTTAAACCATCGTCGTACAGAGCTTTTCCTTGTTTCTATGCAGCCATCAGTATGATAAATGTCTGGGACAAAAAAACTGTATCGACTGTTCCCTGGAGCAGAATGTTACTAATACGTAGCTGCACCACTTACAAAGACCTGCCAGACTATAACCCAACATTTGTGTCCAAAGTAACCACTTGATAACAAAGGGTCAACTGATGATAGATAATAGATACATTAACATTTGACGTCCTTTGTCAATCCCTGCAAGCAATCTTTGCAATAACATCACTCGTGTTTGCTTGCAAAACAACGTTTTTCTTTGAGAAAAAAAAAGGCACATATTCAAAGATTATGGACACACCTATTCTTAGCATCACCTGTAACAGAATAGTCTTAAGTCCTGTCATGTATGATTTTAAAAGCCACATTCATGCCTAGGGAGCAAGAAATCCTATCACATTATTTCTGTCCAATTTGGCACGTGTTTCGCACCTATAAGTGTGCCATGTAAACAATGGTTTCCACAAAGATGGCCGTTTGGAGTTGGGCAGCCCTTAATATCTCAACTGTTTTGCTTCCTACCAATATTGACAAACATACTGGGCTCACTCTAACGATTTCTCTGTGTGCCGGGGCTTATGTACAAGACAGTAGAATGCAGGCCTCTTTAGTTCAATAAATGTATTACTGCTCTTCCTCATCCTCTTTCGTCTGTATTCCTGTAGCATAAACTTGACTGAATAAACATGTTTTGTGTTGTTATTGTCTTTTCTCTCCTGTGGGATTTTCAATGACATACTGTACAGTCAGGCAAAAGTTATCAAAATAATAGCAGATAAAGACTTCAAAGGACATTTTAACAACTTATACATTTTTCTCTTCCCACTTTTGATGTTTGATTTTTCTCAGTAACATATATCACGCTATTGTAACACATCTTTTGCTTTCGTCAAAAATCAATCCTTTTTCCTCTCGTATATTCTTTATTTTGCTTCAGTTAAAATCTAATCAATCTTAATTGTCTTCTGGGTGTCCCCACAAGCATAGAAGAAAAAAATCTGTACTTTTATGTTTCAAGTTCAATTAAATTACTTCTTTAAATCATCAATAAAACTTGGCTAAAAGAAATGATATTCTATGCTAGGCATTCGACTGAATGCAGCTGAAGACTAAAGTACATACACTTTGTAATTACATGTATATGTGGTCCTTTTAAAAAATCTACAAACTGTTTGCTTTTCAGGGTGAGCATAATGTTTCTGAATGTACATAGAGCTATCCAGAAATTGTCTTAACTCATTCAAAATTAATAAGTGATTTCCCTACTTTACTTCATTGTTTCACTGACATCATACTGAAATGTGTCTACAGAATCTGCCTAATCATTTAGTACCTATGCATTCAGATATGAACAACATTTTATCCTACAATAGGTATTTGTTCTGTCTTTCTATTGGTTTAAAAGTCTATGAAATTTCCTGATTACTGCTCCCACATCCCACTAAACCATGTTCATTCCAGTTTAATGGTCCCTGATTGATGTTCTCTAAGGAACCTCAATTTCCTTCCTATTTGAATCCACGTTTTCATGGGAGCTTCATTTTGAACACATGTAGTAAGAAAAAATGTCATGCTGGAATGTCACTGCTGGGTTATTCTAGGCTTAAATGCTCAAAGGCTAAAATGAAAGAAAACGATACAGCCTAACTTTCAAGCTTCAATAAAAAGAGTAAATGCCTATTAAAAGCACTGTTCGCTAAGACACCATTCGGCAGCTTATGCCACATTTCAGCGGCAGTGGGTGTTGCTTGGCAGTGGTTGGCGGTGCTCGGTGGCAATTGCCACCCACCGCCACCCAAATTTTAAGCCTTTGCAGGAAAGGGTAGAGACTCTAAAATCTTTTTTTTTGTGCGGAAACACTGTTTTCATAGTGGTGACAAATATAGGTCTTGTTCATCTATATTTGCAACATTTTAAATATCATGTCTTTCAACAAGCCTATTAGTAGTTACAATTCTTATGTGGTGGGAAACTGGGCAATTTTCTGGAGGCTTGGGCAACTTGTAAAAATGTTGTGGTTACCCAGTAGAAACTTGAATAATAATTAATTTCTGCCCCTGCAAACAAATACACGGATTATGATCATACATAGATATGTTACCATTAGAATGACTGTTTTAGGTATTTCACAAACTGTCCATCCAAACATCACTCTAAGATAAAAAATATTTATCTGTTGTCAAGTACATGTAGTTAGGTGCAAATAAATATTTACAGGGCATTTCAATTGTCATCAAATGATTCAATATTTACTTGTGAATAATTCACTGCAATCAATCTGGACTCACTTGTCCCTGGCTATACAGGCATATGTTCTTACCCGCTTTTTAGTACCATACTTTTCTCATCAAGCTCATATAATTTCTTTTTTTCAATGTTGTATGACATCCTCCTGAACTGTATGAATTCCAACTCTCAATGTTCTGGGTTAATAATGCAGTCAAAAATGTGAATAAGCATTAGAATGTCCATTGACTTGCATAGTAATCAATAGGACAGGCTGGTGCATTTACCAATAATTACTTGAATTGAAAAAAACGTTAAAAATCAGGAATCCACAGCAGTGCCACATTGTGAACAACTTTGTTTGACCCTTCCATAAGGAACATATCAACGAAGTTTCAGCTTAGTCTGAGTGACAATTCTGGAGTAGAAGTCAAAAATAGCAATAACACACAAAAAAATCATAAAAAGTTAGAAAAAAATCATAGTAGGGTTCTGCAGCCGTGGACAGCGATCATCGCCGCCCACTGCCCATTGCCGCAAACCGCCGCCCATCACCGCCATCCACCATCCACCGCCGCCACAATGTGCCATACGCCAAATGGTGTTCCTTGTGGTTACCACCTGCCAAGTGATCAATGACAGTATCACCTGGTTTTAACTCAGTCCACACATTTTATACTCAGCAATTTTTCTGTACTATACATATATTACCATAAAATTACACTGAAGATTGCATGCATACATTCTTCATAAAATGAGCTTTCTCTCAACTGTCAAATTGCCTATAACGAAAAATACTTGTTGTTGTTTTCACTTTCACTACTTTCCTGCTCAGTGCACGCCCATCTCAATTTTCTGCCAAATGTTCCCATGAATTTTCTTTTGTTTTTGACTTACTTCCGCATTTTCTACCCTTTCAAGCACAACCTTGTATAAATATTGTGTAAAATACAAGTAAAAAAACAAATAGAAAATCAAAGCCTAGCTATTTATCTTTGGGACAGAAACAGCAAAGAGACATTTAATTATTGGTATTTGTTCAATGAAGTGAGGGTCTGGCTCCATCTTTTGTGCCGTGTTGTTAGTTCAACTGGTTTTGCCGGTTGAGTGGCTCATCAGGAACTGAATATTTCAATGGCTCCAGAGTGGTACATGTACTGTTAAACACGTAACGTACATTTGTTATGTGATAATACAGTACGTTGACAAGAATAAATGTTGCTAACAAAGAGTTAGGCTTAACATCTTGGTTGAGCTTTAGTGTTTGCTCAGAGTATTTATAGTCACACCTCCCTTGTCTAGTGACTTGGTGTGTCAACATACATGTGTATATGCAAACTTCATACAGTTTTGGGTGCTTTTGTCTCCCAAAAGTATTTATGGGAGGATGCATTCCTGATAGTGTCATAGCATGTCCTAGTAACCAACCTCTGCGCAGTTTATAAAGGTATAAAGCTGGGGCAGGGAGGGGGTATTTGCTCAAATATGTATACATATATACGATAAAGATATCTTTCTTGAATGATCATGGTATTTTACCCAGCAAAACAATCGGCAATGAAATGATTTAAAACCTATATGTGTTCACAGCTGAACCTAAAGAATAAACAAAAAATCCCACTGAACTTGCCTCACTGGTTTGAAGCTGAGGGAGATTTGTCACCAGCTCCAGACAGTAATTGATGATGTTTTGATGGATCGGAGCTGAATGACACATTGACAGATCACAACTGACAATGACCTGATGGCTTTAGTCACTTAGAATCACTCCACTGAAATCTATCTGCACAGGCAGTCCATTGGTTACCTCATAATATTAATGCATTCCCTACCACATGAAAGATCTCTGTCAAGACATCTAAGTTGCATGAGGGCTGAGACGCATAAAATTATCTAGAGTAGAACTTGCTTTGAAAGTACATGGAGTTGGACATTCTGACCTAATTTCCAATTTGCTGCCATCTTTGCCTTAATCACCCCTTGCAATAGGCTTCTGTGTAATTTGGCCCTCAATACTATGACCCTTTGCCTATAATGAAAACATTTGTAAGACAAGTTCCACTGTATTTTTCAAACGCCTAGCACTGATAATCATGTCTGGACTCACAGAGAATTACAGCTTTTCAGTTTTGCTTCATCATTTTCAAAATAAATTGTTGACACTGCAGATTCCTCATGGATGAAAAAAAAATGAGGCACTTCACATGTACATGTATCAGGGACATTTGTAGCAGGAACTTCTGCAGCAAATGTGACTTTCATTGCAGCACTGTGTTTCTTAATTCCATTAACTCATTCCACCCTGATCGAAGACCGAGTCAACAGCTTTCCTTGGCATGCTCTGGACACAATGCACCCATAGTGTGCCAAGGAAAGCTGTTGACCATGGGCATATAATTTGGAATGATCTTCCATGCAAGTTTCATCCAAAATTTTGAAAAATAATCCCTAAAATACAATTAGCAGACAACATTTAGATATTAGGCGGAAAAAACGTCATTAGCGTGGAATGAGTTAATGTCTATTTTAAGCAATGTTGCAAAACATTCAATGGCAATTTTCAACAGGCTTACCCTTATTTTTTTGTTAATTCGGGACAGTCTGTCATTGATTCTTGACACATCATGTTTCATATACATGTAGATTGAGAGTGACACAACTGTCTTTCAGATAAGTACATCACTGTACATGCAAACTGATTGCTAATTAAGGCTGACAACTGATATGGCTTACATGTACATGTAGTTTTTCCAATTAATTTTCTCATTTTAGAGTACAACATTCAAAATTGCAACCAGCTGAACCAGCTGAAAAATGATATAAATAAAAGAATACTCCACTTCCATAAATTTCCCCCACAATCACAAAAATATTTCACCAAATTACAATATTTTTCAGCAGTAGATCTACAAAAATGTCATATTTTATCTTGAATCTTCATGCAATTGTACAAAACTGCCCATCGGGATGCTACCAACATTGCAGCTATGAATTATGCTGCAACTCACAGACCATATCTGAAAATCAAGCCATTCATATTAACCCACATTAGGGACCCCACTCTGTATTTCTAAAGCCACCAGGTAAAAGAGATACAGTAAATGGGTCAAACTGAGCATGGAGCCACAGTGCTGTGCCCACAACACAGCACTAGTAGACTGCATAGGCTTCCCTGACCTCTACCATCACAAACTTTATCAATGCCCAGATCTACAAGTATTCTATTGAGCTCACTCAAAATAGTTATTTTTCCCTTTTGTCCCCTATATATTATAGGTGCCCACAGTACTTTTTTAATCTATGATTTTTATTGCACTCATAAGGACAACGGAAAAGAGTCCTGTAATATTTTAGCTCCCAGGGTGATCTCCGCTCATTTCTAAAGTGATTTCATTTCTTTTCCATTTCAGTCAATGTAAGGAAAACCCTGACCTCTGATCTTACATGCATGGACAAACCCTTTCCCTCTGCAGCTATTTCTGAGTCAACAGCTTTCCTAGAAGCATGTCGAGTGCTGAGCACCCATCTGCCCACAGAAAGCTGTTGACCTCACTGGGGCGTGCTATTCTGATAGAGCTTGCCTGCAGTTCTCAAACTACCTTTTTTTTCATTTATACTCGAAGTAATAAAAAATCGTTGATGCGGACGTCATTTTACATCCAGCCAGTTTCTGCTGGCTTAAGGGGAATGGGTTAATTGATCATCATCACTCTCCGTAATAACAATAAAAGACTAATCATTATGAAACCACCCACAGTGTGCATGTAACACTGACTGTAATTGTTCCATCAGTTACAATCAAGTGAACATAAACTCAAGCATAGATTCTTCGTGAAGACTGACAGTGGAAAGCTGATGTATGCCCAGTCAGTCTGTCTATAGTAAGTACATGCTTGCTGTGAGCAGCAGACCACATGTTGGGCTTTATGCTGGGCAGGGACATCAAAAACATTTCTCTCGCATCTTTTTTGCATGAGTTCACAAGACTTAACTTCTGTAACCTTGAGAATGCATCTACTGATCAAAATGGCCATTAAATTTTAATGTACATAAGAAGTTAAATTTACAGTGAAACTTGTCTTAAAAGAGAATCCCTTGGGATGATCAAATCACGATCTTTCAAGGCTGGTGATCTCTCAAGATACCTCTATACAAATGTACAATATTCAGCAAGACCCAAAATATTTCCGCAAGACTTCATAAAATAATGTCGACCCAGATTGATGTCAAGAAACCTGTTGTGGTCATGACTGAATGCTCAAGGATACACTGTACATGACATATAAAATGTTCTAAAATAGATTTCAACAAAAAAGTATTACATTGTATATACCAAGCATGAGTCAAACTCTTGCGTGCAAAGTTTCTGAAAAAATTCAGGGTTGGCTACAGTATATGACAAATACAAAAGCCTACAATTAAATCATTCTGGTAATATTCGTGTACATTACAAAGCATTTACTTTTCATACACATTGAATGTTCATAGAACAAGAAAGCAAATGTTAAATTTGGAGAAAGTACTGTGTCTCTGTGTTGTTTTTCTGTAGTTTCGACCTGTAGTTCTTAATTTTGCCGAGCACCACAACTGGCCTGATGCCATTTTTGGACTGGAACCCTTTCTTTTGAGAGACCACCTGTGGCCTGACACCATGATGATTTTGGAACCTCCCTCCTCCTTCTGAGACATCAACAGTGGTTTCAATTGCAAACCAATTTTGGATGTGTCTCTTCTAAGAGACCACCACTGATCTAACTTCCAGCATTCCTCTGTAGACTGGATTGACACAATTTTCCTGTCCCTCCTCTTTGAGGATCAGCTCTCTCAGAGAAAGGACATATCGGGCATGTTAGCAGACAAAACATTTGTGAGCATTCTGCAACTTTGTTTTTAAAGTGAGCACTTGCAAGAGTTTTGCCATACAGAATGCAAGCCCTGAGCTGCCTGCATTTCAAACTTGGTTTTCTTGTTTTCAGGACAAGATGCCAAATTGCCTGCACAGCACTTTAACTCAAACTCAAACGTCCATGTTGCCTCAGAGAAACGTAACCTAACATGTGTGGATGTCCTGTGTCATGCACACACAATCATCTCTGCAGTCCATGATCATATTCTTGCACCAATATACTATCAAATAAGCCTCCAAATATTGACTATTCAAATTCATAACAATCGTGCACAGTTCGCAAAAATGTAATCAAATGTCTTTGAAATCGTGCAGTTTTCAGAAATCGTGTACATATTTGATTTGGCTGATCAATTGTGTGGTTTATGGCCAGGATGACTGGGAAATAGAATCAAGTCATGCATGTGGCTACTGGTTGTCAATATTAGCTTGGATTACATACATGCAGGGAAATGTGCCATTGAATACAAGTCTACGTGATCATCTACAGTACATGTGCTTGGGCTGGCTATGCGGGGGGGGGGGGGGGGGGAGGGGGGAGAGGGGAGGGGGGAAGGGCAGGTGATGCCTGGACCTTTCTCCACAACAAAGTTAAACAAAACAAAAACTAAAGAAAATGTTCTTAGAGAAAATTTCTTTCTCAAACCACTTACATGTATCCCCCTTACATGTAATGGTATTACATGTACATGTAAATGGCAATAAACAAAATACCACAAAACTACTAATCATATATAGTATACTATTTTTCACAAAACCAGTTCATATTTCCTGCAAATACCCTGGGCTCAAGATGCACCACAATTCACTAATTGAAACCCATACTTTCAGTTGGACAGCCTTTTGAATGCTTCCAAAGAGAACAAAGTCCAAATCATGGGTTCTTGGATGTCTGTTATGTATTGCTGGATCTGCCCTCACTGTCTACAGTGAATGCACTGTATGGATGTTGCAGGCAGTGGATCAGGCCAAGTGATGTTGATCACAAAGCTGGGAAAATAAGAGATACTGGTACAATAAATGTGCGTATCTTCAAATACTGCACTGGGAAGACATCGGGTAATAATTTTTTGCTCTTTGATATCAAGATACATGCTAGTAGGTGTGTTATATGATATAACGACACCTTGAAGGGCTACAAGGCTTTTGACATTTTCATATCTACAAAATTAGGTGTAAAGGACAAAATAATTTTTTTTATGCCCAAGCAACCAACCTATCTTGACGTCAACATTTCTTTTGCACATGAAGTCATCACACAGACTTAAAATCACATAAAAACTTTTCAAGTTAGGAGGAAAAAACATTTTCAGACAAGTACATTGTCACAATACAGGTCATGACACAGGTCTGCAAATGTATGACCTTGACCTCCTACATGTACTTTTAGGGATAAAGTTACAAAGGAAACTAGACATACCTTAAATGCAAAGCATTGACTGAAGGGTGCACCATTTGCTCAAATTACACTGTACGTCACGGTGACACCAAAATCTAATCAGTTCATCTTGGCAAGTAAGATAAGTATATTGTCAAACTTGAGCAAAAAACATGGAAGCATTCTGTAGATATTGCGGTAACGAGAATGTGTACATCCAGATGGAAGGACATCTGGAGGGATGAACAACCCGAAAACATGAAGGGTCCCCCCCATGGGGCCCACCCTTAAAAATATCCCTGTCGACAAGCTATTTATAGAACTACATGTATTCATAGAAATATCATTTACATAAAAGGAAAACTTTTGACTTATGAGCAAAAACAGGTTTTAAGAAAAAAAGCCATGGCCATAGAAAAATAGGTCACTGATACTACTAAAATAGCAGGTACCAAACTTCACACGATGTGTGCACATCTTCGAGGGCCCGGAATCACCCTTTGACAAAATACTCCAAAATGACAACTCATGCTCGTAACTAAGTAAGTCACAATAATGGGTAGTAAGGTACCAGTGACCCAAAGATTTATCAGTTCATCTTAGCCTTATGGGGTCCTTTTGGACCAAATTTGAGCAAAATCTCTGACAGCATGTTTCAGATGTACATGTATAGGCTTAGTGGCTACAAACATTAACCAGATGGAGGGATAGATGGATGGAAGGACAAACATACCACAAACTTAATACATCCCTTCCACCCAGGACGTGACACAAATAACAAAAACAGCCAAGTGGTGCATACAAGTCGCCAGCTTGGCCAAGTGCCTGCACGAGTCCCGAGTCTGAGTGACTAGTTTGCTCCACACGGCTGGTTTCATTCTTATCCAGTCACTGGTTCCCTGTCTGTTTCCAATGGTCATACCACAGCAGCACCAGGGGACCAGGCTATCGTGACCTTTGACCTTGGAACTAGGAGGATATGGAAACCTTTATCCTCCAGTTTATATTCTCAAGTTCTTTTTTGATACAGCTACAGTTACAGGATAAAATAAAGAACATCACTAGAGTATGACCTCTCGAACAAACTTGGCAGAGACCCACACAACATATGCCATCTTTGAGGATCCAGCCAGCAGTTTTTGTTAAATCAATTATGTGACATGTTGATGCAAGACAGACAACGTTTGATGGGCAGAAAACAGACACAAAGACCCCCTAAAGCTCAGCTGACTGCTCAGCTAACCGGGTAAAAAACAGTTGATCCAGTGCTCCAATTAAACCGTCTTGGGTTGCTATGTGTAGATGTGTTGTGTACAATAGACCACTTGCTTTGTCAAATTTACATGACGGTACTCAAATGTGCATCATATACATGTGAAAGTCTGATTCTCTGCAAAATGCTAATCAATACAAAACCCATTGTGACTTGAGTACATTAATGATCATAACTTAGTTACAGATATAGATTAATCCTGAAAACCCTATTAAACTTTTCTCTTGTTACCTTAATGTGAATGTACTAGTTGCTTGTACATGTAGGGAATGGAACCTGAAACGTTTAAAAATTTATAGTTTTATAATGTGTGTGTGTGTATGTGTACCAACAAACCACTACCAAAATAGAAACTCGCATATGAAATCATTGTATTTTTTACAGTTGAAAAAAAACCCAGTGACAGAGTTATCTAATTCTGTCAGTATGTGTGGGATGCATGTGTGTGTGTGTGGGGGGGGGGGAGGGTATGGAGGCCATATCGAAGTTTCCACAAGATCCAAGAATTATACCAACTGGACCCTAGCTGTTTTGCAGCCAGGCTTTAACACTATAAGATTAACTTTTCAGGGCCACGTGCAGCATAGCAGACCAAACTTTCCAGTATATTAATGTAGGACCTTTGGTCCTAAACTGTCCTGCTCTCATCATCCGCAAATTCCTGGATTCAAAATTTTTTTATTGCAGTGATGCTTTTTCCTGAAGTTGTTGAGCACTGTTTTGAAGAAATAATTTGTACTTATCCATATCCTGTCAGCATGCCCTTAGTAACTTTCCTTGACATCATGATGGCTTCATTTCCTTAAATATTGTACAAGTTTTAACCTGAGTACTTCTAAGGCCAACCCGGGTCTTGATAAGATGGATCACTGTCCAATTCTCTTGTGTTTACTTATGCTCAGTATACTAAGTTCATAAGAAGAGCCAGCTTCCCAGTTGGGGGTCTCTTGGGAACAGTGACCCATCTGGTATGCAATTAAGTCATTCCACCCTAATGACACTTTTTCCCGCCAATATCTAAATGTCGTCTGCTAATTGTATTTTACTAATTTAGGGATTATTTTTCAAAATTTTGGATGAAACTTGCATAGAAGATCATTCCAAATTATATGCCCATGGTCAACAGCTTCCCTTGGTGCACTCTGGGTGCAATATCCCCAGAGTGCGCCAAGGAAAGCTGTTGACTCAGTCTTCTGTCAGGAGGGAATGAGTTAAAATGCATTGTCTGGATGGACATCAGTTATGTGCTTGATTACTGCAACTGTGTTATCACTCATAAAAGGGTATACGTGGGAACTAGACAGAATATATAAAATGAACAGTTCTTGTTCCCAGCTTTAAGAGGATGTCACTAGCATGATGGGTTTGACACAAAAACCCTAATCTGTATCAAAGAAACTGTTGACTCATTCTTGTTCTCTGCCAGGAAATGGATAATGTCCTGAACCGAGACATATTCTTATTCATAAAATGTGAAAAATTCTGTTTGCAAATTAAACTTATCATTCCACGAGTCTCCCTTTCTCACTTTGCCAACATAAACTCCACATTGAGCTCTGATGTGGCCTGCCTTAACCCTTTACACCTTTGACTGACTAAACTGCCTGGAGGTCAAATGTCATCTGCTTCAGCGTTTTCAACTAACTTCAACAATAATAAAACCAATTTGACTGATAATTGATGCGACCTCAACCCATGCCAAGGAAAGCTGTTGACTCAGTCTTAATTCAAGGACAAGAGAGTTAAATTAGGCAGCATATACATACATATATCCCGTATTCATCCTAATAGTAGCACGTCATGCCAAAGCAAAGATTTGCCAAATCTTGCAGTGTTTTTGCAGGACTATGGAATAAGTACTTTTCTTGATTGAAGGTTTTGAAGGCTGTCCAGTTCATTTAGGTGTTAGATAAACATTAATATACTGCAGTGACATTTAATTTTTCATTTGGAAGTATCATCTCTGCTAAATTACAGGAAAAATCTTGATTTTGAATCTAGACCACTTGGATTGAAAGTGGGGGTGTGTGCTTCTATTAGGGCATGTGCTACTATTAGGATGAATACGGTATACATGTATATACATACCTGCACATACACATATATGTATATTTAATGCACCTGCATTAACCTAACCAGGCCACCCTCACAAAATAAAGCGCTTATATATATATATATATATATATATATATATATATATATATATATATATATATTATGTTCGGAACAAGCGGGACTCAAACCTACAACCTTTGGCAGCAGTCACCCAGCTGAAATGGGAAATGCACAGATTCACCTGAACAAATCCCCATTCTTAAGAAAGAATGGTTCAATGGAGGAATTTTTGTGCCTTAAGTCTTAAGTCAGTGGTTCTGGCACTGCCTGGCAAGTCATACTGCAGCTGCCGCAAGGGCAGCTGCAGCATGACTTGCCAAGCAGTGCCAGAACCACTGACAAAGGCCTATCACCGTAGTATGGAATGAGTTAATATTTGGTAAAGATAACCTACATGTACTTGAATTCGAAGCTAATCCATGAAAAATGGCGAGACATTTAAATACATGTACAGTTCACAGAGGCTTTACAGGTTGCTACTGTATGGCAGCCCTGCTGTGAATAAACATGGCCGTCTCCACGCCAGACCTTATAATATAAATATGTGCGACACTTTAAACTATCATAAGGTTGTTCTATTGATCTGATCCACAGTCTTTTGGTCAAAATACTCCCATTTAAAACAAGTTTCCTTAGAAAAAATGTTGGGGTTAATTAGATTTTAAACCCTACTTCTTCACACATTCAAAAGCACAACTGACGTTTGTATCTACTGTGCACAATCATATCTCTTATGCTTTTAGGACCAGTACAACTTTTAATATTTTCTCTCTAACATGATGCCTTAATATACATGTTGTCAGCATCTGCTATAATCTCAGAAATAATACTCATATTCCGGGACCATCTTACAGGCAAATTTTACAGAACTGACGAGGATATCAGTCAAACCCACAATTTGCTCCCCACTCTCCGCCCCCTCTCTCTCCCTCTCCCCCCCCCCCCCCAATTGAACTCATAAAAGCAAACTGAAAAGTGATTCTGAAAGCGAGACAAACGAAAATATCTTGGGGACTCCTCAGACACATACACATATATGAGACCTCCTAAACTAGCTTCAAAAGTAATTTTGCAATTATGGCTTCCTCATAAAAGCATTCTCTCCTGCCAACCCCACATTAAATGCATTTATAGCAGAAAACTGGTGAGTTTAATCAAGGCACTGGGAAGGTGAAGTAAATGTCCATCTTTACCACTGCACAGTCAATTAGGTATTGATCGAACAATCACAACAAATATTGTGTGCACCAGGTTTATGACATGTGTGAATACAGTGGTCTGCCCACCCAAGGCATCTTGCATGCCTTTCTTTGCTAATACAACAGTCAAAAAATAATCCTGATTGTATAAATATCCAATCAGGAACAGTGTCATGTCCTGTGCTGGTGATGTAAACTGCATGGCATCACCTTGGCAGATGAAAGTGAGTAGCACAGATGAAACACGTGCCTGAGTCGACGACGAATACAGCCCATCGTATAAGTGCATTTGACAGTAAATACTTGTTTCATGACAAATTAATGAACACATGACTGACACATGGTTTCCACTGCTACAAAAGAATCGTTTCACTATTTGGCATGCCATGTTGTTTCTGTGTATCCCTGGCTTAGCCAAATGACATTAAAATATCATATATTTGGCAAGCACCAGCACATGGCACATCTACACAAAGTGTTCACACTCTAATAAACACAAACAACCCTCTTATCCACAGTCCCTTCATTTTATACTTTCATTTCATTGTGTCTACATCAACTTTTTATGATTTTTCTGTAACCTACATCTATAATCATTTTGCATGATACTCTATCCCATGTAGCAAAGCTGAATCAGTGCTGACTGATGGGGAGTCTCCTGTAGAAGTATACGTACTTCCATACTTCATTCCAGACAAGTATGTTCATAATTCATCTGAGCACTCCATGTCCAAGTCTGATGAAATACTATTTGACTCATTGTGATTTATAGCACTTTGAAATTTTATCAAGCTACCAAACAGCCAGCATATACATGTGTGGGCATCCCTTCTACGCAGCCTTCTAGTGTACACTGTGTGCTGTTTGCCTGTGTGGGTGGGCTTCATGGTGCTGTTTGCCTGTACTGGCAGGCTCCCTCGTACTGTACCATCCACTGGGGCAGGGGGTCGATTGCTGTGTTGTAGTTCGCAGTCTCATGCCCTGTGGCCCAGCTGACTGTGTCCACACAGGGCCTGTCAGTACTGACTGTGTCCACACAGGGCCTGTCAGGGCCTGTCAGTGCACATGGTCATTCAAATTTCTTTACCCTTGATTACTTGTAATTATGGACTCATATTATCTTCATTTGATTTTTGTAATGTAATATATTATTGAATTGTACATGCATATTGTTTTGATGCATTTTTAATAAATAATAGTAACTATTATTCTTCTTATCATCATCATTATTACTTCTGTTACTGTTGTCATTATTATCATTATCATCCTTTTTAATCTGAATGCCTCAGCAGAGGAAATGAGCTATCAACTGCCCGAGTAACACAGTTGAGGAACAAGCCATTGGACATCGTGGTCCATTTATTGACACACTGCATAACAGTGTGGAAAACATCTATTGCCATGAACATGAGCAACTTTATCGTTTTTATAACTGTGATTGTCATAACTTAAAAAACAGAAAAAATACTATAGATAATCTTGACATAGTAGTAAACATAAGCAGTTAGATACACAACTCCTACAATCAACGTGCACTGCACTTTGACATTTACATACCGTTTTTGCAAAAATTATCGGAATATGCTATGCCCAGTATATATTTTGAGCATCAGTATTCTTCAAATATATTAAAACTATCTGCTCCTGTTTGCCTGTACATTAAGATACGCACATATATATTTGTATCAATTCATATATTGTTTGATGAACTGAAATGCGCACACATAAGCCGCAGTCACTTTCATAACATTTTATCACATTCATGACACAAGGATTGTCATTTATATTAAATTTTATAAAATGTAACTTACATGGAACTTACTCAGCTTCCAATGAACTGTTCTAGCCCATATTTAAGACCACAGCTGACAACTTTACTGATGGATAATCCCATCTCCTCAGCCTTACTGACTCTCAAAATGAATATGAGTAACAGAAAAACTACCATTGTTGCTTAGTCTTTTCTAGTGCAACTTTACGACAAGACTGCAAATCCATCATGTGACTGCTTACAGGAATTGGACTATTATACTGTTTGGCTGAACGAATCAGATACCCATAAATTTGTATAACAAAAGAGTTAACACACGGAACAATAGACAAAGTTTTCTCCTTAAAAATAGTATGCAATTCAGCCGTTAGATGTCGTCTGAAATGTCGTAGACATTGCACATGACTGTAATACAATTACTCAGTAAACATAATAATTATACAGTACTATTTGGCTTTATGTCTAGTAACTTTAATTTCTTCATGATAGGAAATAACATGATCATTACTCCGAGTTCATGCTGTACGATACATGTACATGTACTTGTTGACTCACATGTCCAGTACATCACATGGTCAAAAGACTTGTCCACCCAAACATATGTTTTTATCTATTTGTGGAAAATTTGAAATTGAATATATACATTGAGCTCATGCTGCTATTTCAGCAAACAGATCAAGTATTGTTGCACATTAACCCACTCTGTGTACTGGAGATCAAATTTTATGCAATTAAATGGGGCTTGAATTCAATGGCAGTTATATATATAACGAGTACTAATGCATCATGAAACCGGGTCTGAAAATATGCCCATTAGCCCATTATGAGGAAAGTACGTGACTTTTTATTTAGGTTGCAAGTGATGCACCCACATGTGCTGCCGTTTCAGCAAGAGCATGACTTGGCATGCATACACGTATATGTACACCCAGTCTGGGCCAAACATTGAACAATCCATTTACCACTGTGGTGAGTGGAGAGTTGCAAAAACCACTTTGTTGATTTTTTTTTTTAAATGATAGCAAATCTATTCTTAAAAAAAAGACAGAAAAAGAAAAAGATCGATGCAAAACTCAAAACTGTTTCACCTGACTTTGCTTTGATCATAATCCAAAATAAATTACACACCAATTTTTTTGAAACTCCATATGCTGTTATCAGTTTTCGCTTTGATAATTAAACCTTATCTATAGTTAGTATAATTATGCCTGCCCACTGCACAAGTCAATCTTCGAGTCAAATGAGTTTTTGGCACTGAAATCATATTAGTGGTTCCTGGTGAAAGTACAGTATAGTCATATTCTAGTCCAGGTTGTCATGTACATGGGAGGCCTAATTATTTTAAGCTGCAATCCCGCTTTTTTTCTCTCTTAAATTAGATCAATTTGCAAGTGTTTTCCAAGAAATTCAGATTTAGTGGGGCTTAATTCTAGGCATTACTTGCTTGAGTAGGCCCATGGTCATTTGCTAGTAGCGTGTAGCTGTGCTGTATGCATGGGCAGAACTGGTCATTTGTAATCCCCTATTTACTCTCATTCTCTACCCAACGGCAGCCACTTCTTTCCAATAATCCTGGGATAACAATATATATTTCAGAAAATTCATTTTGCTGTTTTGCCCAAATGCCAATAAATCTGACAGCAAGAAGCAGCAGGCAAAGGTCAGGGGTCATCAAAGATGGTGGAAGAGTAAGACGACCAATCTTACTTATCCTTCATAAAGTATTAGTGGGCCCCCTGCCAGCCACTGATATCCACTAGATCGGAAGACAATGGATCAATGATCACAGGGGCCAGTACACAGAATAATACACAAATAAATCAGGCATTTTTCTTCCTGGAATCAAGCCTCATCATAAACCCGCACCAAAATCAATGATCAGCATGTAAGGATGGCGCTGACCACTGCTCGGCCCATGGGATCGACCGGGGAGGGAGGCTGAGGGATTATGTGGCCTATAAGATGGCAAGTCTCACAATATAGTAGCACCTACTAATAAAGCCACCCTAAGTGTAGCACAGAAATCATTTCCTAAGAGGTGTGGGCTGTGGCAAGAGGTATGATATAATGGAAATACTGTACTTTCTGCAAGCAAGTCCTCTTCATTTGACCTTACCCTGTGCTATTGACTGCCACTCTTGTATAAAAAGCTGCATTTTAATTACGCTGCACATGCAATGTCTTGACACCAAGATATTAGTCAAATACCAGCATTCCTTGTCTACGTCAGTGGCTTTTGCACTGCCTGGCACTGCCTGGCAAGTGATGTTTCAGCAGCCATAACACACAAAGTATAGAAAGACTGTAACATTAACATTTGTGTTTTGTTATTTGAAATTAAAAGCTCTCATGTGAGATCTGAATGGGAATTTCTCTCATCAATTTCTGCAGTAAAAAAGTCTGGCATGTATTATACAGTCAGCATCAGTACATCTGGTACTCACTTCCATCATATTACACATTCAGCATGTGCCACAGCTGGGGGAGGCATATATACATGGAATGGCATGAGTTAAACTGGGAGATGTGTCAACACACAGTGTGCCATGAGTTAAACTGGAAGATATGTCTACACATAATATAGCAAGAGTTTAACTGGGAGATGAGTCTATAAATGGTATAGCATGGGTTAAACTAGGAGATGCGTCCATATGTGGTATTGCATGTGTTAAACTGGGAGATGTGTCTATACACAGTGTGGCATGAGTTAAACTGGGAGATACAATGTATATTCATACATATTATGGCACGAGCTAAAACTGGGAGATGTGTCTATACCTGGTACAGCATAAGTTAAATTGGGTGATGTGTCTATAGATGGTATGACATGAGTTAAGCTGGAAGATGTGTCAATGCATGGCATGGCATGCGTTAAAACTGGGAGATGTGTCTACACATAGTATGGCATGAGTTAAACAGAGAGGTGTCTAAACACATCATGGGATAAGTTAAACTGGGAGATGTGTCTATACATGGTATGGCATGAGTTAAACTGGGAGATGTGTCTATACATGGTATGACATGAGTTAAACTGGGAGATGTGTCTATACACGGTATGACATGAGTTAAACTGGGAGATGTGTCTATACATGGTATGGCATGAGTTAAACTGGGAGATGTGTCTATAGATGGTATGACATGAGTTAAACTGGGAGATGTGTCTATACATGGTATGGCATGAGTTAAACTGGGAGATGTGTCTATACATGGTATGGCATGAGTTAAACTGGGATATACAAGTACATGTATGTCTATACATGTTATGGCATGCGTTAAAAGTGAAAGATTTGTCTTCATGTGCATGGTTCTGATGTCTATCATGGTATGGAATGAGTTAAAGCTATGACATATGTGTAGAAATGGTACTCACGTCCATCGTGACGGGTAACTTCGTCAATCTCATACACCTGTCCCTTCCCCATGCTGGTCCTGGCCCAGATAAGGATCCGATATTTGTGGCGGGGCTTGAGACCACGCAGTTTGTATCGATGCTGCTCCGGTTTTTTGATGTCCACCTCTTCCATCGACGTGATTACTCCATCTTTCAGCACTGCAACAAACACGTTATATATCCCATAAATCTTTTAACATGTTACAAGGTTTTGGGAGATATTTTGATTGATGATTCCATCACAGCCTGAGTTATTGGTGACTTGAAAGCACTGCCTTAATACTTCTATTTTGAGATAAATATTTTTCAGACAAACATCCATATGATATATCAACTGCTGAAATAAAACATTTAGTATTGATGTGAAAAAACTTGTTTCTAGAAAGTATTCACAAAATTTTTTCCATGAAAAAAAGTATGCCCATATAAATTATATGCCTTTGCTGCTACAGGTGCCATAGACAGTGCTGACCGGATCAATCAGGCATAATTAAGTAGCAACATTGTTTCAGCTGTAAATGTACATAGATACATTTTTACTTTGGTAGAGTGAAACTTAAGCATATGTTGCCTTGGTCTACCTCTCAATATCTGCTCCATGCTTTATTTTGTTTGTCTTAACTCTTTCAGTGCCCATCACATCTTAAGTTGAACAACTTAAGCCAAACTAGTGTGAATTATCATTAGGATCCCAGATTTGTATTCCTCATAAAAAGACCATTCATTCAAGTACCAGTATGCCTATAGTTCTAGAGAAAATACTCCAGGTCAACAGCTTTTCTCGGCGCACATTGTGTGCATTTCACCGAATGCGTGCTGAGAAAACCTGTTGACTCAGTCCAAAATTTGGCACTGAAAGGGTTAATCATAACATACTGTATAGGTACTTAATTTCACAAATTTACTGAGCCTGTCAGGAATATGCAATGGGAAAGTCTCATTGATATTCCCCACATGTGATGACAAATTTGCAAAATCAAATTCCAGCAAAAGAATTATTACAGCAAATTCAGGAAATTAATACAGATGTATCTCTACAATTGCTAAAGACAAGAGAGGTGTGCTATTATTATCATCATGTTCAGCTACAGCTGTATATAAAGACAATCTCTCTGAAGATAGCTATAATAGCATAGGTATCCTCACTTTCTGCTTAATAAAGACACTTTCCATAAAGAAAGGTATAGCATGGTTATCCTCACTTTCAGCTAAATAAAGACATTCTCCTTGACCATAACTATACCAGTTATCCCCACTTTCTGCTGAATAAAGACATGCTCAATGAAGCTAGTTATAGCATTGTCATCCTCACTTTCCACTAAATAAAGTCACTATCCCTAAAATAGATAGAGCATGGTTATCCTCATTTTCAGCCAAATAAAGACATTCTCCTTGACCGTAACTATAGCAGTTATCCTCACTTTCAGCTAAATAAAGACATGCTCAATGAAGATAGCTATAACATTATTATCCTCACTTTCTGCTAAATAAAGTCACTTTCCCTAAAAATAGATAGAGCTTGGTTATCCTCACTTTCTGCTAATAAAAGACACTTTCCCTGAGGATTGCTGCAGCAAGGTTATCCTCACTTTCTGCTAATAAAAGACACTTTCCCAGAGGATTGCTGCAGCAAGGTTGTCCTCACTTTCTGCTAATGAAAGACAATTTCCCTGAGGATAGCTGCAGCAAGGTTGTCCTTACTTTCTGCTAATAAAAAAAACTTTCCCTGAGGATTGCTGCAGCAAGGTTGTCCTTACTTTCTGCTAATAAAAAAAACTTTCCCTGAGGATTGCTGTAGCAAGGTTGTCCTTACTTTCTGCTAATAAAAGACACTTTCCCTGAGGATTGCTGCAGCAAGGTTGTCCTTACTTTCTGCTAATAAAAGGCACTTTCCCTGAGGATTGCTGCAGCAAGGTTGTCCTTACTTTCAGCTACATGTAAATAAAGACATGTTCATTGAGGATAACAATAGCATGGTTATCTTAATTTTCAGCTAAATGGAGACATGCTTTCTACAGATATTTATAGCATAATTATCCTTCCTTTAACCCACATAAAGCCGCTCTCTCTCTCTCTGAAGACAGCTACAGCTTCCTCACTTTCAAGTTTCCCTCTTAAGGTCAAACCAGGCAGAGTTACTAAAGTTCTAATGCAACAATATCACAAATATATATATTCCTAACATAATAAATCTACACACACATAATTGACCACATGGCTTTGCTGAATCTGTCTGCATTAAAGGCAGAATTCAAAATTGCTGTAGGAACACAAGCATTTTTAGTAAAAATGTGGGTTCTGGGTATATCTTGAAAAACCTTCAGTATAAAATGGCTTTATCTCATGTTTTTTTTAATCTAAATACATGTATCTGCAAAAAATGAAGCAGGGATTTATCATTAAAGTACCTGTTTTTCACAAAAGTGATTCAAAAATATGATTTTTATCATGGCGAAGTTCGTGGAATTCTTCATTTGTGTAACTAATTTTGAAAAGAATAATCTCTATTCTTAAAAAATCCTTTATACATTTTTGCCTTCAATATAAGAAAATTAGTTTTGGAGATATATCCACGTGAAACGGCCAATTTGGTGCACAAACCTATTGCCAGCAATCAAGATCTAAAGGGTATAACATGGCTGCTTTTGTTCATTTCTTGAGATTGTTTTGGGGCTAAAACTTGCAAAGTTGGACATGTGTCAAACAACATATTATGTTGACCAAAATATCTAAAAATCTCAAAATGAACAAAATTATCCAACATTGGTTGAACAAAAGCTTTACATAATTTTGTTTAAGTTCAGAAATATTTGTCAAAATTTACTAGGACTTAAAAAGAAAAAATTAATACTTCCATACTGAATTCAAAACTTAAATAATATGAACATTATGAGGCCCCCTTTTTCCTGTTTCAGACAGAAATATTATGAGGAGCTTCAACCAAACATTATCTAATGTAACAGTTACAAAAATGGGTGGCATTGAATTCACACAAATGTAAAAAGACAATGAGGAAAGCTTGTCCTGTAAGGCAACTTGTAGTCTGTATTATTCTATGGAAGACAATAATGGAATGACACAGACGTATATGTCACCATCATGTCTGTCATCAGACACAAAAGTGATATTATCTTTAAGCAAATAAATTATTAAAAATGTTTGACAACTGTTAATAATTTTTTTTCATTTTATCATACAAATTGTTTCTTTAGTTTTCCTGCATGATAAAAGGGCTTCCTTCCTGGATTTTGCACTAAAGCCTAATCAATGTCATGGTTTGACATTTGACATAACTGCTTGCAATGTAACTAGATTCTCATGTTCTGAAATTTCAATAGATTAACAAAGATCCAAGTTTCTATGTACATGTACTTACAGTGTCAAATTACACCTGTTTTATACATGTATGACACTGCCATGTTGCCCTCTCTGCAAGAACAATGTATTTGCTCTTGTCATCATTTGCCACAGATTATACATCGAGATTCAAATTTCTTCATTATTTTCATGTCAAGTTGATCATGTATGTTGTCAAACTACCATTCAATAGTGGCTTTGAATTTCACAGGCAAATAGGGTACAAATCTAATATTTTGGGAATGTACATGTAGTTTAATTTTACATGTGCAAGGTCGATAAACACTTGCACAAGTTTTGGTAGTTTAGATGCACTTAATTTTTTTCATGTTAGAATTTCAGCAGTTTCTTTCAGTATACAGCAATATTTTTTTATTTCATAATGTCTTCAAATTTGCCTTGAATTATTGATCCACTACAGACTTGTAAAGTTATTTGTATGTGAACCATATGAATATAACCTTATGTTAGCCAAGCAGCTTGGCATCTGCAAACCACAGAGCTATAACCTTAAATACACCGCACTGCTCGGCATATGCAGGCCATATGGCTACATTCATGCCTGTTATGCAGCCTGTCCATTTGAGCCATACAGTTATAACCTTGTCTTACAAACAGACTTCATCCACAATGGCTTTAACTTCGCGTCCGTAAAAGTGTGGCATCCATGACCCATACGGATAAACATATCTGTCAGAGTCTGGAATTTGTATGCCATGAGGCTATAACATTACGTCAGACAGTCCACTGCTCTTAGGCCATATGGCTAAAACCTTACATATGTTACATATCTTCCAGACAACCTGTATTTGTGAGCTTGGCATCCATAATCCATATGGATAAACATGTCTGACTAAGCCTGAAATTTGTGTGCCTTATGGCTACAACATTGTATCAGACAGTCTAGCACTGTTGGGCCATATGGCTAAAACGTGTATTTCACAAATATCTGCCAAACAGCCTGCAATTGTGGACCATATGCTATCATAGGAATATATGGTTGTAACTGGCTGGCAGTTGTGGCATTATCTGACTTAAGCGTAGTGTTTTGCATGGGCTTCCATATGACATATTTATTTGTTACACATCATGGGTGTCCATGTCATACTCATTTGTTGCTTTCAAGGTATTGTTCTATGAGGCCACCACTTTTGCTTTTCAGAAATCTTAACATCTGTGTAAATCTTCCACACTTTATCTGCATTGTACCTGCCTTTTCAGGTAACAATTAACATTTGTGGAACTTGCTTCCCTCAAATTACCAACAAATTGCATTCTACATTACAGTTCCTATCAGTGGTTCATTCAATACTGTTATACAGCAACAGGCTGGTAGGCTCCTGCAAGCTACTGCATGGTTTGAGCCTCACAAAGTCTGACACTACAAGCAATGAAGAATGGCATATAACAGGGCATCCATAGACCCTTCTGCCCCAACAGACTCTGACCAGACTCCCCTGAGACCCACAACACTTCAGGCAAAATGCTGAATTAGCAGCACCGGAATGTTTTCTGCCATGACCTGTCATCTGCTGTATCTCCTCGGGGCCGAAACGTCCCATGTCTGATCCTCTGACATTGTTCATCCATCTTCTAGTCCACAGCCAATGTCAATGCAAGAGATCAAAGCTCACTGGTCAGCATGCTTGGATCTGACACCTCACAGCAGGACTCTTGTACATATTTTGACGCTGCATGCTGATTGGATGAGCAACACTTTCAAGTTATCTGATACGTGCTGTGGCTAAGAGACAAGGAAGCCACAGCATGCAGTCCTTCTGCAAGGCTGATGCGAGAGATTGAGATTACACAATGACGGATGACACGATCAATCTCCTGATTCATCTACATGTACATATGGGTTTATCAACACTCA
Source organism: Hermodice carunculata (assembly GCA_964020975.1). Classification (NCBI taxonomy): domain Eukaryota; kingdom Metazoa; phylum Annelida; class Polychaeta; order Eunicida; family Amphinomidae; genus Hermodice; species Hermodice carunculata. The sequence goes on from OZ026622.1 coordinate 82,551,781, forward strand.
TATATATTCTTTGCCAAGAACATCACATAAGAATGTTATCTGATCTTTCCCAGAGGCATATTCTGCTGGAAAAAGTGAAAACCGTGGACAACTTGCATTGATGCTACATGCACATCAAATGTACAACTCAGAAGAATCATGTTACAGCAGTTACACTACTTCTATCAGACAGAGCAGAGGCAGTTGTTACATCTGTTACACTGCTTCCATCAGAAAGAGGCAGCTGTTACATCTGTTACGACTCATTAATCAGACAGAAACAGATACATTACATCAGTTACTCAACTTCTGTCAGACAGAGCAGAAGCAGTTGTTACATCTGTTACACTGCTTCCATCAGAGGCGGATGTAACGTCAGTTACACCACTTCCATCTGATTGAAGCAGATGTTACATCAGTGACACAATTTCCACCTGAAAAGGCAGATGCTATATCAGCTACGCCACCTCAATCTCCTACAGACATGTCTTCTGTCAGTTGCCAGTACACTGTCCTTACGTTTTCCCCAATTTTCAGTGTTATTGGATAAGAAGGGATCATCCAATGGCCAAAAGATTATTGCAAAATGTTTTGTCCCAACAACCTCTGAACATGTTCAAGATCAAGCCAGACGTTGCAGGACCTGGTTAACTTCCAAGAAAAGGAACAGGTTTCACTTTGATATTCTGTGGCCAAAAATGCAAACACAGTAATTCTGTGTCAAATATATGGACAACAGGCCAAAAAATGAAACATTACTGCATTGGCTTGAGTATATCTCGATGAAAAGGTTGCTGTCAGCATGTTTTGTGCCGAGCATCTGTGCACAGTGGTGGGAGACTGGCTCATTACTGGAACTCAAAGCAATAAAGAGAGTTCCACGGTCTGCACAGTAATCACCTTGTGAAAAAAATACAGACAATTCTGCAGGGAAATGTGGACCTCTAAGTTAAGTAGAGCTTCTACAAGTAGCCAACTGTGCACTGAAAAAGTGATTGTATTTTCACAAAGAAGCTAGAGGGAGTAACGTCTTTTAATCCATTCCACGTAAAGTACTCTTAGCCTTGGCTGGCAGTTTTTGCATTGGGTGTGAGTTGCAAGGCAAGGCGAAATGCACAGAATTTTGAGTGTTTACTGATAATACTTGAATGGAAGCTCTTCTTAGTGGACATCAGACTGGCTATCTGCTAGTAATTGCAACAAAATATACATAAAAACAATGTGTTCTTGGCATGAAGAGTGTTGACCCATTCCTGGTCACAGTATGACAGAGCCAATAGGTTTCCTTGGTATGAACTGGATGTATGGTGCCCAACCCATGACAAGGAAAGCTATTGACCTAGGGCATGACATTATGAATGGTCTTACATGCAAATCTCAGCAAAAATAATTTCTAGTAATGGTCAATTCCAGTAAAAATGTCAGGGCAGTCAGTTATTTTGATCCATGCACTTTGGGGCCATTTGAGTGGGAAAGGGTTAAAAAGCAGTGTTCAAGTTCAATACTGAATGCCAACAGCTCCATACTAATGGCATGTTTGCTTTGTGTTTCAACTGGTACAGAGCCAACTTTTGTTTCCTACAAAATCTTGTGTGCTGAAGAACCTGGTAAACAACCTGTTGCAAGAAGTAAGAGCAACCACGTTTGTCACTCAGCAAACCTGCTTCAATGTTCTGCATTGGGTTTTGGTTTCCGATCACCACCCTCTGCACAAATGTCAAACTTCCCGATTCTGCTCATTAAGTCAGCCACAGAATGGATCAGGTTTGACTTGTTTACAAAAACAAATTGACTCGTGCATGAGAAAATATGTCTTCTTTGATGTCGCTACCAGATTCATCATAAATGTATAGCATGAGGCACTCCTTGTGCGACAAACTAGGCGATCATTACTGGCCAAACTCAGACAAGAATGAAACTTGCATACTCGGTAAGCCATGTCACGTGCCAAATCAAAGGCAAAATTCTCAGCAAATCATTTGATTTTCTAGCCATGATACAGTGCATGAATGAGGCAGCAGCCGTAAACAGTTTCTGCCAACTCCAAGAAACCCGTCAATAATGTATAGATTCTTTGTCAAGTCTCCGACTACCAGGGTTGCACATCTAATTGGGCCGATCGTCTCACTGGAGGATTTAGTTCTGCATGTATCCAGTTTCAGCACCTCATTTTACAAGACCCCAGCTTTTATACTCAATGCATAAATAGTCTGGCATCATCTACTTTTTACTTACACTTCTATTGTATAAATATTTTTCACTCTGGTCACTTGACATTTTCCTTGCAAGTATAAAACTCACTTTCATTATCTGGCAAAACCTGAGGCTATATACTCAATAATTTCCTGGTTGAAAGCATTTACATTTATGGATGTTTCCTTTGTAACAGGTAGCTCTTTCTAGACTGAGATCAAAATAAGGAGCTATTGACAACATATTACTGATGTTCATCAGATGACCTTTGACCTCATTTGTGTCCTCCTCCCTGCTAGGAGAGCTCTGGTTAGAGGTTTTATACATTAAATGTGCACAAATACACAATGAATAAATGATTCTTACAAATTACTGCTTCAGGGGAATCACATAGACTTTTGTGCACCTAACACTCAGCATCAAACCAACTTAGGCAAAACAACAACCACTGATGTCCAGCTGAAAACCTCTGTAGCAAAATTTTTTTTACTTGTAGCATTTTTTCCAATTCTTTACATAAGAAACATTATTTTTTCAGAAAATACGTAGCAATTTGGAAGAGCTTTGTAGCAGAATTTTGCTGCAATGCTCCAGTTGGACAGCCCTGACAACAACAGCAACCAAAAAAACCCCTCAATCTGTACTCCTGATCTCCAAGTACAGGGAAATATCTAATCTAAGTTGACAGCAAATTCTTCCCATTTTCTTCAATGGCCCATTAAATGATCTTTTTTCCAAGGGTGTTTTATGAGAATTATATCCCTTAAGAAAAGTAAAATGTATCTATAAAAATCTATTTGGGGGCCAGGAGAAATATATTTCAACCCATATCTGCTTGGATATGGGGTATGAAATTGATAATACACGTTTCTATATCCCCTTTACCTATACAGACATGTTACTCTTCAGTTCATTGTGGACCTCTGATCTCCTGCTCAGTGGCAAGCTCTACCACTGATATCATTCACCAATGGTTTCACAATTCATTTGGGAGGACAAATTTATTCAAAACAAAGTCCCAGTTTTTTTTTCTATACTGGTTGTCAAAGCAAAGATGACACATTGTTCAAATTATTGTTAAGATCTTTCGCACAAGTACCAACATGTACCAACATGTCGGGTCAGCAGTTATTTATTTATCTATTCATTCATTTATTAGTATTATTCTTTTTTTCTTTTTTTGCAATCCCTAGCAAGTCATGCTGGAGCTGCCACAAGGTCAGCTGGAACATCACTTGGCTGCCAATGCTAAAACAACTGGTCATGACCTTCACCATAGTATGATAGAATGAATTTAAAGACACAGCCCAATGACTTGTAAAATCATGGTCAGTACATATACACTTTCTTCCTTTTTTCAACTGTGAAAGAAGATACTTGGAAATCCAGTTCAAATCCATGCTGCCATGTCAAGCCATACCTACCTCTATATGCCACAGAATATCCCACAAGAATGCCATGCACTGCCTTTGGTTTCTCCCACCTCAGGTCAATGTGTGTGGCTCCTCGACGGTGAACATGAAAGTTTTCCACTGGGCCAGGCACTACAAGCACAAAATGGACATGTAAGTAAATAAGACATTCACCATCCCAGAATCTGCAAAGAAAAACTGGTGGGCGATAATTTAATCAAAGGACTAAAAACTATACGCAAAAAATAAAAAAATTATATATATATATATATATATATATATATATAGATAAATATGTACATATATATTTATATATATATAGATAAATATGTACATATATATGTTTTTATATATATATACATATATATATACATATATTTAAATATATATATATATATATATATATATATATGCACATAAGGAAAAACACTGCTTATTGCAATTGGATATGAGTTATAAAAAAGATGAAAAACATAAAAAAGACAGTTTACCCCGATATAAAAAAAAATGCAGTGAAAACACAAATAATGCTCTGCAGTGAGCAGATGTCACTTCATCTCCATTCTATCATTGCAAAGTTCTGCATTATATGGCTCCAGAGGGGTTAGAAATATCCAAATGTTCCTTCGTGTTGCAAACTTTGAGTGTTGCAGTGTGGTCTCTGCCCACACAACTTCCACCTCGCCAGCTCATGCTCCCTTGGGTAAAGATTGAAATAAAACACCATGATGTATTTACACGACAGTCTAAGAGAAAAAATGTTGAAGTCTTCAGGCAGATCATAGTTTCCTGCTTAGATTTACATGCACATGTACACTGTATGTTTATATGTGCCTGTAGGTCAAGCCAGGCTATCAATAACAGCCAACATATGCCTCATTTAAAACTGCCTCTCAACTAAAATATTACACCAACCTTTGCTAAAATTATTTAAAATTAGAAAAAGGCACCATTAGTTTCTTATAGCAAAATGTATTATGAACAAAAGTGCCAAATGCTCAAAGTTGAAACTGAGCAGTCCCGCCCCAACAGGCATATTTTACTGTGATTGGCTCCCATAACAAAGGTATGTGAAACTATATGCAATGTGATTATGGCTGCAGTCAATCATGACAATAATTAGTTACTCTAGAGACAGCACCTTAACCATTTTGTAAACAGAGTGATTTTTATAGAGGCCTGTTATTTTTGCAAAAAGCTGCAACACTTTCATTTCTCTTCTTTATTTCATATAATAATTATTTATGAATGTTCTAAAAATAATTTATGAATGGTCAGCCAAGTTAATAATTGTTCATATAGTTTCTTACTAGCATAGGCCACCATTCCAAAGTAAAATGATTCAACATGTAGGTCTGACAATACCTTAAAACATCCCCAAATCTCTGTTTATCATACCTCTGACCACTGTATTACAACTGTACCATATGGGCAAAATAATGGTTTACAGTACTGCAATATTGGTCTAGCATTATGTGATGCAGCTGTTGCCCTAAAGAGCTGACAGTGTCTATACATGTAGTACGTGGATGCTTGCATGAAGTTCTGCATAGTGGACTGGATCATCAAAATAACAGGATATAAAAGAAGATTTGTATAATGAATTTGACTGAACCCGCAAAAGAAGACATTAACAAAAACAAAGATTTATATCAATCACGACTGATTTTGTGAACTTGACTGAATCTTGTCTCACACATATGAAAGCAGCTTACATGTATATGCTAACTTTATCCTTTCCCCTTAATTTGGCCAAAAGCGGCTGGTGGTCAGATGTCATGTACTTCAGTGTTTTCAACTAATTTTAGGTGTAATGAAATACAATTTGGTGAAGTACTGTAGATGAGACCTATCAAGATCACATGCCCCAGGTCAATAGGTCTCCTTCGCAAGGGTTGGGCACTTAGTGCCCAACCCCTTGCCAAAGAAAGCTGTTAACTCAGCCAAAATTCAAGGGCAATTGGGTCAAAACCACATGTTAGCAGGTGACAACAGATATTATTTGTAAAGTAGTTTTCTTACTATAACTAATGCAGTATAGCTATCAACATTGCATGGACGTACATGTCTCTAAATATTAAGAAGTCAAAATTTATGGTATTCCACCATATTGGAAAGAAAATAGACTTGCTTGATGTTTTCATGGATGGCATTCGTGTTGAAGCAGTTAACAGTTTTAATTTCATAGGTCTAACTCTAGACCATCATATTAATTGGACTGATCATCTAACCAAAATCTCAAACAAAATTTCCCAGGCAGTTTGAATTTTGAACAGACTTAAATATTTTTTGCCGACTCATACAAAGCTCATGATTTACAATTCGTTAATACTGCCACACATTAACTTTGGAATTTTAAATTGGGGATTCAAACTGAATAGAATAGAAAAATTGCAAAAGAAAGCTCTAAGATGGATAACCTGTAGTAAATATAATGCCCACACCGATCCACTGTTTAAAGAGTTAAAATTACTGAAAGTAAATGACATCTTTACTCAAATGAAGCTAAAATTTTATCATAAATTCACAAATAACAACCTTCCATGCAAACTTTTATCACTTCCCTTTAAATCAAGGCAAGACGCCCACAGTCATAGTACAAGAGGGAGTGGTAAACTATTTTTAAATACTACTCTAGCTAAACAAAGCTTGAAATATGATATCCCTGTGGTAGTAAATAGTACTGCAAAAATTTTCACGGATAAATTTCACACTCATAGCTTACAGGGTTTTGGTATCTATGTTAAAAATGAATTTTTAAGGAGCTACCAATTTGTAGGCTCAAAATTACACTGTTATGTGTGTCAGAGAAATAATTAATAATTGCAAATTTATCTCATAGTATGTACCACATCCTTTATTACAGCCACATATGTATGTAATTACTAATTTCAATGGAATGGACACAGAAGCTTTTTTCTCTATTTCTTCTCTTTTTACTTTCTCAGATGTTCAGCCTGCCACATACCTATATTTTTATACATAAATCATTATTATCAAATCTTTAAATTTATATTAAACTATACATTCTTACCTTAGGGTGGCTCGTGTGTGAGCGACATCTTTTTGTCACAACGTGGGTCTCCCTGACCTCTTGTATCATGTATTTATATTTTGTAATATGAATTTTATTGGTTGAATAAAGGCAATCTGAATCTGAATCTGAATCTGAGTGGAACAATATCACTTTCCTGTCTGGGTCCACACATTACGCGGACCCCCCAAAATCCTTTGACACCCGGGTCTGTGTTATTATATGCAGACCCCTTCCTTGTTACCATGGCAACAAGCAAATTTCATTTTATAAGGGTTTGCAGGTCATAAAGGTTATTTAAGACAATAATAAGCTACAAACAGCTACAAATATGTGCCAAGAATGTAACATCAGACATATTATATACAGTTTAGTGCACTTAAGTTGAAAAACATTAAATTATTACATAATTGTAGGGAATTTTCACAAAACATCTGTATGTTAATTCATTGTCATGTTAAAATTTCCTATTTCACATCAATACAAAACAAAGGTATCAATATATTCATTGTTTGAAATTCAATAGTCATTTGGGTGTATGATACTTACAATTTCTCTTATCATAAAGAAAAATAAATATGGCTTCAATATCTAGTATTTTGCATAAAAGTAATAGAAATCCTCAGACAAAGTCTGCAAACCTATTGGAAAAGCCTACACTTGAAAGTGATATAGAGCCTCCTGCCAGTCTGGTGTAGTAGAAAGTATCTATGCATGACATTCATAAAGTAGTCTTCAGTCTACAGCAGCACATATCAACAGACAACATCTAGAAAGCAACTGTCTGTCTGGTAAAGTAGATACCAATGCTGTCCAGCTATAAAATGTTTTCTAGACAAAGTCTGGTGCAGCAGGTATCAGTCAGACACATTCATGAAGTAGCTTCCTGAGGAAGTCTGGTGCACCAGATCTATATCAATGCAGGACATTTACATGCATGAAATGGCTTCCTGAGGAAGTGTGGAGACTACCCTTTCAGAAATTTTAGCTTGCGGTAAGCTAAGACTGCATGGTTGCTGCAAGCTTACCGTGGACATCATAAATATGCTTGCAGTATGGAGACCACAAGCTTGCATTTGAAATATTGCAACCTTGTGAGGGTCATATCCATATCAAGATGGCGCATGCTTGCAGATGCTTGCAGATTTAGGTTGCAGTAGCTTGCAGTAGCTTGCAGGGTTAATTAGCTTGCAGGTTTGCTGCTAGCTTGCAGGGTAAGCTCACAGATTGGTTGTTAGCTTGCAATACCAGCTTGCAGGAAGATTGCAGGGTTATCTTCTGCAATCTAAATGAGATAATGGCTTACCACAAGCTTGCATTCAAAACATGGCAACCTTGCACAAGCTAATGCCTCTGCCTATGGAAGTGTGCGCAAGCTAGCAGCAAAGCTAACATTTCTACTTGTGCAAGCATGTGCAAGCTATACATGTATGTAGCACCTAATTTAATATCTCTGCATGTGTGAGCATGCGCAAGCTAGCAGTTCTGCACTAAAGTGGATACTTGTCCAGTTTCACTGCCTGTTACTAAGGTTGCAGGGTGCAAAAATGAATGGTACGATACATTAGTATCTACAGCTGTAAAATCATTTTCATAAACACTATTGACATCAGAAAGATAGAATATTTATCATCAGTGGTTGGCAAAATTGATATGCCATATGCTATTTTCTTTTCATATTGTCAAATTTCAAACTTGTATATAATATGTAAAAATACATGTATGATGTTTTCCTTACACGTGATAGGCATGCAGTTGTGGAATGTTAATATTACTGCAAATTAAATGTGATGAAGAAGTCCTAAGGAATATTTGGTTTTGCCATCTAAGTTGGGCAGCCTGTTTAGCTTGGAGCATCAAAGACAATGCTGGGATAGAGTACAAGAAGTTTGCAGAATATAATGATCACCAGGCATTTTCTTTTTAACATTGCAAGTGCCATCTTCTATTAGTCTGTTTAACTTCGTGTAGTGGTAAGATCTAGTCTCTGCCACCTTACAGTGATCAAGTTGCTTGAAGGGTCTGTGTCTGCAAGCTTGAAGCCAGTGTCTGCAAGCTTGTGGTCAGTGTCTGCAAGCTTGAAGCCAGTGTCTGCAAGCTTGTGGCAATCTTCTGCAAACTTACTGGATGCTAACATTTTTGTAAGAGAGGACTGCAAGCTTGCAGGAGATAGAGAAGCTTGCAAGAAATGAATGCATGATTACAGAATATAACCACATGCTTGCAAAAAATAAATGTAAGTTTGCAAGAAAATGACTGCATGCGTGAAGAAAATTGCTGCACTACATGGCAGTCTGCTTGCAAAGCATGGCTGCAAGCTTTCTGAAAGCTTGCACTAGATGGCAGCAAGCTTATGGAGAGCTTGCAAGCATATCGCAACCATCCTGCAATCATACGGCAAGCTTAAATTTCTGTAAGGGTGAGTATTAATGGAAGACACCTATAAAGCAATTTCCTGAAGAAATCTGGAGTGGTGTAGCAGGTATCAAAAGAGGACATTTATATGGTACTTTCAGAGTAAGTCTGGTGTAGCAGGTATCAAAAGAGGACATTTATATGGTAATTTTCAGAGTAAGTCTGGTGTAGCAGGTATCAAAAGAGGACATTTATATGGTAACTTTCAGAGTAAGTCTGGTGTAGCAGGTATCAAAAGAGGACATTTATATGGTAACTTTCAGAGTAAGTCTGGTGTAGCAGGTATCAATGGAGGACATTTAAAAAACAGATTCCAGGGTAAGTCTACTGTACGAGTATCAATTGAGGACATTTAAAAAGCAGCTTCCAGTGTTAGTCTGGTGTAGCAGGTATCAATGGAGGACATTTATATGGTAACTTTCAGAGTAAGTCTGGTGTAGCAGGTATCAGTGGAGGACAATTAAAAAGCAGCTTCCAGAGGAAGTCTGGTGTAGCGGGTAGCAATGGAGGACATTTAAAAAACAGATTTCAGGGTAAGTCTGCTGTACGAGTATCAACTGAGGACATTTAAAAAGCAGCTTCCAGTTTAAGTCTGGTGTAGCAGGTATCAATGCAGGACATTGAAAAAGTGGCTTCCAGAATAAGTCTGATGTAGAAGTTATCAATGGAGGATATTTGTAAAGCAGCTTCCAAAGTAATTCTGCATGTATCAATGACAGAAATTTGTCTAGTTGGTTCCTAGGTCTGGCAAAGCAGGTACCAATATACAGGACATTTATCAAGTGGCTTCTTGATCATGACTCTCATGTGGCAGGTATCCCCACAGGGCATTCCACATAAAGGCACAAACTACAAGAACAAGAAAGGGATCAAAATCCACAAAAGCGCTATAGGCAAACACAGTAATTTTTTTTTCTGCAAAGCAAAGTGATTATTTGCCTTACTCAATGTAGAGGATACTGTGTGCCCGCAGGGGGAACTAGAGCATCAGACAATCACAATGGACAGCATGTCATCCTCACCCAGACTTTGTACAGCTTTAAATGCTAACAAAGTTATATGGTAAGTACAGCATTGAAGTGGAAACTTGTTCTAATGTCATTATATTATAGGTTTCCACTTCGTATACTGTACTTCCCAGTCTGTTCCCTGCAAATTGTGTCCGATACCTTAACATAGAGGCATGTGAGGTAAGAAAATAAACAATGGATATATGGATATTTACTTTCTGCCCCCACAAAATATGTTTCCTTGGCAACTGGATAATCTAAGTGTCACTATGACGATCTTTGACTGTGCAATCTTGTAATTCCTTTGAACCAAATGATGGAAAAAGTCTTTGCCTGATATGTGTGCAATCTTCACTGAAAATTTTCTTGTGTATTGGTCATTTGAATGATATTGCAAAAGCCTCTATACTTCAACATGTCACTTACATTTTTAGTGTTAGTTTGAAGACTTTTGTATACGCAAAACTCAAGGATCAATGAATTTTGGGAAAGAGTGGCAATTGAAAAATTGTTAATATTATGTGGGTTAGCTCCCAGATTATACTGAACTGATGTGGTTTTTCACAAGCAAATCTTTCAACGTCCCCATTTTGAGCCTCAAGAGCAGTGTTGTAGGACAGAGGCAGGATCATGAATATGTTTGTGACATGCCTGGTGATGTATCTGCTGCCTGTATGTCCCTCATGAAGTATACACTGTGTCTTAGGACAGAGGTTGGACTTTTGGTGCATGTATTTCATTTTTGTTTTCAATAAAGTAAAGTCGACAGTTATAAATCATCTCTCCCACATCAGGAGACTAGAGCACTGACATATCAACATGAACAAGACACACCTGTACATTGTGTCTAGACACTGCATCAACTTGGATAAGTGTGTGTGCTCTATGGTGAGTAACAACAAATACTCACTTGGTGACATTCAGGTACTCTACCATAACATGTCGCTTTTTCACGCCATACTAGTGCCAATACACATACCTTTGCTTTGTTTCAACTTGATTGCATGTACTTTATGGCATGCTGGTTTGCTAGCATCTCCACCACGTCAGTCATAGTGCTGTCTTTTAGGACAGAGGCTACACTGTTGGTGTGTTAAGGTCATGACCTGGTGATGTCATCACCATACCATTCACACCTTTGCTACCATTAATCCATCCCCACGTCCAATAAACTGATATGTCCTCCATAACCCATCCCTGTGTCCAGTTAACTGAAACTCCCTAATTCATCCCCATGTCCATTTAAAGTATACTCCCACATTCAGCCCCATGTCCATTTAACTGATACTCACTCATCTATCTCTATATACATTACTAATACTCCTGATCCGTCCCCATGTCCAATTAAGAAACACTCCCTAATTGTGCATATTTTGTAACCTGCGTATTGACCGCATGGTGTGTGTGATTTAACATCAATATGTTCTGATACACCAGCACATTTTAGTACCATTTCCAAACTTACATGATAAACATTGCTCATGATAATACTTATTGGATCAATCATAACACAGATCCTTATTTGGTACAATGTAAATAAATTTCATTTTAAGCATCTGGACCAGTATTATCTATGGCACAATGTACCCTCAATTATTCCCGTTTACATGTTGATACTACTGCTAGGACAATAATACAAATAATTGATTAGATAGTTGATCACCAGGGCAAAGTCGATCGATAATCAGTTGCCTAATTCTAGGATCGATTATATTTTTTAAGCAACTCTCAAAACCATGAGCAACAGTGTGTGTAGAATATACCTGCTTCTTAGTTCTGTCTTCAAAAATGTTTCATTTTTGCTTGTGACAAGCGCTCCTGCCAGTCGAGATTAAAGCTGATCACAAAGAACCCTGTGGAAAAAGTCTGCCGTACACAGACTTGTAGGCCTAGGGCAAGGAACAGATGTATGAAGTTGGAAGATACAGTGAGCAAAGATGTTGTTGACATCGTCAATGGTTTGCTTCATAAAACAATAAAATAAAGGCTTATATGTACCCAGTTTTTGTGTTTGTCTATTTACTTGTTACTGTATCCACAAAATTGGTAAATTTTGATCTAGAATCCTATTATAGTGAAATATATTTGGACTACGTTGTGAAGGTAACTATTAGTTCTGGGTGCTACCATGTTGTGACTCCATTGGGCCAATGGGCTGTGTCCCCCTCAATAATCAGCTGGTGTTTGATATTGAGACCAACTTACCTTGACAACGTCACACTGAAAAATACAAAACGTAACAATGATTGCTACGTCTAGTATGAATATGGCGTAGTAGCCATTATATTTTCAGCCCCTGAAGAACCCCACTTGGGCAAAACTGGTGGAACATTGCACTGAATGGAAGCCAGGCTTCATTTTTTGTTTTTATTTTGTTTTTTATCAATGTGAACAATGCAGCTGACCCCTCAAGAGCTATACTGAAGTGAAGCACATGTTGCGAGGAAGCTGTCCATAATTGAAAAGTTGCTTGGACATTGTTTGGCAATTTTTCTGTGATTGACCAGGTCAAATTAAATGTGCGCTCAATGCATTGCAGCAAGTTAAATATGGGAACTTACTACATGTACATGTACATGTACTGCTGGCAATGCCATTATACAAAGTTGTCATTTGTTGATGGACCCCTGAGGTGCATAATAGCTGCTCCCCTGTCTCAGGCTGTCCAGGTTGCTGATGTTACAGACATGACATCATGGACCTGAATATCTGGAGTTTTGGTTTCACATTGCCTCTAAGCACTTTTTAACTGAATAAATTCTAACTTTCAAGAGTAAGATTTCTAACTTTTGACATTTAAGACCTTCACCTGGAAGGCTGAACATACTCAAAGTAAATATCCAAATGTGTAATCATTTCTCACATAAAATTGTTTAGGACAACATCTAACTTAATGGAAGAATACACTGCACACTGAAAAGTAATGGGTGCTTTTAGCTCTAATCTGGATGACAATCATGATTGTATATTATACTTTTTCTCTCTGACATCAAAATGTACCACACTCTGCTGAAATAATATACCATCATAATATAGTACATGTATGCTGAATATTTAGCAAAGACAAGGAGCCACTACTCAGAGAGACATGTACGGGTACAGGCTCAGAAACGTGTTCTGAGTAGAACCTGCTGACGACCCTTTGATCAATTTGGGCTAACACAGCCTTTGTCAAAATTCTAGACACAGGAAGGTGTGCAATATGGATGATAATACTTGCATATGTACATGTACATAGGTTAAACAGTGACAGGTCAGCTTACGGAGAGTAAAGAGTTCCGACTGTGGAATAGGGTAATGACTAGACTAGAAAGTGGTTCTGGACAAAAAGAGACAAATACAACAGCACACCAAACCAAGATAATCACTGAGTCATGTTTAGCATGTGATGTGATGTAAAATTGCTGTTGTTCCCTTAAGCTTGTTAGCCTTGTTTTTTTCAACAAAAACAAATTTCAGGAGTCTATTGCTAGAAGGATCTCTAACTAAACCAGGGTGTTTCATGCAAGAACTTGACATATATTTATAAGGGTTCCACTTTTCCGCAGTACATTTAATTTCACATTTTACACATAATGAGGTTGCCTGTGAAGAGCAGTACTTGGCACCACACAGTGGCAGAATATGGCAGAAGGTAAACACACCAGGCTGCCGCTGACGGCAGTTGTCTGCCCCTAACTGCTAGTGAGCACCAAAGGGCTATATGGTGGACTTTGTTGCAGCCGGCACTGCCCGCTGCCACCCACCACTGAAAACTGCTGTCTGCTGCTGAAATGCACCATTTGCCACCAAAATAAGTTTCTCAGGTAATATAGCATAACCAGACTTTAAAACATGTCAGGATAATTAATCACTGATCTATGTTTGAATTCCCGGGCAACCTGTCATTAGACCTTACAAAATATAGACAACCCTGGATAAGCTGTAATGTGGCTGTGTTGAATAGCATGACCAGACCAGCAAAAGGACATCAACACTGTACCACATTACTTATATGCCTATCAGCATATCTGTATACATCCCACTGGTCAGTCTGGGGCGGGTCATTTACTGAGCTTCTCACAATGATACTTTCATGCATCCCTTGAAAAGTAAACAATTAAGTAAACCATAAATAGCATTACTGTCTGTACCACTGTTTGACTTTAAGCCCCGGCAAAACTGACAAGGTCATACTATTGTGACAGAGTGAATCCTCAGATCACAAGGTGACATTTGATATGGCCCTCAGACATTTTTCTTTCTAGTAGTTTCGCCCTCTCTCATTCAATTCACCTAGACGTGCCTGGATGTTAATTGTTGTCTGCTTTAATGTTTTTACTTAATTTCATAATACTAGGAGACACTTTTTGCTGAGAATTGTGGGTAAGACCTGTCCTGATGGCACACCATTGGTCAATAGCTTTCCTTTGTGTGCAGCAGGTGGACTGCATCCAACCCACACAAATGAAACTATTGACTGATTCTGATTCTGATTCTAACCAAGAAAGGGTTACCTGATCTCCTACAGGACAAAATCATCCACATACACAAGAAAAAAATTGCAAATGCCTTATTATAATGCCAGACAACTATATATGTTACTGTAGCTGTAGAAATATTTGCACTTGACTTAATTACATGAGATTTGTACATCCTCTACATAATTATACGACACATGCTGTAGATGCATGAAAACTTCTACATTGAAGAAGGCATAAATGAGAACTTTTTACTGCATAAGTTGATCAAACCAGCTCTTGTTAATGAAACCATGCACAAAAAGAATTGGGACTCAGGTGGAATATTGTGCAGGCAATGTAATTTATCCTCTTGTTGAGGTGTTTTAAGTGCAAATTAAATGTCATGAATACAATTTGCTTATTTGCAAGCAGTGCAATACTTTTTTGCTCAATCATTCAAGTGCCAAATTTATATTTTCAGAAAAAAAAACATTCGCATGAAATGAAGAATATGTGAATATTTTCTAAAACTATAAGATTCTAAATTGAAGCAATTTTAGAGGAATGCTGCCTACATGTATGAATAACAAATTGTAATTAGCCAAAAGTTCCTGCATACATGTACATGTACATATAGACACAAATGAAAAATGCAAGGCTCAGGCCTAACCCTACCTGTCCAGTCTCCCACTGTCTGGCCTTAATTTTTGGACTTTTCACTGGATATTTTGCCTATTTTTAGTTAGTATAGACACATTTGTTTTACATGGATTGTGGAAGAAGTCAAGCATTGACTTATCCAGTCACTCTCCATGGCACAGATGTTGGCGTATACTTCCTACCTTGCCTGGTGGAGGAAACCGAAGAACTTGGAGAAAACCACCATGCACGGTTAAAGTGGTAGGAACTTTTTCCACATGCTGCCCTGGCCGAGAATCGAACCCGGGTCGCAGAGGTGAAAGGCGAGCATCTTACCGCTCAGCCAACCATGCACCCTCTCGTTAATCTCTCTCATGAAAGTCCATTCACTCTCTACTCTTTGTAAAATATAAAATCTCCCTCATTAAAGCAATTGTTAAACTTCCATATTTCTCGTCATATGATGTTGACAGGTATCCTGACTAGAGCAAGGTTTTCAAGGCAATAAATTGCAAGACACTGTGTATTTGTTACACTGAATTCTCCATAAGTGGTGGTTTCAGCTAGCTTTAAATTGTACAAGTCTTACCCCCAGCATACGTACTTCAATGGCCACCTTACAGCTGTAAATAGCATTTTTGTTCTATTCCCTTGTGTTTACTGATGCTAAACAATCTGATAAGGAAAGTCATTTCCCTTGTTGGAAGCCACTTGGTTCCTCTGACACAGTCAGTTTGATCATTAAATTTTAATGCTGCCTATCAGTGATAAATATTTCAGACAAAGTACACAGTTGTTGTTTTGAATTTCATAACAATCTCATCAGCATGTCTTGAGTTACACGCAGACTTTCAGCTCGCAAATTCAGGTTTGATTGTCCAGCTACAAGGCCAAGGGCAGCTGAAGCATGACTTTCCAGGTAATGGGGAAATCAGTGACCAAGGCTTGCACCACCTTGGTCAGGAGTAAAGACAAATTGAGTTTGCCTATTAGCCAACTGGTGCAAGCTATACTTTACCTACATGTACATGTATGTATATTGCAGAGGCTGTGCTGCAGGTAGAGTCAATTACCTGTCCCTGGCAATCCCCGCGATGGGGTTGCACAGCGAGGCCATAGGTTTAAGGTGACGGAGCACTCAAATTTTCTCTACCTTCAATTGCCTATAATTAAGGTCCAACCATACAAAAAAAAGTAGGGAGGTTTTGGTGAGCAGTCATAAAACTTTCTGCAATTGTCTGAAAAGAAAAGTTGGTCAGTTTGACAGGATACTGAGCCAAGTTTTTAGGATAAATCAATCCGAGGGCAGGTAGAGGTCAACAGGCACTGAGAACTGCAGGATGAGAGCTCACTCTGACAACCTGCAGATGTGTAGGCCCAATTACTGGGTAGTCAGCAGTGGGCTACATGCTTTATGATGTACCTACCAGACTATTGGGGCAGGCAGTAATCAGGCACCTTGTGAAACTCATGATTGCCTATAAGCAAGGTCTGCTTACCAGGCTACTGGCACAGCAGCATTGTGTTGATAGAGGCCCTGTCTTGACTATATATGCATCAGAAGGTCTGCCTGTCAGGCTAGTGAAACTTTTAAAAGATAAGTAAGTAGGGCTGTTGACTTTATACCCAGATTGGTCATATGAAGGTCTGCCCACCAGGCTACCTGTGTGAATGGCAATGGGGATGGTAGAGAGCGACAGCATCATTGCGTAAGTAATAAAGTAGAACTGTGTACTTGCAATCCATCCTGCGTGTGACTGCAGTGGGTTCTGACCAGTCCTCCTGTCCCCCCATGACCCATTTGCTGGACGCATATTTTACACTCATCTAATTGGGGAGCAGAGCCTGAGCGCTGCTCTCTGGAGTAGAGACAATTTACACAGCTCAATGCACACCCTGCACAGGAGTCCGTTGCATGCAATCCACAAAGTAACTTCATTATATCCAAATGGGATTCCCCATGATAAGACTAGCGGTTTAGAGCACGATTCCATAACACAATGTCATCAAACGAGGGGGTGGGCAGTTGTAGGCGTCTTTGAGTGTAGCTTGATTGTGGGGTTGGCAAAGTCTCAGGTGACAAATTGGCAGAAAGTTCCTCTTTCACAAAACTGTTTGCCAGGAAGTACACAGTACGTTAGAGCTGATTCATACTGTGCATGTCTTGCCAATATGTTTCTTTGCAGCTAGCAGTGTCAGACACACCCTATTCAAGCTGTCATGTACTTTGCAATCATAAACTGTTCTGCAGGCAATGAGCAAATTCACAAACACCATCACTATTACTATCTATAGCTAAAATACAGATGTTTTGACATGATTGGTACTATATATAGCTATGTACAAGATAGTGATGTTTTGACAGCACCACTGGTTGTCTGGAACCAAGTATGAGACAGAGACATTAATTTCACATCACTGGTTTTATCAATTAATAGATACATTTGTATGTCGAACTCTTTCAGTCCCAACCGCGACTTAACTGGAACTATTTAAAATAAACTGGTCTGACTTAAAAATAAGGCAGCTAGATTCATGTTCCTTGTAAAGAAAATCTTTCCTTTAAGTACCAGCATGCTTGTGGTAACATAGAATATAACAGTCCAGGTCAGCAGCTTTCATTCAAGTACCAGCATGCCTGTAGTTACATAGAATATAATAGTCCAGGTCAACAACTTTCTTCAGTATGCCTTAGGCATATTGCACCCAAAGCCTGTTGCAGAAAGCTGTTGACTCAGTAAAAATGTGGCAGTGAAAGAGTTAAAACGGGGACGCTTTGACAAGATGACGGGTACTATTTATAGCCATGTTCAGAACAGATTTTTGACATCACTGGCACTACCTATAGCTACACAGGTATGTACAAGTCAGATGTTTTGACATCACTGGCACTACCTATAGCTACACATGTATGTACAAGTCAGATGTTTTGACATCATTTCTATGTATAGACATAGGTGCAACATGAGACTTTTTGTAATTCCCTGCTCTATCTGCAGCTAGAAAGAAGAAACGTTTTGACAACATCTGTTATTCCATCCATAACCACATGATTGATCAATTGACTCATAGAGATAGAGAGAGAGAGAGAGAGACAGACAGACAGACAGATATACAAACAGACAGACACAGACAGATAGAGAATGTTTTGACAAGATTCTGGTTTACAAGAAGCTGCAAAAGATTTTTGACTTGCGCTTTGGGGAGGCATTCTCTTAAGTGGTCAAAGTACAAGCAAGCATGTGCTGTTCTGAGGGCCATCTTTTTTTTCAAATTTCGCAAAGGTCAAACATTTTGCTGAAAATTTGCTAAAAAGGATGATATCGGCTTAGATAGTTCAAAATTGCATTGAATTTCTCTGATGACTCAATTTTTTGCCAGTGCACTACTTTTAACAAATTGTTCTGCCTTATATTTTACCAATATGGAAAATGTTCCACAGGTACACAAAAATGTCCTGATGACGAGTTGGCGTAAGAAGGTTTGAGCTGCACATTCCCAACAAAAATCTTGGGAAGGATCTGGTCATCTAGTATCATAATTAACTCATGCAAAAGTGCCAATTTCACATAGCACCTGATTTTGTTGCCTTAGGACAAATAATTTGTATGCAATTTCTCACTCTCCAAGCTCGAAGGTGGTGTCTTCAAGTGATCTGTGATTCTGCAGTAAATGAGTTTTTCGTAGCAAAATCAAGATAACCATGGTTACACATCCTTACTGTAAACAAAAGTGCTGTTTCAATAAGAATCCTGATTCCTGTGCTCAAGAATGAGTATATTTTCCGTATATTTACCTAGATTTAAGACAACAATTGCATATTTAAATTCTTCATGAAAAGAGCTTTCATTCAAGTACCAACATGCCTGTAGTCGTAAGTCAGTGGTTCTGGCAGTGCCAGAACCACTGACCAAGGCCTGTGACGATAGTATGGAATGAGTTAATATTTTCTCACATGGCAGTTGTTCTTTTGTGATAACAACCTGTCCATCACTCCCAACTGGATAACCTTGCCTGTTTGTTACATGTAGATTACATTTCCTATTGGTTTATTTACCAAAAGGGTGGGACTTCTTTCTTATGCATATTTAATTAGATGTCAGATTACATCATCCATGTATCTTGCAAAGCTTGGGTATGAATTATTAATGATCTGATAAGCTGTTTCACTATCCAGTGATGGGCATGGTATGACAATCAATGTCCCGATAATTTTTGAACACCAGTTGCCTACAAAATCTCAAACACTCCTTGTTATGATAAATAAATGCATTTAAAAGTTAGTCATCATAAGTTTTTGGTTGAAATGCATTACAGAAGTTTGGAACCATATGTTGTTGATGCACAAATCTACAGCTCTGTGTAGATGTGTATGAATCAGCACACAGCACATTTAGAAAAAAAATACATGTATCAAAACAAAGATTTAAAGATTAAAAGTTACTCAACTAAAAGTGTGTTTTGTGATTCCTATCATTTTGAGGTTTGTGAGAAACAAAACATGGCATTGGCAAGGCGTGACAGATCAACATTTGTGGCACTTATTGAATTTTGCAGTATCTGCTTGGTAAGCCTCACCAAAACTGTAAAATCCAACAACTCGTGCCACAAACGTTAATCCATCATGGCTCACCGATGCCACATTCTCTATATCCCTCATGCTTTGGCTAAGGAAACAGAACACAATATTCCACAAGACATGATTCCCTAGTCACACAGTGTTGATATCGCAAAGTTCCTAACTGCATATAGCTATATGAAAGAATGGTGTTTTCATCAGATCATTCAATCTGTAGAGGTTGGTAGCCTGGACAGTTTGCTCACAAAATCTCTGCATCTGGAGCAAATTAACCCTTTCAGTGCCAATTAGGCCTTAAGTCAATCTACTAAAGTTAAACTAGTCTGAATAATCATTAGGATCTCCAATTTATATTCCTCATAAAAAGACCTTTGATTCAAGTAGCAGGATGCCTCTAGTTCCAGAGAAAATATCCCAGGTCAACAGCTTTCCTCAGCACACATTGGGCGCACTGCATGCCGACAAAAGTTGTTAGCTCAGTCCAAAATTTGGCACTGAAAAGGTTAAGACAGACAGAAAGAGTGGGAGATAAAGAGTCGTGTTTTCATCCAGTAACTGGTTCTTGCTACAGGAGATAGTGAAGCTCAATTCATTCAGTTCCCTCTTCCACTGTGGTAAGAAAATATTGGGTTCTGACAAGATCCCTTGTTCTGGGTATGGTCAGTACACCTCAATGGGATTCTGCAAATTGAAAATCATAAAGTTCCCTGCTCCTGTAAGTCCATATTTGTGAGGCATACATTACTGAGGACACCTCATAGTAAATCGAAGAACAGGTTATGCAAACCATGCCACATCATATCCCTATGCCCCAAGGTAGTTTTTTCATACATGGAGTTTCATTAAAACTGCATGCACCGTCTTGTCTGTACCTACACAGTTAATGACTAACAGGCAACATTCAGCGATTGGGTAAAACTGGGGACAAGATAAAACAGCCTATGGTTTGTATAAAATCATTTCATTAAGTGCCTGACTGAGTCTTTTACCGCAAACACTCCTTTGATTGTATTGAACGGACAAAATTAACAAGCAAAAGTATTTCTAATTCCCGGAATTAATTTCATTAAAAGATTAACTACTCAAGTTTTATGCTACATGTTTTTCCTTTAATATAATTTGGCTTTCATGTTGGTATATTTGCATTTGAGCAGGCCATAGTTGGATCAGTGGTTGTAGTTCTAACATCACAAGTTTCTCGACATACTTGTGCACACTCCAGTGGCCCCTGATGGTCTTCAAATCTATGATGATGTTGCAAGTGCTCACATTATGGTGCTACAACACTCACATTTTTTGGCTTTATCATGTTTCATCTTGCTGTTTTATTCACAACTTAATGATTTCAATGGTATCAGGGATCTAAACTAAAAATCATCCTGTTTGTCTATACATGTATATGGCATCAAATGCAAAGAAGAACAATACATTCCTGTTTAGACCACTTCAGAGTCTCAAATTAATGTACATATTTGGCTTTTCTTTCAATTTAAATTATTCTGGTTTCCATTGGCCATGAGTTCACTTCAAGTTAAAAATTTTGCATAATTTGCACTTGAAGTATCCAATTTAAGTTTTTCAGTGTAGGTTTTTCATGATCAAAAAGGCAATCATCAACTAAAATCCTTGATAATTTATGAAGCAATGTATAAATTAGCTCAGGTCACACATTCTTGATCAAACTGGGTCATAATGACAAGTAGTTGCTAATATCATCTGAGTTATATTTTCTTTTCATGTCTTACAAAAAAAAGACCAAAAAATTTATGATCTGATAGAAAACATCCCTTACACATGTGTTGCAGTTTTATTGTCTTCAAATGTACCCATTTCAAGCAAAATTCATACGACAAAATTTAAAAAATATTCACTTTAAGAACCATATTAATTGACATTATTCACTTTATTGTGAACAAAAGTGTGTTGAGTGTAAGAATTCATAAACTACAGTGAAAACTCGTTATAATGACACCATCTGTTCCCTGATCAGATAACTGAATATGTCAGATACATGAATCAAACAGCAAAGAAAATAAACTTTTGCCATTCAAAACTTGTGTCATTATAATGAATATGTCAGATATCTGAGTGTCTTTATAATGAGGTTTCACTATAATTAACTTTAACATTGCTTCTGTACTGCAGATGTCCTAAAGTAATGACCAGTGAAACACACATTTTTTCCCACTAACTTCTTCACGCTTACCAGACCAATCAATGTGACAACACCACAAATTCACTTGTAAACTTTGGACGGTGATGCAGTTGATATTTATTTTGACCTGCTTGACATCTTGACAAAGGCTTACAGTAAGTGTGGCTAAGTTATAATGCCACACTGAGTTTGTGTCATGTGACACTGGTCCAATGCCCAGGAACCTCTTTGTTCAGACATGGTGTGTGCCGTACGTGTCCACATATCCTATTATGATGGTCTTGGTAGTTTACACACACGTCTTGCAAAATAAATGTCCTTACAGCTCAGCAATCTAGCCAGTCTTATCAAACGATTCTTATTAAATGACATCAACAGAAATGATTAAGTCATTTTCATTAGTCCAGCATTAATTTTTCACAAATGCTGGTGCTTGTTAACTGTTTTTGCTGCCCACCTTTTTTTTTTTTTTTCGTAATTATTGCCTGAAGAAGACCAGGACTGGCCGTGGTGAGCCTCACGGATGATAGAGTTAAGGACCTGAAGCCACACTCAGGCGCTGTATGCCACTATCAATCTATCAATTACCTGCAGGAGCTGATCCCATTTATACAGCTAGGCCCCATTAATTATTCAACAACAAATATCCTACAAACACTTGTCTTGTAGTGCCCTCAAACATACAACTTGTGCCATAAATGCTTGTTTATTTCATTGAAAAAGTGCCACTTAATTCATGAGCATTATCAGCCAAAGGCCATGTCAGGGAAACCAAATGGAACAGCTACATGAACACAGAGCTGTTTCGATAATGTACTTACCTCCCTCCTGAGTGGAGAAGAAAATGGGCTTGCTGGGGGGACCAAAGTACTTTTCGTTCACCACCAGGATGTGTGCTGTGATGTTTGTGAAAGGCCACAGGTTATAGACGTGACCAGAACTGACACCGCGCCAAGAGCTTGTGATGTCTCGTTTATGCCGTCCATCTCTACCACACAGCTTGGGTTCAGCATAAATGATGTTGTGTTCCCTCATTGTGTTCTGACCCACCTCTGTCTTCCAAAACTGGATCTGTGGTCAGAAATACCAGAAACTACTGGATAAAATACAACAAATAATATTCCAGCACCTCAATAAGATACAATTCTTGTCAAAGCAAGTGAAATTTTATCCCTTTAAGTACTCCCACTTTTGATTAAAACATTCTCAATCGACCGTCCCCCCCCCCCCCCCCCCCAATGAGGCCAGCATCAACAGCTTTCCTAGGTATGGTGGGATTAAAATTATCAACCCTTGGACCCTTGAATTAGGAAAGCTCTTGACCTGGGATGTGCTATTTTGACAGCTAGGGGTTGTCTACAAATCTCACAACTTTTATTTGTCATAAACACTAAAATTACTGAAAATCAATAAAAATAGAATCAGAAGCAGACAACATTTCAAACAAGCCAGTTTTGGTTCATTTACTAGGGGGGTAGTTTCAGATTTAGGTTCTGGGCTAAGGCATGATTCTCTCCATTTTACATAAGCATTTAATGTTAATACACCTGTATAATATTCCTAATATATGTCCACAACTGAAGCTTACTTCAACCTTTCTAGGTATTCCAGTGTCTCAGAGGAATAAGTGCTAAAACAATGGCAGCTATTGGTTGAAAGAGAAATAGAATAAGCTAAGATTGATAGCTATACAACTCATGTTAAAACTAAACGCACATGCACACTTCTTGTGTCAGAACATCCCTGGTGTGATGATAATAATGCTAGTGCCAAGATTTAGATTTATTTAATAAACACAGTCCTCTTGTAACAAATACAATATACTTATCACAAGCTGTCCTTCATACATTTTTATGTGCATTTATGTATGCAACCCATTATACTGAGCTAGAATGTAACTTCCAAGAGGAGTGTGCATGCAACTTTCCAATGGACTACAACTCTGAGAAATGAGTACATCTGTAGTTTATCCTTGGGTGAAAATTTATACAATGAACAAGACTTTTGAAGCAATTATATTGTTTGTGTGAGCTGACTGTTTCTGTCTGGACAGCAACATTGTAGCATTACTGTCTGCCTGCTGCTCAGTTGCAAATTGTGTGTTTCCTCTAGCTGTGTATCCATCACTGAAGGTGGAACCCTACCTTCAAAATAATGTAAAAGGATATCATCGTGATCTTTTCATGGTGTCAAAACAGGGTCCTGGTTAATTTTGACCATGCAGTAATCTTCTACCCTATAAACCTGTCAGATACTAAAATACTGGTGAAACCCTGCCTCCTGCTCTCCAGCATAGGAGCAACACTCTGTCCCCATTTTATCTTCTATGAATAACAATGGCCAGTAAGGTTTCAAATTATTACCAAAAATAATTGAATATTAAAATGTGCACTTTTCTGACAGTGTTGCAAAACATGACTTTTGAACATGTATTCTGTGCCTCTACCACCAATTCCACCTTAGGATATGCAGGATCTGAAACAAAAGTGCTATTAGGTTTTTCTTTTTGACTACTTAAAGGTGATTATGATTAATTGCCTTCAATTTACATTTTTGGGGTTTGAAAATAACATATCTATCATTTACCAAAGTCAATGTAGGTATGCGAAACACTTTTCATACTTTTAATCACATTTTCCCAGAGAAATAGAATAAAATTAAGTGTGCCCCTTTTGTGACCCGTCGTAACTTTCTGACGGCGAGTTAGCTAATTAATACGCATATGTCACAACCAGTCTACAGCAGTTGGGCTGACAGGCGAGCATATCGGAGCAATGGCTGTCAAAACAGTGACTGGATTAACAATGGCCATGCCAATGGAGTTGAAAATGTACTCAGATGTGGACATTTTGCTTTCCGTTTTCGGTCAAAATGTCGACTAAATACCCAACCATCATACTCACTCATAAATATTTGAATATGAAAGTAAATAATGTAGTACCTTACCATGTATAAAAAGTTTCAAGTGCATTCTATTTTCATATTTGTTTGATTATTAATAATGAGGTAAGTTCACAAAGGGTGTGCTAACTATTCATATAGTTTCTTACTGGTGTAATGGTGCAAATCTGTGATCTGAAGATAAAAATACAGACCAGAAAAACACTTATTTTGAGAGTATGGCATATCCCTGAGCAAATCTATGACTTTCAAAATCACTCGTCTTGTCTCATCTTATTTATTTATGTTCCTCTTTCATTAAAGGGAATGAGAAGTGCTGCTGCCACCAGGTGGCTAATTGTATGTTAATCATATACATGGGGCAGACCAGTATACATAATCTCTTGTCAGCTCAAGAAGTACGTCACACCTTGACCAATGGTACCCTGGCCTGCAGGCCTGGCTCACAAACAGAGACAAAAGAAAA
The DNA here is from genome assembly GCA_964020975.1 of Hermodice carunculata. NCBI lineage: Eukaryota > Metazoa > Annelida > Polychaeta > Eunicida > Amphinomidae > Hermodice > Hermodice carunculata. Next base: position 82,577,006 of record OZ026622.1, read on the forward strand.
GCTAATTATCACATGACCATTGTAGGGTGACATCACAGCTGAAGAGCCCACCCAGGAAGTAAAAAGTGGCCCACTTTTTCTGTGCACTTCCTATTACCTTTAAACTAATATTACAATATTCATATGGGCCAAATAATGGTTTCCATCATTATAATATTGATGTATGGTTACGCAAAGCATCTTGAATTATATGGTATGAACAAATTGCTTTTAATGATACTTTAAATTATTTATCTTTGAGGCTGTCTGAGTGTAGCAGAAGTGGGCAATGTTACCATAATATCTCAAGAAGGATCCAACATGGCTTCCCCAAATTTTTTTCAGAGATGCACATCACAATATAGTCGACCACATTCCTATTGAAAACCATCTTCTTCTTATTTTTAAACTTGCTCTGAAACTTTTGAGTATTTGATGGCCGACTGACTGACACACAGTACAGTGGTCTCTGTCACCAGAACTAGCCCCAAGAACACATCCAAAAGTACTCCTTCATTTCATAGACATCAATATGAAAATTGTACCCAAAGTATTCTACTGCAAAGTCTCAAAAAATGCATAATTGAGGAAAAGAAGATTGTGGGCACAGAGGGCAATCTGTTCTCTGAATGCTTTTTTACAGCAGTGTTGAAAAAAATGCAAAAGAGCTGATTTTGTCAAAATTGATAAAGTAGAGGGACTGTTCATTTTTGACATGCATTTAAAAAAAGAACTGTTCATTTCTTAGAAAACCCCTGATATCTTTTTATTATAAAAAATCATTACAGTAAAATCAGTTTTCATTTGATCCAAATCAGATCATTAATTTTAGAGAAATATTCACAAGAGCTGGACATTTTGGTGCAAATACATGTACATCTGTACCTGTTGTTTGTAACTAAGATTCAAAGGTTAGCACTGCCCATATACTGCATGTGGGCATTAAAAGTATTTTCTTACAAAGTATTTTCTTATAGTTATTTAAGATTGTATTGGGACTAGAACTAACAAATTTGGACATCTGATAAACAATATATATGTCTACCAAAATGTCCTAAAACCTTGAAATGAACAAAATCATTCAAAACTGGTTGGGCACTAACTTAACATCGTTTCCTTTTATACATGTAGTTATCATGGTCATATGGGTAGCACTAAAAATCCCGTGTTTATGGGATGCCCTCATTTTTAACATGGTTGTTTACTTTTCTTCCTTTGAGCTTACAGCATCTTGGTTTAACTTCTAGGACATACAGTTTTTTTTACAAAGGACTTGCAAGTGTTATGCACAAACTACTTCATTTCTCTAGATCTCAATCATTTGCCACATACAGATGTGATACATGTGCAGTGACTTTTTGCCCATCCAGAAACAAATTACATGTACCTGTTATGTATATAAATTTTCTTATTTTAAACCATTAAGATGCAATGCATGGATTGTGTCCCTGTCACAGGAACCATAAAGTTACAATGGATGGAATCATGCTCTGCTATGGGAGTCATCAACATGTAATATGGAATTCTGTTATGCCTGGGAACTACTCACTTACAATATTACGGTCTCCTTATTTCTTCTCTGGGAGTTATTTCCATGTGTAAACTGTTTACCCACTATGAACCATTTTAAATACATCTGATTATTTCTTTGTCTTATACAAATTTCTTATAATTGTATTTTTGTTTCATATGATCCACACCTAGCTTCATATATGCAAGATGTACCAGTTATCGATAGGTTAAGTCGTGCAGTTTGTAATAATGCAGCACAATACGTCAATGACCATAGACAGGAAAATTATTGTTATAAATCAGAGACTTCAAGTTCTAAGCTGTACTTCCATGGTAAAACCAAAACAAAGTTGTCTTTTCTTGACGAATGCAGGTGGTAGTGTGCAAGACGTGTCACTTCAATTCTGGTGACAAGCTTCTAAAAAAATGTTCCTGTTCTCGATATAGCAACTGAAAACTCCACACAGATGAAGTCCGCAGTGGGTCAGGAGGGCAAACATTTTTTGTATATGTAAACATGAAATCAGCTTATGAAAAATCCAAAAAGCTAGGGTCTTTGTGATTCTGAAACATAAAATGTGTGCGTTCTCTAAAAAGTGTGCTTTTTGCTTAGCATGAGGAATCCAAACATGCCTTTACCAGCCATTACCTTCGTAACTGAGACGCCGAGGAATGGAGCTTGACATTACACAAATTTCCCTGTTGAGAAACCGGCAACTCATCAGAGCAAGTGTTAATAACAGTGTTTTAGCCCACCCTATCAAAAATAGTACCATATTGATGATAGGTACATCAACTATAATACCCCCCAAAAAATCTGCAACAATTCTGCAAAATGCAGACTAAATCAAGGTTGCACAATGCACCTTGGGAAAAAATAGAGTTCCAAATCCTTGTAAATGATGAAAAGCTCTGTTTGCAACGACTAATTAAAGATCAGACCCGAGAGACTGCAGCAAACAGAAGTATTAGTAACATGTCCTAAACGTATTACTCATTTGTAATGTCTACATCTCAGCTATGTGAATGAAGTGTTGTCTTTTACCTGTGTAGCATGTTTGCCTTGCCCAAACCAGTTCAAGATGACTACTGTGAGATGGCTATCAGGCTGATGTGTTTTTCTGACTAACCTGATCCCTTTACTGTACATACATGTACATGTATGAAAATAGTAGCTTCACTGTGTCTCCTGCCCTAGAATATTGACTCATTCCATATAGCAGTCCCTTATTTTTCCGTATATTTACAGGTATCTAGATTTTAGACAACAATTGCATTTTTTAAAGTCTTCAAGAAAAGAGCTTTCATTCAAGTACCAACATGCCTATAGTCTTAAGTCAGTGGTTCTGGAAGTGCCTTGCAAGTCATGCTACAGCTGCCCTTGCGGCAGCTGCAGCATGACTTGCCAGGCAGCGCCAGAAACTCTGACCAAGGCCCATGACCATTGTATGGAATTATTTAAGTAAACATGCTCTGATAGGCTTAAATTGGTACATGTATGATGAAATGTTTTTTTTAAGTACCATATACATGTATATGGATATGATTATGATATATCAGCTCATCAGCAGGAACTTTTAACCCTAGAAATTAAAAAAAATTATTGTCCCTGTGCATTGTGGGCCTATTGTCTGTGTTTATCACCAGATCAGGAATAACAGCTAGAAGACTTTCATGAAAAGTTATGGTAGTTTTGCTTCACTTAGAGCATTTTGTGTTGGTAACACTTAACATTTTTGGCATGGTATTAATACACTCACGTGATCCTGAATAGGACTCTTGCTTTTGGCTTGAAGGGACATGGTAGCATTATGAATATTACAACTTGAAAAGGTCTATGAACATGTAGCTCTAAAAAGTTAATGCTGTGCTCAGATAGGTCCACAAATTGACATCCAATCTGGACAAGTCTGGGGACAAACATTTGATAATCTTTCCCTTGGAAATTTGAGTTGTCAACATATAAATGGCTTGAAAACTCCAATACCACTTTTTAATACATGGGTCTACATTTGAAGGCAGTGTTTTCTTGTATCAGCAGAAATGATGGCCGGCCCGGGGCCCATAGGAGGGGATTGTCTCTTAATGGCAGCACAAAGCACATGAAGAAAAGATGACAGATAACATGCTCCAAGGGATATTTATAAGAGGTTACAGGTTAAATTTGCAAGTAGGACATGCAATGATTTCTGGAGTAAATCCTTGCATGCTTGCTCCATGGGCCTACATGTAGCCTGTCATTGTATACAGATCCTAACCAGCAGCATTAAGTGCTGCAGGCTGAGATCGACATATCACAGGCTGGATATGATCCGAGGTGGGGTCACAGAGTAAAACATAAGCCTTCATTGCTATGGGTTTACATGTATATCCAATTAACGACAATTAAGATTGAGTGTATTAATTAATATTTTGAAACAAGACATGCTTTTCACGATATCAATTCTACTTAGACTTACCATTAAATAGCTCAGATTTGAATTACCGATAATCTGAGCACAATCAGGAGGTTTATATTGATGGAGATTGCTATAAACACTGTCATTCGGATTTCATGTTTTAATTGATGTTGCATTAATAAAAATGAAACCCAGGAGCTACAAACAGTCACACGATACAGACACTCAAATAACCCATATTAAAAAGGCGTATGTATTGTGAGTGTGTTGGTAGTATGTGTTCATACCATACACAATACATAAAGTGCATATTGTCAGAGCAAACTGACCAGTTCACATATGTATTGGTAGCACCTTGCTAGTGTTATAAGTATCTACGATGACCAACAAATTTTAAAAGGAATGCATTTGTAATTTATTGGTTAAAAGTTTAGGATATTAATACCAATTTAGCAATATAGTGTATTCATCCTAATAGTAGCACGCCATGCAAATGCAAAGATTTGCCACTTCTTGCAGTGTTTTTCTGCAGGACTATGGAATAAGTTTTTTTCTTGATTAAAGGTTTTGAAGGCTGTACAGTTCATTTAGGTATTACACAAACAATATACTGCAGTGACATTTAAATTTTCATTTGGAAGTATCATCTTTGCTAAATTACAGGAAAAATCGTGATCTTGAATCTAGACCACTTGGATTGAAAGGGGGGGACGTGCTTCTATTAGGGCATGTGCTTCTGTTAGGATGAATATGGTATATTATCAACATATTGGCTAGCCAAGAAATTGAGATACTTTTAACTGTGTTGTAAATATTTCATAATTCCCTGACGCTTTGTGTGCTGGTTTTAACAGAAAAATGCACCACATTACTTTGTTTCATGTACTTTTTGAAATGAACAAAGCCAGGGTATCATAGCAGCCAAAAAAGCTAGCGTCAGTTGATCACAGAAACTACCAAGGTTGTACAGTGTACATGACAAAAGTATTCTGAAAACATCCGATGCTGAATGTGCAACCAAGTTAAGTTTTTAGTTTAACATGTCCTCATTACATGTACCGAAGTAAATGTAGCTGTCCAATTGAAGTGGAAACATACATAATTAACTCAATATCAATTTAATGGTCTGCATTGATCAAAATACATTTTGCAGTACAATATGTTCAGTCAGCCATTTAATAGGCTGCCATATTTGTATGTATGGTACAATCTCAGTGCATATGTTGTCGCTAAAATTTAGTATAGGCACTTCCTACAATTTGACCTACAATGGTACACATTGGCCAGTCAATACATATATTTGTATCATACATGTACATATTGACAAGCTACAGGAGGTATAATTATGTTTATGTCACCCAGTATGTGAAAGCTTACTGGTGCGTATTTGACACTTAGCACACATTAGCTGGTTAGGATGTATTGACAAAGCTCATTTGCATGATAAAAATATCTGTATTCATACTGTATGCAATACATATTGTCTGCTTATGCTGCCTTTTGTCAACTCATGATGATCAGGAATCAGCAGAATATTGTAAATTGCTTTAATTTTGTTGTATTCTTATTTTTACTTATTTCACTGCTGTAACAAAATCATTAAAATAAAAACAAGGTGAAATAGTATTTTGACATTGTTTGAATTGGTTATTATGTCCATAACAGCAAAATTAAAACTACAGTGCAATGACAAAGATAAAAAAAACACAAAAATTTAGACACACGGAATAAAGCAATGTACAGACTGACATGCTTGGCATTGACAAGGCATTTTGATAACACAAGGTACATGTATTGTCAACAACACCTACACTTTGCTTCCAAGTTGTTGTAGGTTACCAGCAATGAATATAGCACAAAAAAGGGGACAATAAATATCATGCACATTTTGCTTTCTATGTATCTTGATGTCTCCAGCTCTGACACATGTTGGTTGACTGATGTACAAGGAAACCTCGGAAAACAATACACTTTTTCATCTCACAGTAAAGCAGAGTTATAAATGAGCTTAACTCACTGAAGGCCATGCAACAGGTAGACTGAGTCAACAGCTTTTCTGGTGCATTTTGCATGTACTGTGCCCAACATGCACTGCGAGAGCTATTGATCTTAGCCATGCATGCACATGTATTCTGAAATTTCTGGGAGAAAATGCTTTGCACAACTGTAGATCCCTACGGCAAGCCAGGAAACCGTTACAGTGGTTCCCCTCTTATCAGGCTGTCCCAAATACAGCCAAAAAGTGGCCTTATAAGAGGGGTGGCCTCTCTTGAAAGGGGTAGAATATATTGGGAATACCATACTTTCTGCACAGGAATGCTGGCCTTTCAAGAGGGGTGGCGTCTGGTGAGAGGGGCCTTATAAGAGGGGGGCCACCGTATTTGGCCAGTAAAAACTGGCAATATAAAATTAACTCTTTATCTGCCAAATTTTGGATTAAGTCAACAGCTTTTCTCTGGAACAAGAAGCATGCTGGTAGTTGAATGACAAGTCTTTTTACGAGGAATACGAATCTGAGATCCTAATGATAATTTAGACTAGTTTGACTTAAGTTTTAGTAGCAAAGTTCAACATGCTATCCCTCCTACCACCAGGTCTATCACATTCTATTCCATTTTACCCTCTTCATCACAGCAAGTGTCCATTGTTGACCAACATTGAATGCATGGGGGCAGTAAGTGTAGTAGGTCAAGCGTCAAGGTCACTACATTGTCAGTGGTTCTTTCTTTCATCCAAATTCAGTTTCTAAATGTTTAAATAGTTTTCAATGCTGTATAATGTCAGATTCATTGTCAGTGTTTTTTCATCCAAATTCAGTTTTTGAAATGGTTAAATAGCTTTTAATGGTGTATAATATCAGAGTATAAGTATCTTCATCTCCTTGGAACTAAATGTGTGAAAAATAGACTCCATGCCTTGAACTCAGACTCTATTTTTTATACACTTGGTTCCAGGGAGATCAACTCTTACATATATCAAATCCTTTATGAGGGATAATGGCCAGTCTTGCAATGATTTAATGGTGACAGAAGGCTGTACATGTACATTTGTCAAGTATTATTTATCTTTTTGCACATTTTTTTGGTTTGAAGCTCAACTAGAGATACCTGAATGAAATGTCACTTTATGAGCATGATGGTTTCAGCAGACTTAAAAATGGTACAAGTCTTATCCTAAGTTCCTCTCACACCAACTAGAGTGTAGATAATGTCTTTGTTTTGGTCTCTTATGCATACTTATGCTAATTAATTTGATAAGGAGTGTCATTTTCCCAGTTTAGGGGGTGGGGGGGCTGTTGGTCGCTGTGACATATCTGCATGGTGCCCATTGGAAACACACTGTTCAGACATCAGATTCTGGCCATCAATACATGCCTAATTAGTTCAACTATTTATCAGTGATATGAGGCCCCCACCGGGAATGAAGTATTGCATATAGACTATGTACAGTTCATGTAACAAGTTTTTTAGGGACATCCCCTACATGAGGGACTGGATTCTGGCATAACCAAATAACTCCCATGAGCAGGACCTGTGTACTGATCAGCAGGCAGAGGGCTAATGGAGGTATACACTGTTGCAGCAGAAAATGAGAAACTCTCTTCAGCTGTTGTGGCAGCCGGACAGAGATAAGCCTAAATCTGGTAATTGAATCTGTATGCATCAGATTGCATTGCAATGTTTGCAGATACATGCAAGTTACCAGACAGTTCTATTAGTGATACTGACCATACAAACTTGTCAGTCTGATCTGGGCAGACATGGGATCTTTTATTGCTTGTGTAACACAATGACAAGTGAGGACCAAATGACAAGAGTGACTATTATCTCAGACAGATGCTTGTGCCACAGCATACAGCTGCTCTCAATGTAGATTGCCTGATTATAGTTACTATTGTCTCTTTGTTTAACATGTAATTTTTAATTCAAAATTTTAATTTCATTAGCTCATTCCACCCTGATAGAAGACCAAGTCAACAGCTTTCGAGTGTGCCAAGAAAGCTGTTGACCATGGGCATATAATTTAGAATGATATTCCATGCAAGTTTCATCCAAAATTTCAAAAAATAATCCCTAAATTAGTAAAATACAATTAGCAGACGACATTTAGATAGTAGCGGAAAAAAGCGTCATTAGGGTGGAATGAGCTAGTTACTCTAGTAACACCCCAAGAGAATGAGTCGCGTAGCTATCACAACTTATACAATGTAAGTCGTAAAATGAAACAATACCTAAAAAAACATGTAATTGCTCAATATGTATATGTACATCCAATCATTGGATCACAAATTTAAGCAGCATGTGCATACAAGCCTTGAAATAGCTAGTTACTGATGCTATCAAATTCTAAAATTTAGAGTATTGATGGTCACATGCATGGCTAATATCAAGTCTTATCAATTTTCTTTACCCTAGTTTGTCTTGCAGTTAGGAAGACAATAATATGATGAAATGACTTTGTGACATGGTTTAACCCCAGAAAGCCTACATATGTCCACATGCATCTAAACTCTGTGGGATCTACAGATCTAGAATTGAAGCACTTCTCTTTTGAACCTCTGCGCATATATCTCTGTATCCAATTAAAATACCCATCAAAGAACTGATTTGGTGCAGAGTAATTACCATCAAAGTTTGACTGTCTCAATAACTTAGAAAGCTGTTGACCTGGACCATGTTAACTTGATAGTTTCCATCATTATCATCTCATGATTACTTCAAGGGATTGAAACAGATGACGTTTTATATTTTATGTTCAAAACGAGCGGGACGCAAACCTGCAACCTTTGGCACCAGTCGCCTAGCTGTAATGGGAAACGCACATATCCACTTGACCAAATCCCCATTCTTAAAAAAGAATGGTTCAATGGAGGTAGTTATGTGCGAGTGCCATATCAACACAGTTATGCAGTATATGGACTGAGTCTGCATTTATTTCCAGAATTGGGGACTTAAATCTACCAGCATTAAGGAAATGCCGAAAATATATATTTTATGTTCGGAACGAGCGGGACTCGAACCTGCAACCTTTGGCACCAGTCGCCTAGCTGTAATAAAAACGCACAAATCCACTCAACCCAATCCCCATTCTAAAAAAAAAAATGGTTCAATGGAGCTGGTTATGTGTGAGTGCCATATCAACAGGGTTATGCAGTATATGGACTGAGTCTGCATTTATTTCCAGAATCGGGGACTTAAATCTACCAGCATTAAGGAAATGCCGAAAATATATATTTTATGTTCGGAATGAGTGGGACTTGAACCTGCAACCTTTGGCACCAGTGGCCTAGCTGTAATGAAAACGCATATATCCACTTGACCAAATCCCCATTCTCCAAAAAAAAGGGTTCAATGGAGGTAGTTATGTGCGAGTGCCATATCAACACTGTTATGCAGTATATATACTGAGTATTATGTTTAAAGGGGAAATAGTTGAGGGAGCATGGGTGCCAAGCGAGAGGCCCATGGGCCCTGGTGCTCTGCTGATGGCCATCTCAAAAATATCACTGCCATTACCTGAAATGCATTCCATGACCTGGAGAAATTGTCAAGGTCATCCATATTATGCCATCTCAAACTTCCGCATGATACACATGTCCTTTCCTCAAGTGCTTTATAATGACCTTAAAAAATAGATCAAGGTCACACAACATATCACAAACTTTTATCACCGGCCAAAGGCTTACTTTGTGTTAATTTTTAAGTTTCATATATATTTGCACAATAATGAGTTTAATGATGTTAGTTCCAATAATAAGTACCATGGGCACCACTATGACTTTTCACATAATCAACCTTTGCCTGCATAATGTTCATGTAATGCTATATGGATGTATGAACATGCATTGAGATGTACATGTAATTACCACCACAAACAAGAGGACTGTCACAGTCCTGTGCTCAGCTGACCCTACATGCACAGACGGAAGTGGTCATGTGAACTATATGATATCAAGGTCATTTCTGTTTCACACCATGGTCACTGTTGCTAACATGTACATATCCCCTTGCCCATCGTAAAAAATGACAGTAAATTCACAGCACCAACTGTCTAACAAATTCAGGTCTAGGGGTCCCCACAAGTGTCCCTATGCAATTTGAAGCAATTGGCTGGGCAGCTTCTGAGAAGATGATTTAACATTTTACCCAAAAATCAACAATAAAATTCATTAAAAATTTAAAATTCATTGGACAGTGACCATATGAATAACCCTGGTAGAGACCCACCCAAGGTACATTGCCATCAAGTTTGAGGTCAATCTGGTAAAAGGTTTCAGAGAAGTTGAACATGTAAATTAGCGTTAGAATGCCCATTAACTTACATAGTAATCAATGGGAAAGGCATTTACCGATAAGTACCCAAATTTTAAAAATCATTAAAAATCAAAATGCCCAATTGACTTACCTAGTAAACAATAGGAAGGGCATTTACTGATAAGTGCCTGAATTTAAAAAAACATTAAAAATCAGAAATCCACAGCAGTGCCACCTCATGAATAGCTTTGTTTGACCCTTTGACAAGAAACATATCCACCATGTTTCAGCTAAATCTGAGTGACAGTTCTGGAGAAGAACTCCAAAATAGTGAAAACAACCAAAAAAATCATAAAAAATAGAGAAAAATTGCAGTGCCACTTGGTGAACAAATTAAAAACTAGGTGTCCCTAGAAGTGTTACTGTGTAATATAAAAGGAATCTGGTGAGCAGTTCCGGAGAAGATTTTTCAAGATTTGCCTCCCAAAAAGAACACAAAAATTCATAAAAAATCCAAAAATCATTGAAGTGTGACCATTTAAACAAACCTGGTAGAGACCTACCCAAGGTACATTGCCACCAAGTTTGAAGTTAATCTGGCTGAGGGTTTCAGACTGAAGAGGTGGAAAATGTGAATTAGCATCAGAATGGCCATTGACTTACACAATATAGTAGTCAATAGGAAAGCTGCATTATCGCTATCCATGGAGCACAGTCAGACATACTGAACAGTACATATTCATACAATATGTCCCAAAAATTTCAAAAGGCTACATGTACCTTAAAAATGGGCGTAAGACAAATGGAATGATGGACACACGGACATGAGTAATTGCATAAGCTCTGTGACCTATGGTCAGCAGAGCTAAAAAGGATATCCTAAGAAGAGGCTACCATCCACCGGTAAAATAACTGCTTACTCCTTAAGATACAAAGAAGACACAAAAAAAAGGAAAAAAACCAAAACACTAATTTGTGTCATATTCATAACACATTCCTCAAGTCAAGCTCTCACATCTTTAACATTCTCAAACAACAAATGCTTTCATTGCATGGAGGAAACTTTATGATAAACATTCTATGTTCTGTTCTATATCTTACATTGTTCTTTTAAGTATGTCTGTGAGCCATAAATTACTTGTAAATATTGATATTGTAGTGCCTTGACAACATATAGAACCCACAGACCCCAAACATCATCAATCTAATTTTGTGATTTCCATTTACAAAAATGGCACAATCCTTGCATTTCAAATTTGCAGAACATTAAAATTAATTAAGGAATTCATCTCTTCCTCCTCACTGCAGCAACATCAGAATTTAATAATGTATTATCTTATGCCTGTCTGATTCTCAAATTTTAATTAATAGCTTTCAACTCTGATGGGCTTTTCTGACAATTTACAAATTCCTTGCCTTGACGCAAGATTTCAATCAACAGAGTACAATGAACCACCGTTGTTGTTGGTGGCGGGGGGAGTGGGGAGGCGGGGAATCTGTAACTACCATAAAATCTGGATGATATGTGACCACTGTAATGTCTAAATGTATTTACTCTAGAACTTCTTTGATCCTAAACTTGTAACATAATAACTTTGAAACTTGATGCAATTTTTCTCTGAATCAATAAACTTAGTGCCCTGACACAAGATCTTCAATTAGTTGAAAATAATGTACATGTACTAGTGGTGGAACTAGGAAATGACTATAAAGCTTAGCCAATTAGGAAACTATAGACTACAATCACAAGTTTGAGAGAAATTAAGGAGGGCTGTGAGTTCATAGTATGGTTGACAGAGGTGGAAATCTCTGCAATTGCCTCAGAGTATATGTCCCTCATCAATTCTGAAAGGAACATGCCTCCTACTGGGATAACTCAGCTTAAAGCTTTATGTGGTATCAGTGTGAATTAACTGGTCCCTAATAGAACTCTAATTACACACCCTGCTGGGAGCTGATTCATATGAAGTCACCCAATGAAAGCAATGAATTTCACGTTAGTGAAGGATATGACCTGGTGTTAGGGAACAGGGTATAATGACCCATAATGCATCTGATCCTTCATAAATCAGAGCATGCACACCTCACCTGCACATTGGCCAGGTGGATGGAAGCCATGGCAATCATGTCATAAGACACGCTAATTGCACACCTGAGCTGCACATTGGGCCCATGATGAGAAACTGTGGTGATTGCATCAAAGGACCCATTAATAACTCTGACCATGCGCTAGTGATCCTAGTTACTGCACATTGAAGCCCAAGTACACTTTGTCTTATTTTGTCACACATGCAGTAGTAACTAAAGACTCTTTTACATTGTAAAAGTGGGTGGTTTGTAATCAATGCACACTTGTCCCCATATTGACCAAAAAAACACAAAATCGTTGTCCTGTGGCTGTGTTGATCTGCTTGCTGTGAGGCAGTATTTACAGCAACCTCTTAATTGATTGGATGTGGACTTGACAATGAACAAAGACAAAACCACACATGATGAGAGAAGTCCATTAGGAACATTATTGTTGTGCAGAGCACACTTCCTGGACCATGCTGGCAAGTCTCCCTGATGCCTTGTTACCTCAATCCAACATAAATATTTACCATTGAATCTCCATCAAAAAGCTCCTTCCTGACCTCATCTCATCTCCTACCACAAGGACGGCATTTGAGGCTCCACAGCACCTTGCCCTATTAGTACCCCTCTTGGTCGTCAGACAAGAATGGTGCACGGGAGATAAACATACTTTCCCTGTTATCCATTCTTCTCAGCTTTGTAGTTTCAGACACCCAAAGGATCATCCTTGTGTAAATGTCAGCCTATCCCCACGTCCGACATATCACCCTGAGCGTGGGCATCATTTCTCCACACTTGCTGAATGACCGAGCCAGCACCCAGCTCCTACTCCTTTACTATGTCCAGGTACCTCCAGATAATGCCAACTTTTTCACCTTCTAGGGGAAATTCCCACATGCATCCCTACACCCAAATAATTTGTAGAGATCCCTTTATGAGAGCTGAATCTGGCCACCTGAATCTGCATGGTGTATGCTTATAAGGGTGTGAGCTATGCGTTTAATGTCCACTGGTACCTTAGGACTGTGCTCAGGCATTGCAATTGTGTTCAGATAACAGGCAATGCTCATGACTGGTTCAAAAATGTCATGTGCTAGCTGCACCTTCACCACTTTCACTGATTCAGTAAGCAATGAAAAGAATTCCTTTGGCAAGTCTTGTCCACGAAATTTAGTCTGTGGAGCACTGATATATACATGATGGTTTCAGCATGCTTAAAGTTTGTACAAGTCTAATCCCAAGTACTTCAAAGGCCAACTACATGTACATGTACAGTATAGATAACAACCTTCCCCTATTACCTTCTGTTTATATATGTCCATTAAGCTGACAAGGAGTGTCTTTTTCCCAATTGGAGTCCTCATTGTCAGACATCTTGTGCATAGATTAAATTCAGTGTTGATTCATTATGCTGGTCCTCACATACCTTGTTTATTTATCTCTTTATGAGTAAAATAAGGCTCTAATTGGGAATTAAAAGTTGCATGTAGAATATGCATTTCTTGTTACAAGTTTTAAGGGGACATCACCAGCATGTAAAAACATCAAGCTGCTCATATGATTGACAGAACTGATCAACAATAAGGCTTTGTGGGATGCCCATGGGATCAGTGGGAACAATTTATGATGCTAACCAAATTAAAGGTGGGACAGGCCCTACCATGGGAGACATCTAGGAATTGGAGTCTCCTTCCCAACACATGAATGGATTACTCTGAGAAACAATTATTGCTTTCATGTAAAATTGTTATTCAAAATAATGATTTATAACATTAGATACACAATCATTCAACAGCTATATTACTTCATACCAAAGCTGATACTGGCTGAATTTTTTCCAGAATAAGGAAAACCACTGTTTGATCTGTCCTTTTTATGTCATCTTCAGCTAACAACAACCTTGAGCAACTCACAGATTCTACATTATGGATATCATACCACTGAAACAGTGTCATGATAACATAAATCTAGGCAAACAAGCCTTTAATTGCCACAATGACACAAAGTTACTGTGGTTCTAACATTGCATTCTTAGAAGTAGTAGAAAGAGAAGAAAGATTTTTAATATAGTCAGTCTATGTCTCAAATTTTGTTACACGTAATGATGCCACCTTCACTGATAAATCTGGCTTTATGTTCCCATGTTTCACCACTTTGAATCTACATGTATAACTGTATCTACCATACACATACCTTTTTGTATTGCAATCATGTAACTACTTTTACAACAAATGTATGGAATGCACAACATTGACTCAGGTTATGAAATAGAGGCTTGAACTGCATTAAAGATGCCTGCTTCTCATTCACCACAGTCTGACAATATGATTGTAGAATCCTTTGTGTTCCTTTATCCTTCACTCAGATCACCACCTATCCACAAAATGTATATTTAATAAACTTTCAAGTACTCTCTGTTGGCAGGTAAAACCTGTATACGGATTCCGGAGAATCTATTATTGGCCTTAAACCAGAAACCCGCACTTGAGGTTGGACTTTCAGGTCAGAGGTGATGCAGTGTGGAAGCTTTTCATATCACAGTCGAGTCATCATTCCACCAGATCTCCTGAAAGACACAATTCCCCTCCTTGGCTCACAACTGTGATACAAGACACCAGAGTATTCAGAGCAAATAGGCCAGACTTATTGATTATTGGTCATGACCAACTGATTAAGAGCCAATTAGCTTTAAGCAGCTTTGTATTGTGCGGCGTGTGATTGCAGAATGCAGACAGTGGAGGTGAGGTGTACAAACAGCCAAAAGAGGGCCACATCATGCTGTCAGAGTTCTTGTCCATCCATCAGGCTTTAGTTTCTATGTATTACAGGTGTACATGTAGGCTCCTTACAGTCACTGCTCCCACAGAGATAACCTACACACTCTACAATCACCCAACGGGACACCAGAATAGGTCCTGGGAAGGTGCTATCGAGAGGTCACTGCCAATTGGTTTTTATGCCTTCAAGTAAACTGGACCTCAGAAAATGACACAGAGAGACTGGCCCCTACCCTAGCGAGTCCACCTGACCCACTTTGTCAGCAATTGGATTCCTGCCACAAATGGACCATTAATATTCTTTCTTCGATTGAGGTGCTTAAGAGAACATTGTTCCCTTCTGCCAAATTTGTGGGATCTTGGTTGATTCATCTAAATCTGGCAGTTTAAGAAAACAGGAGTGAGATTGTTATTGATGAGAGTCTCACAGGTATTAGCCATTTATCCTACATTTATCAGAATATACTTCCAACTAGAATGAATGCTAGTAATACCTCTTTAAAAGGTCCACCTGTCTAAAATGACCACCCTCATGTTGTTCCTGCAGTAATATATATCCTCTGTTATGGAACATACCCTCTGCTGACGTGCAATTTTGCTCTTATCAGCGAGTGGTGTCAACACACTATCAGTATCTCCCTCCATGCTCTATTCCTATTCTTTTTTTTTTTTTTACAGCCTATCGCATGTTCCCCTTAAAAATATAAAATTATGCTGCAAATTGACGCTTCTTTTGAAATCCTGTTTGTACTCATCTTTTTTTACATTTACAGATCCAATAGGGCAAAATGCAGTGGCTCGGCAGGGTCACACTGCACACTTAACATGCCACAATTTTCTGTCAGAAAGAAAATCCAGCTTTTTTCCTTATTTCATCCCATATTTATATAACCATTCAAACCTGAAATACCTGTTACATTAGAAGGCAATCTAATTTCCTGATTTAATCAGGATGTCCATTCGAACCTAAAATAGTGCATAGATAAGAAAATTGTAGGAGTCAGACTGCCAGATGACAGGCAGATGAGGATGTGAATTTCTGTAGTGACAATCATTTCACCCATAAGCATTCAATGACCAGATTATACTCAGGCTGCGTGGATCTCAACAAAATGCTGTGAACTGCTACATTACACTGCATAAAGCCCCTCATCAGCATAAAGTCTACACATTTCACAAAAACACAACTTTATATTTCCTGTGAGCAGCAGGTGACTAATTCTGCTGGCCTTGCCATCACTTTGGGTCATAAATAATGTGGCCAAGGTCAGAAGGTGATACATGGTAACCGTGGCAACAAGATAAAAAATATACATTTAATTTGTCAGATTTTTTTTTTTTTGCCTGGATGCATTCGTATCTTAAAAGACCGGAACACCAGATTTTCATCTAAGATCGACCCTTTCAACTGCAGCCCTCTATTTGATTTACAACAATGTGAGACTGGCAAGCTAGCATTGTCACAATACACGCTGGGCGTGACTATGTGTAACAGGCACAATGTACAGACACTGTAAACAAAACACCTGTTTAATCCATGCAAAGGGTCAATTTACCCAAAAGCCCTTTTTTTAAATTCTTGCATGTTGCTACTGTAAGCAGACTGGGTCTGTGCCCTTTATTGGTTAACATTTATCATGGCACATTTGCACTATTGTTAGCTGGTCTAAGACAACTGATCTCAGCTGATTTATAGCTCTTCTGTCTACTGGGTTACATGTATCCACTCACGTGTACTGTTTCCATGGAACCGATGGAAGATCCATGGAAATAATGTCCATGGAGAGAGGCTCGAGTATTCAGCCTCTGTTCCAGCCTATTCATTTCATATTAATAGTTTAAGCCCCAGTTTTAATTTCTTGCATCTTGCTACATATAAGCAGACATGGTCTATGCATTTTACTGGTGACTATATATCATAGTACATTTACACTATTGTAAGCTGGTATTAGACAACTGGTCAAGGGTGATTTATAGCTCTTACCAATTCCTCTCTTTGTCTGTCTGTTGCTTCCAGCACATTTACACACAGCATACTAAAATGGATCGTCCAAATTCATATTTGTGTGACAAAATTTGGTCCAAGGAGCACAGACGTACTGTCTTCAAGAGTCTCACTGTCCCTCAGTGGTGGCATCAGCCACAGTTATGGCAGCAGGGACCACAGAAACTGCTCATGAACAGCCTCGCAAAATGGTGCACCAAATGATGATTGAGCGGTGTTTCCAGGGCTATTACCTGATTATTAGGTTGGAGTAGGTTGTGTAACACGCTGTAAAAGTAATTGAATGCAGTGTATATGCTGTGTGGGCCTACCTGACCCTTGGTCAGCTAGACCTCTGGTGTTCTTCACTCCAGCCAGGATCCCCGTGAACACAGGCTGACTACTGATGCTGTATACATACATTGTAGGACCACACAGCAAACTCATGTGGCTGATTTCTTATATTTATCTCCTTCCAAACATACTTGTGATGGATTCTCCTCATAGTTTAGGGTGGAAGTAACTATGAGTTTCATTTCTTAATCTCATCAAGAGAGCTTTCAGGAGTCAGATGCCTGTACAAGTTCCATCCGTGTGTGGTTGTAATTGGGTCCAGGAAGGCAAATTTTTACCTCTAATTTACACTGCTATCTTACATGATCTGGCCGCAGTCAAGAGAACGACTTCCAGGCAATGCAAGAACCACCGTTCAAAGGCTCTTCTAACACACTACCACATGAGACAAAAAGTATCCTTTGGAAGGTTTGGGTCTTGCAGCAAAAAAACAAAAAAACAAAAGGGGGGGGGGGGGGGGACACACAACAACTGTGTAATGAGAATCTCAATAAAATACAGAGAATCTCTCTGTTCATGCAAGAACAGATCGACTCCATGCTGCCATATGTACCAGGCAGGCTGTAGTTTCCACTAGAGCTGCACAGACCTGTCAATGCACCATGACTGAAACTGATGTCCCAGCTGGCCTGTTTTTGCTTGAGGCAATGTCAGTCTGCTGAGCTTATCAGGCCCAAGGGAATACAGGCTCAAGACTTCTAGGCAGAACAAGCCTGAGTGTACCCTCTGGTAAAAATAAACTACATTCAGAGCTGAGTGGCCAGACCAATGAGGGTAGAATTCATGTCATCTCAGTGGACACTTTCATGTCTTTGTTTTCTTGTAACATGTGAGATGAAGCCTGTTCTTCATAGCCAATACTGATACATATAGTGCTTGTCTTGGTTCACAGGTACATGTATATGTAGTTTCTTGACAGCTTCTGTTAAAATTTGTTTATGTAATAAAGGAAGAAAGACAGTTTTGTATTGCATGTATACACATATCTTTGAATGGTAATATGTATACACTGTACATATATATGTGCATGTATGAATAATGTACATATACATGCACACATAGTCATCCATACTGCCCAAATGGGCTTACGTTCTCAGGAGTGGGCAGTTTTCTCTGGTCCCAAGAGTGCCCACTGTAGAGAGGTTTCACTGAATTAGTAAACACTGGAATTTTCTTTCTTTATTTTCTTCTTCACAACCAAGTTGGTTTGGGGATTTTCTCAAGCATTATTTCTTTGAAAACCACCAAACTTGCTATGGTGACTGATGTAACCTGTGAAATTGTGCATCTCATTTGGAATAGTCATGATGTTTAAAAGTATGCAAATTTAGGGGCAATTAAAATTTTAAAATCTCCATATCTTCCAAAATATTGCAGATACTCTAAATTTCAATGTGCATATATAGGTTTCTGACACCTGCCAATATAATGGACAGTACAAGTTGTAGAATTTCAAATTATGCTAATAAGGGGCTTTGAAAAATTTGGAAGTTGAATATCTCCAAAATTGTTATACATACATGTAGACATGCCATTTCAACTTCAATTTATAGGTTTGTGGCAAAGTTGCATCCATGAACCAGGAAGTTGTAGGATTTTAATTTATGCACAGTAGGTAAACATGCAAAATGTAAATATTGAATAGCTTCAACACTATTATAGATACAGGTGCCGTTCCTACTTCAATTTCTGGGTTTGTGGCAAAGCTCCACCCAATGAACCATAAACCAAAGTTGTAGGCTTTCAATTTATGCAAATTGGGCAAATACAGAAAATTAAAATGTTGAATAGCTTCAAAACTATTATAGATACTAGTTTCTTTCAAACTTCATTTTTTAAGTTTGGCCACATCCAATGAACCAAGAATCAAAGTTGTAGCATTTTACTTTTTAAAAATTAGGCTAATAAACAAAATTTAGATTATGTCGAACAATGGCAAAGTGTAGCATTTCAAACTGTTTTCCTTTTGAAGGCACCCAGGCAGATTTGCTGTGAAGCAAATCTTCTTTTCTAGTTCACTTTATATCCCAATGCACACCCCGTGTCCAATCACAGAGGGCCCACTGTCATGAGTTAAACAGCTTTTATACCAATATAATCAGCCCTGATCCAGGCTATATTTGGCAGCAAGAACAGCCCTAATTATCCTGTTGCTGCATAGAACGCTAACTTTACTACATCAACACTGGAGATGCATTTGTTTGAAGCACCTAAAGATGTGTCAGTTGATAATTACAAGTATCTTATGGCTCCTAAAGAAAGACAACTTCAACTTGAAGTGTACAGAAAAGGATCTTGCTTTCCCCTTGATACACTTAATCCCGCATTACATGCTTTAAAAAAAGACTCCGTGTAACATTAAGCTTGTACCACCTGTGGGCACATAACCGGCTTTAATTAGAGCCACTTAGAGCACCTGAAGGGCCACATTACTTGACTTCAAGATACCACAAAAGTATGACTTGTCCTGGAAGCACAATTGGACCACTTCCACACAGGTATCATGGTATCATAAAAATGCACTATTAAAATTTGCATCCTTCCAAATATTTGACATCTATGCCCCCATAAGAATATTGCTGTGATACAGCAGTCTATTGTTGGAGACCATCCCTAGGGAAGGCCCAAAATGGTCACAAAAATCACCCAGCTGGTTTCTCAATAGAAGTTGAATGACATGGAAAAGATAGGGACCCCCTTGGAAATAAACCAGTAGGTTTTAGGGGCTACCCCAGCAAAATCAATGCTTTTATTGTTATGTAAATCACACCGTTTTTATATGTATTGATTTTGTGAAATAAATCAAATCAACAATAGCACCAGGGACCTGATAAATGTGCCTTCAAAGCAGATGGTCTCTGCATGGAGTGGTCCCTCAAAGAGGGGAAAAATATATAGATATATTTCCATAACATTGTAACTCTTTTACAGTTATGGTAATTTGAACCTATCAGGTAATCTTGGTATGTGGCGGGAGAGTTAGTCAGCTATCACAGTTTTTGCTTCTTAAAATAAGTAGCATTGAGATTAAGCTTTACAAATTGTACAAAGGTACCAGCTATCTAAGACCACCCTACATACATCTTGTATCAGGAAAATAGTGATCTTATATTGCAGATGGTCTTTAAATACAGGTAAACTTTCCATAGAAATAGAATGAAATTTAATGAAAGGGTGGTCTTAAAAAGACATGGCCTTTCAGGAGAGGTGGTCTTCAGAGCAGGTACCACTGGAATATTTTTAACATTACATAATTGGTCACTAGAAGGATCATAGCACTTCCAGAAGCATGAAGCCATCCTGGATATTTAAACAGGCAGTACATGTATGGCATGAAGGAACATGACTGCACCTTGCTGCCAGGATAGAAGTCATGCTTTAACCATTTCCTGCTTCATGTCAAGGATAGCTGTTGACCTAAGGCATATGATTTGAATTTTTCATATAAACTGCATCAACAATTATGATAGAACAAATTAAATTTCAGAAAAATAGGAAAGCAGACAACATTTGCAGATCTGGACACATTAGCATCTTTTGAGTGGGAAGGGTCAGACAAACTCTTTTAACACAATCTCATTGTGGTACTTTTGATCCCATGTATCTCCAAACTCTATTCAAGACCGTATTCACTCATCACTGGTATCATAATTTATTGTTTAACCTGAGAACTTGAAGAAGTCCTGTATCATCGCATCCCTGGTATCATAAAGTAACCTTATAACCCCTGAAGAAATCCTGCATTCTGTCATCACTGGTACTATTATAAAGTTATCTTATTACTCCTGAAGAAGGCCTGGTAGCATAAGGTTACCTTATAACCCCTGATAAAGCCCTGTATTTTCTCATTACTGGTACTCATATAAATTCATATTAAAGAAGAAGCCCTGTATTCTTTCATTGCTGGTACTATAATAGGGGTACCTTATAACCCCTGAAGAAGCCCTGTATTCTTTTATCTCTGGTACTATTATTAAGCTACCTGACAGCACCTGAAGAAACCCTGTATTCTGTCATCACTAGTACTGTCATAAATTTACCTTATACCTGCTGAAGAAGCCCTGCATTTTGTTATCTCAGGTATTACCATAAAGTTACCTTATAGCCTTGAAGAAGCCTCATGTTCTCTCCTCACTCATCATATCATAAATTTACCTTATAGCCTCTGAAGAAGACCTGTATTCTCTCATCACTCGTCATATCATAAATTTATCTTATAGCCTCTGAAGAAGCCCCGTATTCTCTCATCACTCATCATATAAGTTTACCTTATAGCCTCGGAAGAAGCCCTGTATTCTTTCATCCTTGGTA
This sequence comes from Hermodice carunculata, assembly GCA_964020975.1. Lineage (NCBI taxonomy): Eukaryota > Metazoa > Annelida > Polychaeta > Eunicida > Amphinomidae > Hermodice > Hermodice carunculata. The sequence continues at coordinate 82,598,649 of OZ026622.1, forward strand.
TCCACAGAATCCCAGATGAAGTCTGCTGTTGTGTCTGTCACCTTCTTCTTGGGGTTGATACGGAAGTTCTGGGGTATCTCAAGTGGAGCTACAGAACAAACACAAAAAACAAATATTCAGCCTTTACAGATTCCAACAGTGAAACTGAAGATGTATAATCTGACTAATGAGCTCAGCCCCTGCAAGCATTTAATCTAATACACTGTGGTTGACATTTTCAATGTCATGGCTGTAATGTAGTATCTAAAGACGTGTTTTTTCACTTTATATGTTAATACTCTAGATATGTGGATACAACAAGAGGACTGTGACAGTCCTGTGCTCAGCTGCCCTACCAATATGTGAACTAATGTTAGATTTGCTGCTACCTCTACGGTACAGTAACAATGCTAACATGTACATACACCCTTACTGATTTGTCCTAATGTTGATAATTTGTTAAATACATGCATCAGAAGAAAAAAAACACACAAATTATAGCCAAAACAAAACAAAAAACAAAAAACCAAACAAAAACAAACAAAAAAACAAAACAAACCAAAATAAAAAACAAAAACAGCACCACAATATTGTGAAAACAGCTTGGTGGAGAGAAAGTCCAGGTACATTCCCACCAAGCTTCAAAAGAAACCAACACACAGGTCAGGAGAAGTCAAAAATAGCAAAAACACACCAAAATTCATAAAAATCTGGATCTGGCTGACAGTTTTGGAGAAGAAGCAAAAAATGTGAATTGTGGACAGATTGATGACACAACAGACAATGGTTGATGGATCATCCCATAAGCTGACTGCCAATTCAGTTGAGCTAAAACGTGACTGAATTTACCATCAAAATATCAAACCAATAAGAATTTTCAAAATGTTACACAAAAGCCTTCATTTACTAAGATGCATCCTCAATTGTACTTCCCCATTTTTGAGAAACCAGTTACCCATATTTAAGACCATGCGGTCAAACAATTGAATGCGAGAGTTTACGACATAAAACACAATTTATGAAACAGTTTGATGCATTAAATGTAAATACAGCAAATTGGTGCAATGTAAACAAGCAAGATGATTAAATATACTCTTGCAAAATATCAAAATTAGCTCTAATAGGTCAATGATGTAATTAAAGGGTTAAGATAAAATCATTATATTGAGTGAGACAGTCATTTTTGTACACAAACATAACACATTGCCTGACAAATCGCTCTACCTCATGTTCCAATTTGACTGCATGCAAACACCAACAAAAGGGTGGAGATTCCTGCAGCCATACATGTATCGCCTGCCCTGCCAGCTTTGCAAAGTTGAAGCTGTCTGGTCTTCAATGATATCAAAGACATTCTGCACAAATCTCGTTATCTTTTGTGCATCGAAACTAATGATTTCTTGTGAAATGTGCCATTGTGGATGTTGAAGGAATCAGCTGAAGCCCAGTCAAAGCAAACATATGCCAATTTTTCTCTCCTGTCATTTTTCATTATACAGAAATTATGGCTGGCAAAATGTTGTTTTGTAAGATATGACATAGTGTGACCCCTTTCAGAACATTTCAGTGGGAAGTACAGATATTTTGACCTGTTTGCCATTTAAACTCTGAGTTGTCTAACTGGGTGACAGACATGTGTTGCTGTGTGGTTCCCTGGGGCCATGGTAGCTGCACACGTAGAACCAGATACAATAGTTACAGTTTCTGTAAGTACAACGTCTGACCCATGGGCTCCCTTTTTGATAAAGTGGGTAACTGGGACAAAATCCCACCAAACGGCGCTGCATTATTGATGCCCACGTCAAAGGTACTTTCCACCCCAAAAGTGTGATGGGAAATTTGAGATAAAACAAGGCACCTTTGTCGACTGTAAGTGTTTTGCTTTCACACAATTCTCTCTCAAAATTGATCATGCAAAAGCCGAGTGAAAATGCATACACTCAATAAAGGTCTGACAAGGTGACTTTTTGCCACTTAGTATGGGAATATCCCCCGGCAAACTGGCCAGATAGAGGGTTAACAACATTGAGTCCAATACAGACTGTTAATACTTGGTACAATCTGTGTTGGTTTACATTAGAGTTTGTTTTCTTGTTCAACTTCAGTTGTTACAACAGCCTTTGTCCTTTTCCTGAAACTCAGGCAAACATTCCCTACTTGAATAACAGTTACTATAATTTATTGTTCAGGTGGCATATGATATTTTCTTTTGTGCCATTCTCTGTGTGAATTTCATTTGTCCATGAGCACATAACAGTCATTTCCACCTAGGGATTGATGGATTAAAACAGTGCAAACTGCCAAAGAAATAGGTAATTGTTGGTCATTCGAAAGGAAATGACCTGAAAGTAATATTGTTCTGACATGTAAAATTGGAATTAGCTGTCAAGTCAGCACTGCTTTAACTAGATTGGCATCTGAATGTTCATACTGAACTGCGTAAAAAACAGAACTGAATGCCATTATTGATGTATTTAACACAGTACTCATCTTATGTACATGCAAGATTTTGCTTACATCTGATCTTTGACTGTATATACTGTAAAATTAAGAGAGCCTCAGGGAAGATTAGTGTGTCTCAGACACTAACTAAGTCACCCTCTCAAAATAAAGTTATATATATATATATATAAAATGACCATTACATTTTCAACCTGAAATAAATGGCATGTCAAATCCACAAATCCATTATGTCAGTAGAATTCTCTCGGGAACTGAACTAGCTGCTATCAGAGAAAAATGAAATGTCAAGAGTCATCTATCATAGACATACGGTACACCTAAGAACAATGCTATGTTATGTTGAGTCAACAACTTGTTTGTAATCTCTTGTATAGCACAATACAGCTGTCAGAATATCTAGTTACTGAGTTAGGCTCACACATCAAGTCCCTATAAACTTGTCACCACAGGCAAACAAATCCTTGAAATCTCCTGATTTAAATGGAAATAAATATTCCAAGTTTCTTTGGATTATGACAATAACTCAGAATTTATCTCTCACCCTTTTGCATGGTTTCCTAAATAAAAATGAAAGGCTGTTGTGTTTGTAGATAAACTTCTAATACACACTTCCTCTTATGGGCCTGCTGCTCTAGTTTTTATGTTCTTTATCTGTGTATTGCTAACCCTTTCCTGCCTGCATCAAGACAGAGCCAACAACTTTCCTTGGCATTGATTAAGCACTGTGCACCTGGCCAAACAACAGCCAGGAACATTGTTCACCTGGGGTATATAAGATTATGATAGCTCTCAAAAGAGATGTAAATTTGTTTTTTAAATTGTACACAGATGTTTTCCTTTGCAGAGAAATATAAAATTGAAAATATTGAAGCATCTGACAGTTCGCATCCATATGCTATTTATCGCTTTGAGCAGGAAGAGGTTGACTCATACATTTCTATACTTAATCCTCGAAAAACCTACTACTGATGTATCTGCACGCGACCTTTTCCCATTAAAATTTGCCAAAAGTGATCTAGTGTCACAAATCTTCTCTGCTTCTTTTTTCAATCAAGATTGATCCATGCAATTCATCAACAACTTTCCTCGGTGCACTCTAGACACATCGGCTCGCCATTAATCCTTCAAGTACTTCAAAAAGCAATAGCAACATGAATTGCCTGGGCTGTAAAAACCACTCTCCAGGGCCTTTATCAGCTTGATACCCAATAAGATAAAAAAGGTGAGTCAGATAAGTCAGCCACATGCTAACACTTGTGTCACTGCAAGTGGCATCATGCGACTGAATTCACTTCTCAAATAAGCTGACATGCAGTTGCTTGTAAGCTCCTAAGGTTAGGTGTAGCGACAGTAGCCTTGAACCCCACTGTATGAAACAGCCTGCATCAGAACTTTGTCACTTAACTTCATGCCACTGCATGTGACTTTTGTAAATAACGGGTGAAACCACTTTCATTTAAATGAACCAATGCTTGGTAAAAAACTGAGCCTCCCTATGCTGCAGCATAAAATATAGCCATAGCTTAGAGTGGCACTATATATTTTACTAGGACATGAGTGAAAGTTGTCCATGTCCAGTTTGACTGAAGTTAACCAACTACCTATATTCTCCTGTACAGTAGTCCCTAGCTGTGCCGAGAGCCCACCATCACATGAGAGACTGTTTTTCAGATTCTCAATTCCTATGCTTCCCATGTTAATTTACCTGTCATGAAAGACCACATCTCATAAGACTACTTTTTTGTCACTGTAGGGGTGGTCTCTATTGATATGGATCAGTGTAATTTATAGTGAGATTTACACAACAGTTTGACTGATTTCCGTCAAGAGACTAAAAAACTTTCACTAATGCTAGGAAGCCACCGTGGGGTTTTCTGCATTTTAACAGTTAAAGATTATGTCTTGATTAATGGTCACTTGGCCTTTCACTATCTCCTCACACAAAATGAATTAAATTTTGTAATATTCTTGGGCTAGTCCTGTAATGCTCATGCATCTCTTTACACAGCAAGGTTTAAAATACAACCTGCATTATTCCATAAATTTAATGTTTCGATATACATGTTAAGATGTAATTTAACGTGGATCAAATGCTGCAGGATGACACTATTACAGGCCGTGATATTAAGACCTGATTAGGACAGAACTTTCTCTGCACAGTGATCCATAAGAACAGCATACACCTACAGCTGGCATCTTCCCAACCATGCAATGAGGATCATCTGTATTTATTCTGTTCCTGTCCACGAAAATAAAACTGACAAGGTAAATGTAGCTTGTTCCTGGTAAATCTACAAACATGGCAATTGCTGTCTTCCTGGAAACCCCATTAAAACTGAACAAGCTGTTCCTGGCAGCCAATGCTAATCATGCTAATCTCCCACACAAAATTTCTCCACTGAAAATGGCCAAGTATCGGCATACCTAAAGCATCAACTGGGGGAAAAGGTCAGCCAGTGCTCAGAACAAATCATTCCTGGCCCAATAGACTGTTGCACAGTTGGCAGTGTGTGGTATTGGACATATAAAATCCATCTAGACAATGAAAAGTGACACCCATTTACCAATGCATTATAGCCTTACATGTTTAATGTATCAACATTTACTTGGTGCCATACTTCAACACATTGCCCATGTCATTACAACTACACCAATCTGTTCAGCCCGCTTCTTCTATACACACACAAAGAACCAATAAAGTGGGCATAAATTCAAGCATCATGATTAAACACAACTTTTTTTTTTTTAATTCTGGTTAGGTGCTGTGTTTTATTTGTCACAGTCTATTGAAGTCTCTCTTCATTCATTTGAATGTAACCCAAGGGGATTAGGCATTGGAAATGTCCTGCATGGAAGATGTTCCTGTGTTAAATGCAGGTCTTTGAGTTCACATTTTACCCACTGTACCAAGATCATGCAACAATGCAACCCGAAATATACAGACATTGTATCATGGGAGAGCTTGACCAGGGTCTTTCGGCAAGAAAAAAAAAAAAACAGTTTAAGAAAGATGGCAGAATTAAGCTCCTTACATACAAACAGCTGTGTGTCAACAACATCTTAAATATATCACTGTAAACTATTGTACTGCTATTCAGTTTAATCTTGTGGAATCTAGAACCAATTTATCAGCATGCAATTTTTTTCCTGCCACATATTTAACACAGTGAAGTCATGAACAGTGAAGTCTTGAACAGTGAAGTCTTGAACAGTGAAGTCTTGAATAGTGAAGTCATGAACAGTGAAGTCTTGAACACAGCCAATTTGCTGCTTTCAGTCACCATTCTGTAGTTGCAAAGTTTTGTATTATTGCTCAAAAAGCATTGAACATATTCCAATATTCACTTCAATGCTACTTTGGATGTGTATTTTGTGTCACTGATGCCATTTCTACCTTCAATAGAGCAAATCTCTGTGGATATGACTGTGCTAAGTGTAAACTTACTTAAATCTGAGGCAAATTCTTCATTCTTCATACTTTATGTGTTGAACATGGTCACCAAAATGCAAGTTACAGAAGGGAAAGTAATGACCTGCAGATGGTACATGCAAGCAATTTTTTTGGAAATGGCTAAAACTATGAAACTGATGATTTGTACGCACAAAATGCATGATGGGTGTCATGGTTTCCCCGATTTACTCAAGGAAAGTGCCTTGCTTCAGGCACCGCCCATGACTGTGAGAGACAATTTGTGCCTTGCTTCAGGCACCGCCCATGACTGTGATAGACAACTTGTGCCTTGCTTCAGGCACTGCCCATGACTGTGATAGACAACTTGTGCCTTGCTTCAGGCGCCGCCCATGACTGTGATAGACAGCTTGTGCCTTGCTTCAGGCACCGCCCATGACTGTGATAGACAACTTGTGCCTTGCTTCAGGCACTGCCCATGACTGTGATAGACAACTTGTGCCTTGCTTCAGGCGCCGCCCATGACTGTGATAGACAGCTTGTGCCTTGCTTCAGGCACCGCCCATGACTGTGATAGACAACTTGTGCCTTGCTTCAGGCACTGCCCATGACTGTGATAGACAACTTGTGCCTTGCTTCAGGCGCCGCCCATGACTGTGATAGACAGCTTGTGCCTTGCTTCAGGCACCGCCCATGACTGTGATAGACAACTTGTGCCTTGCTTCAGGCACTGCCCATGACTGTGATAGACAACTTGTGCCTTGCTTCAGGCACCGCCCATGACTGTGATATATAACTTGTGCCTTGCTTCAGGCACCACCCATGACTGTGATAGACAACTTGTGCCTTGCGTCAGGCAAAACCCATGACTGTGATATATAACTTGTGCCTTGCTTCAGGCACCGCCCATGACTGTGATAGATAACTTGTGCCTTGCTTCAGGCACCGCCCATGACTGTGATAGACAACTTGTGCCTTGCCATTGAACCTATTTTTCAAGTGGCACAGCAACTGATGAGGGAAAGAAACATGTGAATGAGAAACTCACCTACATGTATGCAGACTAACATGTGACTCGAGCAGTTAACCTCAAGGGTGACAGTGTGCAATCTGGTCTATCAGAACAAGACTGCCAATTATGTACATGTTCTAACAGGAAGTGACAGGTGCCTGCTGAACTTTCTTTTTTCCCTGTCTCTCTGTTCCTTTAGGGATCTGAAAATAACCACAGTTAGGTTTTTCTTTTTTAATTAACTAATCTGGAGTCTGTATCATTATGAGCAAAAAAGTTCTCAGAACATTCTAATTTTCTTATTTATTTCACAATGCTGCACCAAGTAAAAGGGAGGGATTACATCAAGTATTTGTTCTTACTGGGGTAGACCTCACCTTAAGGAAAAAGCACGGACTAGAGCATATCAAATAACACACACACAAAAACTAATTCTTCAGGAGTATGCTAGCTGTGCCTCCAAATTTATGACTTTTTAATTTTATTGTGATTGTCCTTTTTTTTTGGGGGGGGGGGGGGGGGCTAAACTTATATTGTAAAATACTTACATGGGTCAAATGGTGGCTTCCTGTATGTAATATTGACCTGGCATTATGTGAAGTGATTTTTTCTTATGGAAAATAACCAACACACATCTGGTGTGGTAAATATTCTCTGCTTATTAATCCTTTCCTGCTCAAAAATTGCCCAAAAGCACCTGGAAGAAAACTGTCATTTGCCTTAACATTTTTATTGAAATTTCTTGTTACTAGAAAACATTTTCACTGAGATTTGATTGTAAGCCCATTCGTGATGACGTGCCCCAGGTCAATAGCTCTCCTTGGCAGGGGTTGGATGCAACACCCAACCCTGCCGAGGAAAGCTACTGACTCAGTAATCTGACAAGGAATGGGTTATAATGCTATCAATCAACAACTTTCCTTAATTGGCACATACAATGTGGATACATTTTGCACAGAGCGTCTGGATGAAAGCTGCTAGTGTGGTCTGAAGAGGGTGATGCACATGTACAGTTCCCTGAATAGAGTTAAAGAAATGAAGCTTGACTATTATGTTAAAAAAGAACATGAAACAGTATTTTGAAGAGAAAGAAGGGCTATATCCTCGGAAGCTATGAGATGTGTGACACATATATCTGTAATGATCACTGTATCACAAAATGCTATAGCTATCAAATGACAACCCGTTGCTTTTTATGACAGCCAATACATAAAACTGTAATTTAAGCACAGCTTCCAACCTGCTTTATATTGAGAATACCTGTAATTCCCTCCCTAGTTAGGGTTATTATTTCTTGACAATATGTGTAATAGAATGGTAAGGATTTATGACAGTGAAAATGGGGTGTACTCCCATTATAGTGATGATACTGGGGGATGTGTTGCTCTGAAGGCCCCTTTTTCTGCAATATTTCCCTAAATATTTTATGTGCTCTGGAAATGCTGCAAATTTATTTTAGCTTCCAATTTGGATAGCAACATAATTTTAAAGGATATAAAAAGAAGTTTATGATCCAGACACATTATCTGATCAGTGAACAGGGAGATGGGAATCTCCCTGTTGGAGATGATCTTCTCCCATGGGTCCTCACAGAGAAGAAAACCCCTGTGTAACCCCACTTATTTAGTGAACATGACCTGTCATCAAACCACATGCCAACACAGTCACCTATGATGACTGGCACAACCCAGTCCTACTGGCCAGTAAGGCTGAACGTGCTGACCCATAATTGATGACGTCACAATACAACGTAACGTCTAGATTTCCCATAGCAACTTTACACGGCCCTATATAAAGGCCATACACACAACGCAGCATTCATTTTTGATTGAACCACTTGACTGTGGAGTTGAAAGATTTCGACTCTGTGTACTGCTGGGCATAAGACTAGAGTTATGCTCAACCTGTGGTCAATCATTACTCATTAGTCCAGTGAAGGACGAAACGCGTCAGGCTTATTTGGCACACCGTGTATCTGTTCTTATCAACACTTGCCTAGTCTTCTCATTTCCCTAACAAAGGTCCAGTATTTTGCCAAAAATTCCCTTAAAGGGTAATTCTTCTCCTTATGGCCCAAAATTTGGGAAATTTCCCCAACTATGGTCAAAATGTTTTTCCTGGAGCACTTTTCCTGCCAATTTGGGACCATATTTTCGTTAAAAAAATTTCCTAACAAAAGTATCATTTTTGTGAAAAGTGCCCAGCAGAGGGTGGGATTTTGAAAGGTCTAACTGCACACCCCTACCAAAAATTTTGCTGAAGTACCCCCCCCCCCCCCCCCCCCGACCAGAATATGTAGCTGCAGTCCATTATGCCTTGATCCAGTTCATTATAAAGTAATAATAAGATATATCATTAGTCTGGACCACTAATACCTGGCAGGGAGCTGGGTCTATTCACTACAATAATGTTCCCTGGATGAATTCAAGAAGTAAGTGGTATTTTGTTCCAACTGCTTATAGAGAGAAAACCCAAGTCCACTTGATTGCTTCTTTGTGCTTATGACATTTTCTGAAAATTAATTTCTATAGCCCAAGGTTGCACTAGGATAAACATCCTTGAGGACTGCTCTACAAAACATGCATGTGTTTTGTACTCCCCTGGATGGGGTTTACACCAGTCGATAGTCGGGAAACGCGCTGTGATGTTTACTGTATGTGGGTCAAGAGGGTGAGAGAAAAACCCTTTTAATTTATTACAAAAGTCCATGGATGATGCAAATGACACAAAAAAAAAAAAAAAAAAAAAAATACCCCTCCCCCTCCAAAAAAACCCCTCTGACACTGAAAATGGCTAAAACAACAGTTACTTTAATTACAATAACCTAACAAAGAAAGGTGTTAAAAAATTTTGTGCCTCGTGGAACCACCCTGAACAACCTTGGCAGAAAATAGCAGGCTGTCTTATTCTGACGGTAGTTCCTGGACCACTATTCACCCATCTGGAAGCATACATGCAATAGGTTCATTGATGTTTGTACCAAGTCTATACACCTGAGAACAGGCTTCACTGGCCTACAAGTACTCTTAGGTACTGGACTTCCTAGTTGGGTTAAACACAGGCTTATGGACCCATAACTGCTACCGACATGCAACTATATGTACTTGATGGCTGCAAGTGAATGATAACATACCATGCAAAGAGTAGTAAGCCTCTGTATGTTACTAATATGTCTGCAGAAAACAGGAGCACAGCTGTTGATGACATGTGAGATGTCTGTAGGTGGACATGTACCTGTACACAGAACTACATTGTATTTTGGTGGCTACAGGCAAATGGAGGGTTGACAGACTAATTTAGCCAAACACCACTCACATGATTTGGGTATTAAAAGGCTGAGGTAAACCATTTGAGTGCCATAACAATTTGCATTGAAGAAATAAAATCTCGAGTCAGTCTGTAGCTCATATGGGAACTACATGTATATACATATAGGTGACCATCCAGGGATATGTTACAGGTATGCTACATGTATAGTCCATTTTGGCTTGTGACTGCATAACTTCTCATATGCTGGTTCCAGCTGGATTGAAGTCAAGTCCATATGTAATTGTCATACATGTAAATCCTGGCTCTTGCTCAATCCTTGATGACGATGCTGGAAAGCCCTTAGCTAGATATACTGTTGCCAAAGCGCTAAATTTTTATCCTGGGCAAAGACATTTTTTCTTAGTCACCTGACCTCAACCTTAGCATACTCTTTAATTCCTCCCATAGCATGGATGGCTTTTCTGATACATGAATATTTATCTTGAGCTAAATTAGGACTTCACATTTAAATGCTTCATCAATAGGGCTTCTAAGAAATACAAACACTGCTATTGCAAACTTCAGCCAGTCACATGCATCTGCCTTGCTTGGCAAGTGATGCTCTAGCTGCTCCCAGGGCAGCTTGATCATAACTTATCAATGAATGCAAAATCCAGTCACCAAAAACTTTTAACCAAGTTAGCATGGAAATGGACTCACATATGAATGTTCTCATGATCAGGAAAAATGCTTACGCTATAGGTACGTTTCTATCCCAACCTGGCCTTTCCTAGTTCAGGTTGGACATAGCTTTATTGCATGTGTACATAATGATAAGAATACTGACATGGGAGAGAGGTCCCACTGTGAAGCATAAGTGATAATTGCCTATAGTTGTCCACAGCTAGTTGCACCCCTGGTGGCAGCCCCTGAACTAGTATTGTCAGCTGAATGCTGTATGTGACGTACTGGAAGAATATAGCCTGTGAAATTTGGACCTAATTGCCAATTGTTGCCTCACACAATGTGGTGCTGAGAGACCCACTGGGACTTGGACCATAATTAAATAACTGTCCTGCCGGGTAGGAACACTTAGTTCTTAACTATTTTGGAGACAGAGAGGCCATCTCAAAGGCAGGTCCAGACTCTCTTGCAGAAGACCAGTAGCTGGTGAGACTGCCTTTCTCCACACACAAACACACACTAGCCCAATGTCAGTTTTCTGAAGGTCCATATAGCTCTGCATTTTCCTTCATACTACAGAAAATGAGCATTGACAGTGTACAGGTCATGCTCTGACACAACAGGATGACATGGTCATATTTGTAACAATTTCCTGAGAAAATACGAAACATGGTACATTTGTAGCAATCTCATGAGACAAGAGGTAAAGTTGGTACATTTGTAGCAATTTCCTAAGAAAAAGTAAGGCACAGAATATCTGTTTCAATTTCCTAAAACAAGTAGACCAGAGACGTAATTCACAAACGTCTAGGAACTTCCTTGCACAACAGAAAAACATGGTGTACTTGTTGTGATTTCCTGACATAGAAACCAACAGGAAGGAACTGTACATGCAGCACAATTTCCTTTGAGTATACTTTCTCAGCAATCTGCCCACAGAACAGGAGGACCAACTTCAAAGGCTAGTTTTACAGGAAGCAGCATAGATACAGCTGAGATGATGACTCTGGCCATGATGGCATTAATATTCTACAAGTGTATAATGGTAGAGGGCCTGCCCCAGGGTGGATGGACTGTTAGTTCATTGTACTTCAACACTTACTTTGATATAGGATATACAGCCTGCCAATAGTGCTTAGTAGCACATCAAACACTCAGTTTACAACCTTGGGGCTTAGCACTTCAATGGCTGACTTAACCCACTGACCCCTCTGTCCTCGTAGGCATGGCATTTAGGCCTCTCTATGCATCTAAACACACAAATCATTATTTTACTTCATTTGTGGTCACTAGGCAACACATACATACAGATAAAAACACAGCTGATATATCTGTCATGAAACACAAAGTTGCCATAATACAATTTTTGTAAAAGCAATCTTCTTATGAGATTAACACTTACAATTGGGACTGAAGAACACAGATCTAAGAACCATTTGAACTTGTCTACATCGCTGACCTTTTTACTTCAATTGTGTCCCAGATTTACTTCATACATATGTGTGTAAGCTATCGCAACAGGCATGAATATAGCTTGAAAGTTCAAATTAAGGACAAATCTGTTTGTGTTTAAAGGGATGCAGGGTTATGACCATACTTCTTCATTTATTTACCCACAGACCATGTTTCGGGGGGTTCTTTGCATAAACAAGACAAACTTGAAGTCAGGACAATGTCAGACAAATCTTCCAATGAACAAACTTTGACAGTCAAAAGGCTTGTCTCTTTGCAAAGATGCCTGTGAGCCCTACAAATGTACCTGGTCTCACCATAATTACACGGGTGTTATCATGTAAGCTACATGTATATGCATGGCCTCTGATTATTGGGTGGTCTCTCTCAAAGAAAAAAAAAGAAAGAGAAAAAAAGAAGGGCTGATAGACCAGCCTGTCCTCAACCCTGGTCTAGGGGTTACCACCAGAAGTGTCTATGCAGTTTTGGTACCATTGACTAAGTGGTTTTGGAGAAGATTTTTCAATATTTTCACTCAAGATAAACAAAAAATTAATAAAATACCCATAACCAATGGAGTTTGACCATTAGGACTAACTTGGTAATGACCCGTCCAAAGGGAATCAACATTAAGCTTGACATGAATCTGGCCAATGGTTTTGGAGCAGACGTAAAAAAAAAAAGTGACGTAAGAACAGATACATTTGGACGACAATAACAGATGACATGTGATGGATGACCTCCCATAAACTTAGCTACACTGACAAGTCAGAGGAGCTTAAAAAGATAAAATTTAAAAAAAATAAAAAGAATACTGTCAGTCACCAATCAGAGAGAATGCATTATTCTCAATGGAAGTGTCCTATATGTACATGTATAAGAACCAGTAATTAATTGTGATATATGATTGAAGTAATTTCCATTTATTCATGACTTAAACATGCAACACATTCAACGACACCATGTGCAGCCAATAAATGTGATTGAAATGATTCTCTGTAATGTAAATGATTGTGGCTGATGAATGTTTAACAACCACTCACAAGTTTTGTCTTATTTATCTTCAAGGTTATATTTCCCCTTAGTCACAATAAAAAGAATACCCAGGTACATGTACATGTATCACGTGAATTTGTATTCGGTTGATCTTATAGGGTGGCAGAAAGCTGTAATTACAATGGCAGTAAACCCCGCACTTCATACCCTCTGCAACGCACAATCACCATGTTAGTTTCAATTTTTAATGCATCATCTTGTAAAATGTTCTTTATGAGTCCTACTTGCTGCCATAACACTTTCAGGCTTATACATGTTAATGTTGCATGACATTCTTGACAGGGTCAGAGAAAGACTGACTTACGGTACTTTTATGCTAGAAATAGTGGTCTGGCATATTACAAATGCAAACGTTCCACCTACATATACTGCTGGCTAATATGCAGCCTGAACTCTGTATTAATTCTACTACAGTTGGAGTGGGGAAAACATAGAGGTCAGTCTGTTTAGGAGGTACAAATCACTGAGGCTATATAGGAAAATCAATCAGAGATATGGATTCAAACCTGTCTCAAAAAAAAAACTAAAAACAAAAACAAAAAAAACAAACAAAAAAACAAAAAGAAAACAAAAAACAAACAAAAAAAACAAAAAGAAAACAAAAAACAAACAAAAAACAACAACAACAACCCCCCCCCCCCCACACCTGACTGGAGAACAAAGTGTGGTCTGTGACAAAAGGTAATCTTTCCTGGGAGTTATAATGAAGTTTAAAGCACAGCATACATGCAAGTGGTCATTGACAGCAGGATGGTCTCCCATAGGAGTAGGCATCCCTAACTTACACCTTTATGTGTTATACATTATTGCAAAGTACGACATACAATGTACATAACTAGAACTGAAAAGAAAATAATGAATTTGTCAAACCAGTTCCAGCTGGGAGAGAGACTGTGCCAACAACTTTCCTGGCATAGATGCTCAACCTGTACCACGGACAGCTGTTGACCTGAAACACATATCTTGACAAGGTCCGTCTACAATTTTCATGCAAACTGTTTTGTATGAAGAGAAATTTGAGCAGTTACATTGAAGCAGATGGCATTTTACATCTGGCCAATTTTAGCTGGGAGGTGTTCAAAAATGTTCCAATTGAGCGACTGCTACAGTTTGTACATCATGTACAAAAACGTCAACTAAAACTAAGGTAATGCTCACCGTGCAGTGAGACGATGAGTCAACAGGATTTTTTCAATTTTTTTTCTCTTCTCATTGGGAGTAACTTTTATGGTTTTGGCAATTGCCCACTTTGTATTGAGTGGAATGCCCCGGGTTTAGTACAGTTGAGTCTAATTGGCACAAGAAGCTTATTCAATCAAAGGTAGGGACGGCAATGCTTTATGTATGATCTACAAAACACCAGGAAACCATTCATAATTCTTTGTTTGCCAAAACCTGTGCATAAAGCACATGCAAATAGCACATTACACTGTTGCCTGCGAGCCAGTCGCACTAAGGGCCCACACATTGTTGGTCCCTTGGCAGTACCTGTGTGCCATGCACGATGGTCAAACAAAGTGCTGATAATCACAGAAACAGAATTCAAAGCACACCAAATTTGGCTACAATTGAATTCTACTGTGAACGAATCTCCCCCCATTGGATGTGTGTATCAAAGTAGAAACTTCAAGTTCCCTTTTTCTTTGATAATTGATTACTTTCTTTCATTGAAATACTTCCCTAGATCTCTTAATCCCTTTGTCTGTCCGTAGCACAGGAAGCAAATTTACTGATGCAAAAAAGGCAATGCCAATTTTTTTCTTTAATTGGCCCAAATAAAGTGTCATCAAAGAATAAAAACGTTTCAATTAACTCATATCAAATTTTGTCTGTGTAGAATTGGATCACAATCATAGTTAGAAACATAAAAAGAACAGTTCTAGGAGAATATTAGAGAGCATTCTATCTCAAAAACAGAAATGCATAGTCACGCTGAGCTACTAGTGTGGTAGAGAATTAAGTTGTCCTCTAGCAAACTCTACATATACGAGTGTCATAACTTCTCTTCTGGCGATCTGAACAGTAACATTCCTCATTCTGTCATAATTAAGCAAGTGGGCACGTTCTCGACTTGTTGAGTTCTGCAATAAATCAGTTGTGTCACAGGAAAGCATCTCAAGCTGTGTCAATCCCCAGTCTGATGGCGTTGGTTGTACACCTTCTTAGCACGTCCTAGAAAGTAGTAGTCACTGCTGTGGCATGGTGCCCATAGTACACACACAAAGTCCTGCAGGTAATTATATGTTATTTATCATACTCAATCATCGCTGCCCATTTTTTCCATGCCCTTTGGAGAACATCAGGAAGTGCAGAGACTTGGTTACATTTTATATGATACACATGTACTTTGGCCTTTTCCTGATTTTGGCTAAAAACAGTTTGTTACAATTCACACCATTCACTGTCTTCTAAAGTTCAGCAAGCAATTTTCCCTGCTGTTTTAATCAACTGACACTACATATACTTTGAACATGACAGGCAGGGTCCATGTTTTTTTGCATTGCCTGGTAACTCATGTGCCACTGCTGGCAAAAAGCTAAAACACAGACGACTTTAGATTACCAGGCAATACCTGTAAACAGACTACCTGACTGTAACCAGGCTATGTTAGTGCTTGAATGAAAGATCTTTTTAATGGGAATCTGAATATGCAATTACCTGTATTGAGAAACCCAATCACTAGTGCCAAATAAATTATTTACAACATTTTTTGCTGTCTGCGTCTCCCATAGAATATCCTTTATGTGACTGTACTAATACTTTTTTTTTTTATTTATTTTTTTTTTTTTTGGTGGGACTACATTTTTTGGGTACCAAGTCAAGTGTTTAATGTTATTCATCTATTGCGAAACCACCTGCTTTAACAAGGCACTCTTGGGACTGCCCAGGGGTGATCCCTAAAAGGAGGAAATACTGAACTGTAACATCCATTGTTCCAGTTGTAACTCCTGGGCAGTTCTTCAGTTCCAATTTTCAAAGCAAAAACCCTGTAGTGACATGAATAACTTATCTGATTTACAAACCAGGTGAGCATTTTATTATTATTATTTTTTTTTTCATTTAATGACATCTTAAAGAAAATAAATGGCTTTTCTCTGTCCCATATATATCAGCCCTCTCCTCCCATGAGTGCACATTTACCATCCTAAATGCCACTAGCAGGCACAATATATACATGCAGAGAGCGGAACAAACTTAGTGAATATAAAGCTTCCCGCCAAGTTACAGAATGCTTCAACAATCAATTTATTGACTTTACATGTACTTTAATTTACTGTTATGATAATTCAGGTCTATATTAGCAAATTCAAATCAATCTTATTTGTAGAATTCAATGGCATGTTTCACTTATACGAACACTTCAATAATTCAAGGACCCATTATCTTTCCAGATGTTTAACCATATCCAGCAAATGGTGACTTCTGTTGCTTACAAAATACCATCTGCTACAGTCATTACAAAATAAGAGTTCTGCTGTTTTATCCCTGCCTGGTTAGAATACGGCAGTCAGCAGGATTCTGTGGCATTGGTAGTGTACTACATGCTACGCACCAAACCCACAGCAGGCAAAGCTGTTGACCTGAAGTCTGTGTATGATTCTGTCTTGGAAGTACTCAGCTGCACTTTGTAGCATGTAAAATTTTATATGGTTAAACATTTAGAGCAAACACCGAAGCAGATTTGAGTTTTTTGTTTGTTTTTTTTCTGTTTTTTTGTTTGTTTGTTTTTTTTTGGGGGGGGGTGTCATTGAGCAAGGAGCATAAGGACTAAATGTGAGTTGTCAACGTTTGTATACACAGGGGAATAGTATAGGTGGGAATCAATACAGCTGAGTGTCAGTGTAAGCTTACACCAGTGTCGGCACACAAACACTCACACAGACACACATATACATATATATATATATATATATATATATATATATATATATATATATATATATATATATATATATATATATATATATATATATATATATGTATATGTATATGTACTGATGTGTACCGTATATGTACACGCCTATACCCATACCTTCTGCTATTTCCTTTTGTTACATACGGTGCCCATGGTGACTACATTCCTCACATTACATCAGATCAACCTGTGTACTTCTGCTACATGTACATGTACATAATTAGCTGGCTTCAAGCAAAACAATGGACTGACACACAGGCCAAGATCCAAGCACTGAGAAACAATACACCAGTTCTCTATGCACCAACATAGAAACCCATGGTGGGCAGTCTTCAGCACCTTGATTGGCTAAAACAATTGTAAAGGACAGGAAATAAAGATACATGTATCTACAGGTACCAACAGCAAAGCCATACTTTCAGCTAATTTAAGTGTCTTATGAATTTGTCCACACAAAAGATAGCTATGCCAACTTGGCCTGCATTTTTGTTCAAGGATGTTTTATTATGGCTGCCTGCTTTTAAAAGGGTCTGATAAATTTTGTGGTGACAAAATTGTACAGTTTCCGTGGGAGGGATTTGCATAGAGCCTGACTTTTTCCCCCAATTGCTTACATGTATGAAATATATGGTGTATATTATGTACCTGACCAATAAAACAATTTTTAAACCCAAACTGACTGGCTTTAACAGTGTTGCTGCAGGCAGCTGCTTCAAAACTCTAAGTCTCTATTTTAACAAAACACAGCCAGTAGGCATGCTGCTGACTGTTCATTTCCAACCCACCCAAGTTGTTGATAATTTTTGTGTTTCCTCTGCAAATTAAAATGCAATCAGACATTGCTGAATCCATGCCCCCTCCCCCCCCCCCCCGCCTCATTCATAGCCTTGCTAATCCCATGTCTCACATTGAAATGACTGTAGTCAATACAAAAAGGCTATCACTGTGACCCAAATACTTGGCCTAGTGACCTATTTTTGTTTTATGACACAACTTTAGGTTAAAATATATGTGAGCATGAAATTTCATTAAATTAAGTTAAATAGTAAAGGAATTATAGCTTGGACACAATTTTATAAAGATATGTCACGATTACTCAGATAGTTGACCTAGTGACCTAAATTTGTCACATGACACACCCTAATGTCTAGATGCACCTGTATGAAAGTTCATTAATCTAAGTTGAAGAAGGACAAGTGAATTATAGCCTGGACATGGATAGTGTACAGACACATGGAATTAAAAAGTGATTATTTTGTGCCCCTCCTCCAGTCAGTAGGGGCATAATCAGCAAACACAGGTATATCACGGGGGGAGGGGGGGGGAGTGTGTTAGATGTAGTCAGTAGATAAGCACTCAGCTGGAGATACAGGTAACTACAGCAGCAGCACATTTATACCTCCTCCCCCTGCTGCCTGGTGTGCTTAAAATGGAGGTACACAAAGCAAAGAGATCGAATCATGGCCACGTCTTTCAAAGAGTGGTCTAAAAAAAGACGTATATGGTTTCTCATGGAAGATGTCATTCACAGAAGGTTACTTACAAATATACCATGTGCACTGCACAACCCAAATTAGACTTTAGATATATCTACACCTGATGGTAGACAAAAAAACAGGCCATATTAAAGTATAATGCAAATCTATCCCACACAATACTTAAAATCATAACATATACATGTAACTTCTATGTGGTACATTTACAAGTCCACAAGAAACCTACATTGTACACACAAACTTATCATACAGGGAAGAAAATTTTCTCATATGCTGTACATTTCTGCCTGAAGATAACAGACCGATGTAAGCAAGCGTAAGTACAAACGAAAGGCCTACATGTGTATGTCACTCAGAGACCTATGGGGCAGAATATAGTTATGCCAATAGACATATACAGTGTCCTGTTGAACAGCAGATCTGCAGTCAGGCAAATGGTACCCACGATGCTTTAATCTGACTGTCTTTTGACAGCACCACAGACAGGTGTTATCACCGATTTAAACCATTGTGGCAATTGCACTGTTTTTGTACAGTCTAACTACAAAAAGGCTACACTTCTAATACATTTATTGTGTGATGTGTATTGTGATACACATCACAAGACAAAGGACCAATGTGAATAGAAGTAGAAAAGAAAGATCTGTATTACTCTGGGAACTCTGGGTGAGGATACAGTAGGTCTATAACCCAATATGCGATTGCCATTATTTACATGTATGGTTTTGTCAAGGACTGCACTAAGAAGATCTAAGAAAAGAAGGGGGCACTGATAGAGACACCATGTGGTCACAGGCCGCTTTCCCCATCTATTAAGTAAGGAAAGTTGTGTTGCTGTTTTTTTGTACTTTCAAGGTAAACAATTGGGCAAAAGCCTAACATTTCAAGAGCTTACTTGTTAGTATCATTTTTTGGGGTTATAGTTCTTTCATATGGTCATTCTCTCAGCTTAGCCACAATCCATTTCCAAAAGCTACCAACACTGCATTTGAGGTTGGGAACACCGCGGCTTGCTCCTTCTCACATCCTAGAATCCCGCACCAAGGACGGCATTTTCACAAGACATGTGCATGTGCAAGGCTATCTACAAAATGGGTTATAGACAGACATGCCTCCTGTTGAACAGCAGAACGTCAATACAGCCAGGCCACAGACTAGGAGCAGTGGAAATTGCCAGAAGTTGTTTGGAGTATGAAAGTGTATCATTTGGTCTTCTTCCCATACACTTCACTACTGCTCTTATTAATGGAGTTCCTTTTGGCTGCAACACGACTACATTGAGCATTACATAGTATGTACTTCAACGATGGCTCACTGTAAGGCAGTTTTGCTGTTCCACTTCAGCTAGGATCTCCTGTGGACTCCCACTTCACCATCACAAAAAGGTAGCATAGCCAGAGTGGTCCTCGTGCTGATCCACCTTGCCACTCAAGTCCCACCCTCCAGCCAACAAGAAACCACCATTGCTCTACGACCAGTATCCCCTCAGCTAATCCCCCCTTGAACATATTCAGCAGTGGGTACTTCTGACAAAAGAGCTGGTGGAAAGTGTGGTTAACAAATCACCTGTAAACCCACTTGATATCTGACTTGCATGTTCCTAACACAAAAGGAACTGTTGTCTGGGAGTAAGCGATTCTTCAGATGAGTATTGAGGCATGACCTGCAGTTCACTAGGTGATTTATGGTCCAGTAGATTCACACCTCACTAAATAATTAAGAGCCAAGACTTAGGGAGCACCCACTGAAACTTCATGGTGATGGTATGATTGACAGTACGTGTCATACAGCACGGTTTACCCCATCAGTCATCATCAGAGGGCATAGTTGTCATGCCAGCTTTGTCACAATGGGTACCAGAAGGACATCCCCGAATCAAAAATGAACGCTCAGAGAATATGAAACATGGCTGCTTGGCACACCTGATTTACTGTGCATACATCAATAGGATATGGTGGTCCCATCAGGCATAGCATGCATCTCTTTTGTACTATCATAGGACTACTTCTGCAGCATGACCACTCATTTTGCCATGACACTTTTGGAATTTTCGTGCTCCTGTCATCTCTTGACATGAGCTTTCTCACAAATTGCCATGACAACATCATGACAGCATGTAGCTGTGGTTCTCTACACTATTTGGGACACTTGACTTCTGACATTAATACCTGCATGCATGTAGACGTGCAGCCAGGGAGTGTTAGCTTAGTCTAGTAATATCTGACTTCATCGACTTTGGCAGCTCTGCGAATTATTTCATGAATGAAACCTGCATGGTGAGAAGTGATAACACTAATGTATATAATTATTATGTAAAATTGTTAAAAGCTGGTACAACTGGCATGTAAATCTAGAAACACATGCAGACGTGCAACATTTATAAGAACATGGAGCAACAGTTTATTGCTCCATGATAAGAAGTAACCATTTGCATCTGTTTTGTTTGTTTTTGTTTGTTTGCTTTTTTTTGTTTCATTTTTGGGGGGGGTGGGGTGGGTGGGTGTTTGTCTTGTTTTGTCTTTTCAGAAACTAGTGTTTGGTGACTTCAGAAACAGGACAGACAGTTAATGTCTTTGTAAAATGTCTGAACACTTAGCAGGACCCCAGACAGGATCACTGGGGCATGACTTGTTTATCTTGTGATCATATCTACCCAAAAAAGCCATTGTTCCAGGATACTCACACATGTACATGTATGTAGGCTATTGTGATCAACACTTAGAGAGTGTGTGTGCCACAATATGATACACCTGTGAACAACCAGTACGTCTCACTGATGGACAACTGTGAGCCCTGTCTCATCTGGACCTGCCTGCAATAGCCAGTAAATGGTTGCTTCCAAAGCACACCAAGTTCTATGTCATGTCTACTACACTTGGTCTGCCCTTCTTTGACAGGATTTTATTGATAGTACGGGAAATAAAAGTATACTGTGACCCTCCCCCTACACTGAAGAACCAATCAGGAAGTTGATCATTATCACCTTGGCCAGTAGCAGCCTCTGGTCCATAGTTTATTGCAGCCTGTTACCATGGTAAACATACTTAGCCAATTAAAAACTGAGTCACTTTTCCAACATAAAAACAGTGACCTTGTCAAAAAAGGGCAGCCCCCACTGGAATAGAAATAACACAGCTAGTCTGGTGCTTGGGTCTGCTTTGGAAGCAAAGTGAATGACTTTGAAAAGCCAATGTCAGGACACTGATGCATCAACTGTGATGTCACAGGACCAACAGACTGAATTTTAGCAGTAAGAAGTAAAAACTTCCCTTGTGTCCATTTTCCAAGCTCAATGTCCAGACATGCTTGATAGCTAACCTCTGTAACATTTGGGGGCAGTTAGTGAAACAAAAGTACTGTATTTATTAAAGGGAAGTCAAAATACATTCTGGCAGTTCATGCTGTCCATTACTGAGTGGATAAAGTGCTGAACAGGAGATTCAGAGATCATGCGGTTAAATCCATTTGTTGGAAAAAAATTTTAACCAAAGTTTAATGAAGCTAGATAGAAAACATACTTAGTTTAACTCTACCTCAATGGATCAAGGCTAACAAAAACACCCCAGCAGAGCCTTATAAAAGAGTATGGGAGAGTCTTTGAGAAACACAACTCTTTAAGCAAAAGCCTGCTTATAATAAAAGAAATGGACTTCCAGAGAGTCTAACTGATATTTTATCATGTGGTACTTGTATCCATTCATGCAGAAAAAGTCTGGAACTTTTATGCAGCTTGTACTGTTTTTTTTTGCAAAAATTGTCCAAGGAAGAAACTTTATTCAGTACTTGTGCCCATATTACCTTGAAAATGGCCTGAGTACAAACTGTGTGGTCTTGTTATCAATATATGGTTAGTTCTGCTATGAATTTTTCCCTTGACCATGTTGAATGATTCATGTTCAAATTCAACTGTTACAAATTCACTAAGTTCCAACCTACTTGCAGGTGCCATTAATGGCAATGTCACAATCAATATTTCAAATTTGTCACTTCACCACTAAGAATCCAGCAGCATGCTTCTTGCTCACTGTCATGGCAGGGCAAAGCTTCAAATTTGCCCACATCCTCCATACTGTGTGCTTTGCACCCAAGCAAGTGACATCACTTTTTTCCTTTTTTTGCTGGTTTGTTTGTATGACCTCATAAAGTAAACATTCTGGCACCTGGTCCTTACGCTGCATGATGCATGCAGTCTGCAGTTCATACTATAAAAAGATTGATGTAATATGAATAAATTTTTGCAAATTTTGTCAAAGATGACTTATAATTTTTCAAGTACAAAATAAATTAAAAATCACCTGCATCGAAAATTCCCACCACAAATCTCTTCTTGTCATGAAATTGCCTTTGCATTGCACGCTGTGGTAATACAGGTCATGGCTCAGGCAGTCTTGTGTGAGAATTGTCGACTTGGGTGGTTTTGTATTAATGTTACCATTATTTTGAAAAGGGTGTATTAAAGGCACAGATGTAGCTGGTCCCAAGACAATGCTGGAGCATAGTTTAAATTATGATCAGACCATTGTGCTTTTCTGCAATATCATGTCTTCACTGGCAGAAGTCCTTTATTATCATACAAATGGACTCACCTACTGAGAGCCTGTCCCAGACATCCAGATATGGATTACATACAATGGCCTTCATTATGTTATACTGCTTACTTGTACCATCTTTTCTCTTTCATATGTTCTTATTCAATCCAATGTACTTTGAGTATGAATAAGATAAATACACTGTATCAATGTATCAGTGTCCATATTGAGAAAATTGCAGGTCAGCTGCAAATAAATGGTAGGTCCACTAAAACCTCTCCCCAAAGCTCTTACATATGTGAGTGACCTACAGTGTAGCATTGCATGCATGCACGCACACACGCCACACATGGGCCCCCTGGTGCCAAATAGTCTGGTAACTCTCTGGTGCTAGAGGTAGGAAAACCACAAAAATATTAACTACTGGGAACAAAGAATAATAAGTTTGCACATATAAATGTGTCACAATTTACGTCAAAATTAACTTGTCTTGTCACTAAAGTGGTGATAAATGTAATTGATAAATTTATAGATGCCAAGGTTTGACACAGATGTATAGAAAATACCAACATGCACCTCCAACACAAGAGAGTACTGGCCAATTTAGCATTAGGGGGCACATGTGTGACACACATACACACACATATTGTATTCAAGCTCATTATAAAATAAGATGTGCAGGTGAGCGCCCAACATCTCTCCTCAAATTATTTCACATGCAGTGCAGGGATGCAATTACTACATAACCTTACATCAAAGCAATGACATACAAATATGTGTGTATGTATGCTAATTTTGTTTCACCTAATAGTACCTACAGTGACAAGTTCCTGTAGTCTTCACAAAAATACATCTATATGGATTTTTATATGGGTTGCTTGGGTGCCTTTCAAGGAATTTACCAATGAGAAATACTCCTAGTAAATATGATTTTCCTCCTAGCAGCAGAAATAAGATATGACAGTCTTCCTTGAAGCAGGGAATAAGATAATTATAGTATTGTTCCTTTAAGCAGTAAATACGATATGAGATTCTTTAAGTTGCAACATGAAGTATTTTTAGCTCTTCCCTAAAGGGTAAATACTGGGTCTTCTGACACCTTTGAGGGTATCAAGTAACCCACTAGCTGCTTACTGTCTTTTTCTAAAAACACCATTACATCAAATCTATAGCCAGGTGCAAAAGGATTTTACCAACTACTCAAGTCTTCTTCAGTATTAATTACTTGATCATCGGATACACTTATAATTTGGCATTCATGTCTATTGTATTTGTGTCCCTTTGTCCAGAACCACTTCCTTGTAGTCATTACCCTATTCCACAGTCCCAACTCTTTACCCTCCATAAGCTAACCTGTCACTGTCTAACCTGTATACATATGGAAGTACTATTGTCTATATTGCACAGCTTTCCTCTGTAAAATTTTTACATTGGCTGTATTAGCCCCAATAAATTAAAGGGTGTTCAGTGGGTACTACTCAGAACATGTTTCGGAGCCTATTACCCGTACATGTATCTCTGAGAAGTGGCTCCTTGTCTAAGCTAAATATTCAGCAAAGACAACCTACATAATAATGAATAGATATGAACGTGGCAAATGATGAATTAGCTAAATATGTGAAGTTTTGCTTATAAATGCAGAGCTTCATTACGAAAGAAGAATACCTGTCAAACAAAACATAATTACTAAATTTGTATGGTACAGGTTCAGATAAGAACAAAAGCAAAATTTATAAGGCAAGTCAGAAAAGAATGAAAGTCATTTATATTTAAGTCAAGAGAATGCAATGAAAATATAATATTACTTAGCCACTTATGTATATAACATTCCCGTGCTAACAAGCCTACTTGCAAGATAACAGACATTGGTCAAATGACAGATGGTTCAATTCAAGGTACATATGTGTCATTATGTTGGCAACACTGAATTTTGTTCAGTAGTCCATTGGTAGCCCAGTAAATCCTGCCTGCCAGTGTGAATGAATCCAAAATTAAATTCAAATGATCATTTTTATTAGTATGTTTATCATTTCCTGGTCAGACTATTAACTCTTCCAGTGCCAATCACATTTAAAGTCAATCTACTTCCGTCAGACAAGTCTGAATTATCATTAGGATCCCAGATTCACATTTCTGGTAAAAAGACCTTTCATTCAAGTATCAGTATTCCTGTAGTTCCAGAGAGAATACCCCGGGTCAACTGTGGCCTTTTCTCAGCGTGCATTGCACCCATTGCGCCTAATGTGTGCTGAGAAAAGCTGTTGACTCAGTCCAAAATATGGCACTGAATGAAAGGGTTAAGTTTAGAGGTAAGAGCAGCACTAAGAGTCCAGAGTTCACCAAGGAAAACTGCTGCCCGGAAGCACAAGATTCTGGTCAGTAACTTCACACATAAAACAAAACTTTGACAAAGTATTTAATCAGACAACATCTGAGGACTTGGGTAACTATGTACAAAATGCATGTTTTCAGTATCTCTTAGATACTGTTAATACAGTTATTATCTCACACACCCTTATGACAGAATAGAGTTACACTACAACTGCCCTCATTAAGTTGCCCATCCTAACACAGGGCTGTTGCTACAGTCGGCACACAATTGTTGCAGTATGGTATATTACTGCCTTTGTAATGGTAATGACACACTACTTGTGATTCAAGAAGCAACCAGCCTGGTCCTTGAGGTACTTATAGCACGAATCTGTAACAAAGACCCACGTCTTATTCTTATGATTGGCACACCTCCGTCAAATAGGACGCCTCATTTACATGTTTATGATACAATCCTGAGTCCACTTCATAGATGACATTCAGAGAATGAGACATAAAGACTCATCTAGCACTATTGATTGTGCATTACTTGTCATGGTCAGACATACAAGGGCAGCTCAATAAATCTAAGCTTATCAGTTAGTCCTGGTGTCTTCCTTCCCATATATAGGAACCTGCCACCCAGGTTCTATTAATCTGAATTACATAAGGCACTATGTTTAATCAGGCAGCTCTCTCTGGCAAAAAGAAAAGTCATTACACTGTTAAAACAGAAGCCGTATCTAATTATGATTAGGCATGCATTTGTTAAGTGAGCTGATGAATTTGGGACTAATTTGTGATTCAACAGATTTTGTGAGACAGTATGATTTTGAGAAAGATGGTAATCCAGAAGATTAATTAGGAAATAAGCTTCAAGTTAAGGTATAGAATAGACTTAGGTATAAATTGCAGATTAACTGAGTGAAACTTTTCTGTCAAAATGGGACCTCTGGGGGTGCAGGGATGGCAGGAAAGTTATCCTTTCATGTGACAGATCTTTGAGTAGTCTTGTGTAGAGACTGGTGCTCTGCTGAAGTGGTCGTAAAAACTAAAATTAAACAGAACATGTGCCATCATTTACTGCAAAATACCTGGTAATACCACAGAACCAACTGAAGGTATACAGTCAAAAAGGACTCATCTCAACTGTCTGAGCATGTAAGTTGTCACTAGCTGGCAACTGAATAAAGGAATGGAAAAATTAACTCTTTCAGTGCCAATTACATCTAAAGTCGATATACTAAAGTTAAATTAATCTGAATTATAATTAGGATCTCAGATTCACATTCCTAGTAAAAAGAACTTTCATTCAATTACCAGCATGCCTCTAGTTCCAGAGAAAATATCCCAGGTCAACAGCTTTTCTTGGCACACATTGGGCACAATCAACAGCTTTTCTTGGCGTGCATTGGGGGTGCAATCAACAGCTTTTCTTGGTGTGCATTGGGCACAATGTGCCCAATGCACACCAAGAAAAGCTGTTGACTCAGTCAAAACTTTGACACTGAAAGGGTTAAACAGCAGCCCACAGCCTGTTGTGTCTCCACTAGTACAAATCTACATAGACACAGTGATAAGCTTTTGTCTTGTGCACAACACTGAGTGTGTGATTAGATTTGCACTGGAGGAGGCCTCCAGCATTTGGTCACTGTCAACACAGAATATCTCAAAGTGACTTGATGAGAGAGAGCCAATCAATGGCATCTTGTCTGAGCACACGCCAACCAACACTTGGCGGGTCTGCACCAAACTGGATTGTGGGCAATATAACTCCAATAACTAACCAGTTTATTTCAATTTAGCCCATGTTACGCTCTGCTATGCTCCACACTACACCAATCTGGATCCAATTTTTCTTTTCTAAATTACTCACTTCTTCTCACTCATGTTTCCCAGTCCTGTCACATTGCTGCTTTAGGTGTAATCTGCTGAATGAAAGTCACACAATTTTGGTGTGCCTTATGGGGAATTGTGGCAGAATCCTCTTAACCACCATGGCATTGGACAGAGGTCATGACCTCCCTAGAGTCAACTCACTGTGTCCTCTCTTTCTATATGTGTGCATGTTAATGATTTGGTAAACTTACTGCTTTCGCCAGAATACCCAATGACCTTCTGTGGTGGGGCCACCGCTTTGCCCACCTGGTTAACAGCCAGTACATAGATCTCATACGGCTTATACAGGGGCTGATTCTCGATGGTGATGGAATCCAAATCTTTATCTATGATCCGCTCTTTAAAGTGTTCTCGCTTGCCAGTGTTATGTCTCCGCCAGCGAACTAAGTAGTAGAAACCTGGTCCATTGTGTTCGTTCTTGGGCATCCGCTGGAAAAGACACAGTATCAAAGTCAGTGTTCGGCACAATTGATCTCTAACTAATGTTATCAACAACAATGGAGTGTCCCCTAATCTATCACAATTTGCTGCTGCATCTACTCTGCACATGGACCCCACTTTGTTCTGTTCTCAAACCCTGGAGACATTGTCTCTCTGGCCTCCATCAAATTCCCCCCTTGATCCACTCAGCTAGTCCAATCTCTTCACCTCATTGTAGTTACATTTATTTGTCATATTACTTGTGCATAAACAGCCTAACTGCACCCCATTTAATTTACTAAAACTGCAGCCCATCTACCTATCCACTAATTTATCATTGCTGCAACGGGAGTACTAAGTCACTGGAGGAAACATTTTTGCTGCCAGAAAGTGGTTGCCTCTCACAATTCTGTACAGTGCTCATTTCTCTTACAGACACAAGAAATGTACATCAATATCTTTGATGTCCCTGTCAGTCCCTCTGGATATATTGCTCATTAAGGCTATTCCAATCTGACCACATCTTAATCCCAAAGTCTCTCCACTGGTCAACTTGTGGTCCATCTGTGGGTTGGCCCCAAATTACCTTATCTCTGAGCTAGGCTGCTTTTCTCTGTTCTGGTATCTGCCCCCCCCCCCCCTTTTTTTTTTTTTTTTTGGTTTTGTTTCTTCGTTTTTATTATTATTATTATTTTTGTTGCTCCATTCTTTTTGGAAGCCCAATCATGTAAACATAACACTAACTTAAGTTAGAGTTCTTTAAGCATTTTATCTAACCTTAACTTAACAATTTATGCTGATGCCCCTGTAGCAGTTATCATGTGAAATTTCACTATTTCATGTCATCTACCATCTTATTGTTTACAACAATCCAGTTATGAAAATATGAAACAAGAGGCCTGTGACAGTCCTGTTCTTAGCTGACCTTGTGTGTGGAAACAAGACATTATAGAAGAGTATACTCTTGTGTACAAAAGTGCTATCTGCAAAACTGTTTAAGTTAATATGCGGAGAGAAAATATACAATAATTGCTCTGTGAACTTGAAAATCAGGTCAAAGGTCAACCATCTTGAGCAGACTTGAAACAAGCCCACCTAACATACATCCCCCCAATTTTGAATAAAACCCCGTCAATAGGTTTGAAGTATCAGATGCAAATAGTCAGTAATTGACTTAATTTGACGTTACAATGTCAATCAAGCTCCAAAGTAACAACTCCAGAGAGGCCCATAGGTACATTCTTATACATATTCAATACAGTGGTACCTGCTCTAAAGACCACCTCCAATTTAAGACTGCATGTCTTTTTACAACCGCTCTTTCAAGACACTTTGCTATATTTCCTTGTTGAATATAGCTTCAACTTAAGACCACCTACACCATGAGATCAATTTGCATAGGCAGTAAGGGTGGTCTCAAATAGGAGGTACCACTGTAGTAACCATGCACCTAGAGTGCACCACTAGCCTGAAATATAAGGTGATGTTACTGGATATTATACTGGTGAAATGGCTGCCATCAAAGTCACAGAACTCTGTAAATAACTGGAATTTCTGTAGCCAGTGAACAAATTTGATTAAACTGAGCATAAAGATTACATTAAAACAAAAAAAAACTGGTACATCCACTACTGAACAATCCAAGCTTGGGGTGCACACAAGTGTCGCTATGTAAATTTGAAGCAGTTGACCTCAGCAGTTTTGAAGATTTTATAAGATTGTGCGAAAAACATAATTTTTAAATCCAAAAATCACTGGACTCTGACTTGTTGAATAAATCTGGTAGAAACCCACCCAAGGTGCATACCCATTTAACTTGAAGATAATCTGGGCTGCAGTTTTGGAGAAGTTGAAAATGTGAGATTGTCGATGTATGCACAATAACTGACTTATGACCATCAGATAAGCTCAGATGACTGACAAGCTAGTTGAGCTAACAAACAAATTTAGCAAAGCTGTGTTTAGGGTGAGGGAAGAAACCTACAACAGTCATCACTGCTTTGGCTCAAAAATGGGTCTTATCACCCTGGCAATGAGATCAAGGAACACTTGCTCATCTTTACACAGCATTTAAACAGCAGCTGAAGCATGACTTGTCTGGGCATTGTATAAACTACTGAGTTAAAGCAGTAGCAGAAGAGAATTTACTTTCACAAGGAACCTGAATATTAAAATCTCAGAATGTTTCTGTTGAATCTATGACAATTCATTAGCAGTGCAAAATGTGCTAGGGACATAAAATGTGTCCACAAGAGCAGCGGAAATTGCAACGTACATGTAAGAACTCAATTTTGCTGACTTGTAGATATCACTCAATCTGTCGTTAACCCTCCAAGCAAACAGCTTAAGGCTCATTGACACCGTCATCTGTGATTTATCCCCGACAACATGTATGCCACACAGTGCAGCCTGCAGGATAGCCTGCTACTGGTTACAGTCATTGTGATTACTTGAACCATGAGCCAGGCATAGTTTTCCTATTAGCCCTGCTTAAAGCAACAGAACAGCTGTTTATGAGGACCCACTACAAGAAAGCACCTGTCTCGACCTATTGAACCAACATATGCTCCCCATATGAGCACCTTACATTTGATAAATGGGTTCCTACACTCAGCTTGGATGTGCTGGCTATATCCATGTAGATTTCTATGCACTCCACTTCACAGTTTTTAACCTTTTATATCTGTGACAGTCCCATTTCTCCATTTGAGATGGTCTGCTTACTATTTTTGATATTGATCTTCTGCCGTCGAGCCATCCTGCAATAATATTTGGATGAGGATTGAATGTGGCACCCTGAGATAGGGTCAACCATTTTTGGACTTGTGATGTGTGTGGGAAAAATCTGTATGACGGACAATATGTTTCACTCAAATCTCTGACATATTGGAACAAAATTCAACTGTACAGTTCCCTCTGTCAGTGTCCAAGCAAGAAGGAAACAGTTCCAATCTACAGTCTAAATGATGCATATTCTACCATCAAATAATGTGATACACTATCCACCCAAGTCTACCATTCTGCCCTAAGTGATAACAATTCCCATCAAATAGGCTGATTTATATACAGATCACATTTTTATGAGTTTTTATAATGAAAATAAAAATAAAAGCTCTCTTAATGGAGAATCACCTGATAGCTATGCAGCTATATGGGAAAATCAAAGACTTGTATGGGATGAACTAAAAAGTGCTGCACATCTCTGGCTGAAGCTGGATGCTTGCTTGAATATGACAAGGAAAGCAGTCTATACTGAGGTGACTTAGGCCTTGTATAAAATTGTAAACTGTGACATAATTGCAAGTTATTTAATTTACAATAATTTCCATACGCAATACTGTAACAAAGTTGCAAATGAATATAAAAGACACTCTTTGCCACTTGGATGGGTGTTACACACATCCTTGATCTCTACACATGTAACACAATGTGATTAAGAAAAGTGTATGTAAAGCGATAATGAAATCACTTATAATGATGTAATACATGTACATGCTCTCCTTTTTGTAATTTTTTATAATGAATTTAATCAAGGATACTTCTATTTACTGATAAAAAGTTTCTGTATTGTAACTGAATAGTGAAGCCTGTCTAATTAATTATGGCACATACTCCTGTAATAAAACTACATCAAACTACATAATTACTCATATTTGTCTTTACTTTTTCAATTCGTTCAATTTCATAGAGACAAAGTGGATCTGGTAATATCTTTAATTGCATATTGGCCAAATTACAACCCTCTATCCTAAGGCAATTCTCATGCAACCCAAGTTACACCTACCTTCCAATGAATCTTTAGCTTGTGCGGGTCTACATTTTGGGTGCACACATCCCGTGGGTTGTGATGAGGCACATCAGGCGGAGTAATACACTGAGACTGGCTTGGCACACTTGGCTTACTATTTCCCACAGCATTTTGAGCAATCACACGAAAACTAAAGTTGCCCCATGGGGACAAGGCTATCCTTTGGTAGTGTCGAGTCCTTGGCAGTTTTGTTTTGGCCACATGCCAAACATTTGGTTCAAAGGACGTATTAAATTCTATGATGAACTGTTTTACTGGAGAGTAATTCTCACTTATAAGTTTCCATTGTATTTGAGCTACCCGCGCTTCACAACTTATAAGGTGCACATTGACTGGTGGATCTGGCACAGCTGAAACAGAAACAAGATGTTAGCTTTTTGCTGATTGGTCAGTAAATATTTTAGGTTAGTATATCTGTATAATCACTAATATCAATGGTAAGTCTGATACAGCTGAAAAAAAGTTAACATATGATCGGTGATGATCTCTTTGTTGACTGGTCACACCTTATACATGTACATGGTAAATGGACATGATACCACTAGTCAGGAACCTTTGCAAAAATGAAATACAATCAAGATTTTAATTCTCAACTATTGATGAAACCTACAGATATGGTAAATTTACATGTATTATATCAGCATATAGCTAACGGTTTAATTCACCAATACATCTTGGACAGCTGGAACAAAACAGACAAGAGGGATGTGTAAAAATCTTGTGCTCAGCCATTCTAGATATACCCCAACCCACGCACCCCCAAAAATCCAAACCTGCACTGAGCTGCCCTGAGCTGAGCTGAGCTGAGCTGAAGCTATAGCTTGAACTCACCTAAATAGGGCACAGCATTGTTGAGCTGAACTTTGAGCTGATAGAACATTGCTATGGGTGACCCAGATATTTAACCTGATGACCCAGTTTCATTAAATCATATATATCTTAATTTTAGATTTCGGAAGTAAGCACTCATCTGATTGATGGATCTACTGCATCCAAAGGCAAACAAGTCTGAGGCTCAATTTCTAGCTTTGGAAGTAAAACTGGAGCTGTTTTGTAGTGTCAAAAGAGGTGGGATCAATCAATAAGGACAACAACCCTCAATGGTTTTAACCCTCACAGTTCTAACTTCAAACAAAAAGTCTCTTCTCTTTGTTCCAATGTGCAGAGATTCAAACTACAGAAACAAGTTTGTATCTACTTTCTGACATTGAAATGAAGCCATAAGTCACCAGGAAAATGTTCCCATGTGAGCACAATCAAAAGATGGAAGTCCAGATATAACTTGGATAATTATAAAAACTATGCTGAGAAGTGTCAAATTTATATCAAGATTTCTTTAGAATAGCTCTTTGTCTGATATGCTCTGCCCTCCAAAATAAGTCTGTCTTTTTTCTAAACTTTAAGTTGATTTATCTTCTCTCAGAGAGGGATTCCTAAATTATGAAAATGGTGTGTCTTCAATCTACATGAATGCAGAGAAACAAAGTTCTTCTAATCTATCCAACAATTAACACTGTTTGCCAAAACATCAGTATAATCAACAAAGATAACTCATCAGGAGAGCACAACGTAACCTTTATTAACTTCAATTTACTCACAAGGACTGTTGCTAATTACTTTCAACCATTTCAATCAGCTAAAATCATTCAAATCTTTTTGGAGACATGTTTTCAGCAAATTGTATAAACACTCTTGGCCTCAGTTTTGCAGTCAAGAGACAATGTAGCCAGATGAGGCAGGAAGTAAAAACAGCAATTCAATATGTAAATGTAGTGACTGCTTTGTCAGTGTGCCGTCGACTGGAAACCCATGCCACTGCACCATGTGTTTGGTACAAAGACACAGATCATGCTCATCTGTTAGTGCTGTTTACCTGTTTCACAGAGACCTGTAAACAAGGGATTATACCCGAAGCCCCTGAGTATTGACGCTTACATTGATCTGCACCCGATGACACTCCTCACTGAGGAATTACCGTTGAGTGGGGTGTTTTCACAACTTGACGGTTGTGTGATGCTGCTGATATGATGATGGGGTAATTAGTGAGAGGATAATTGACAGATTGACAACGAGACAGATAATAAAGACAATGACAATTACCTGGCTGAGTGATAATGGATTCTGATTGATTGTTTATCCATGGCACCATCTGCATCAGGAGACAGGGCATACTTAACCCTTTCCCTCACATATCAGACAGATGTCTCTGCATGTTACGTGTCCTCCAATAGTTAAGTTTATCTTTTCATTTTACTTTCTAATGTGGTATTATATCCGGTGCCTTGCTGGAGTGATCATGTGAAAAAAGGGACTACTATGCTGCAGTATCATATTGGTACTTAAGTATTTTCTGTTACTGTCTCATAAGCCATGCTCCAGCTGCCCTGGCAGGAGATGCAGCATGGGTTACACTTGGCATGCTGATACTTACTTTTATCTTTCAATGCCAACTGCAGCTTAAGTCAAACTATTTAAGGCCATCTACTCTCAATCATAATAAGGATGCTAGATTCATATTCCTTGTGGAAAGCCCCTCCATTCAAGTACCAGTTTGCCTATACTTCCAGACAATATAATGGTCTGGGTCAACAGCTTTCTTGGCATGATTTGAGTGCACTGCACCCAAGGTCCACTGAGGAAAGCTGTTGACTCTCACTTCAAAACTTAGCTCTGAAAGAGTTAAGTTTTGTTGGCTTTTTCATGACATGAAGATGAAATTAAGAAAAAATAAATATCCCACCTATATGAAGGCCAAAAAATAGATCATGTATGAGGGCCAAAAAATAGATCATATATGAGGGCCAAAAATAGATCATATATGCACAAGGAGTTCAGTACCCAAAAAAGAATATAAAATGAAATATTGGAAAATGAAGTAGCTACAGAAATATGTACTTCTACAGTACTTGAATGAAAATGCTTTGCATGAGGAACTTGACTGCATGTACATGTATCTGCAATTCTCACTTAAATCCCTAGACAAGACACATGACAATCTGTCAGTACAGGGATTCAGGTTGGCTCACGGTTAATATTAACTGCGACCCAATATTTGATTTCAAATACTGATTGTAACCTGTGCTCCGTCATCTTGAGGTAGAAGGATTTGGAACAAAACCCTGTATCCATAAACATGGTAAACAAAGCTGGCCGGTAAGACATACGACATGTGCTGGTGCCAGTTAAGTGTCTCAGCTAACATTGTTATTCCTATCTGTGTATCAACAATACCTGTTGCTATGCTGGATGGGCAGAACTGACACAGGCTTCTCTGTCTGTCACTTTGCTCTTGTGTTTATTTCGACGTACTTGTCATGATATAAACATGTGCTCGATATGCATGTATGTGCTCTCCCCAAATGCCTGCAGTGTCAACCTCAGAACAAGCCTACAATCCAGCAAGGAATTATTAAACCTGGGGCAGTCAATGAAAACTGAGGAAATATTGCAATTCCTACCAGAAGAACATGAGAGGAGACACTGGCATTCAAATGGCAAACTGGCAGATAGGATGGCAATTCAAGGCAACTAATTGATCAATGCAGAAACAGACTTCAAGATGGGCTTCCTTGATACCAAGGCTATTCTTGGCTTCTAGAGACACCAGTCCTGACATGGAGAACCCAAGTTAACATTACATGGACAATCCAGTCAACAATAAGACAAGAGCAGTATTAAGGATGAGCATCTGGTTCAGTGCTATTTTAAGGGTGCTTGTGAAGATTCTATCACAAAACAATCAAAATGCATAAAAACTGTCACAAACTATACATTTTTGGAAAGCTAACAAAATACTTATTCCTTTTCTCCCACTTTCCCGTCTGTTTGTTGTCCTATGTTTATATAGCAAATTGTAACAAGTGCTGTCCTCTTTTTCAAAGAACATTGAAAAGACTCAGATTCAACATCTTTTGCTTTCTGATGTAAAGACAATAAAGTTGCAGCAAACTGTTTGAAACAATGTTAGCTGAAAAAGCATGTTTCATTTTGTGTGATTTATGTTTTGTTACGGTGCTATTCATTTGGAGTTGCATCAATGACAATCGCTCTATACATCAAAGGGACCAGACTTTGACTCATTCTCCTGACAAAACTACACTTGTTATTAAAAATCTGAGACACACTTTTTCAGTTTACATTGTTACGAACAGTTTGCAACAAATTTAATGCCTTTACATCAGAAAACAAAAATTTTGAATCCAAGTTTCTTCAAAGTTCTTTGAAAAAGAGGACGGCACTTGGTATGATTGCTGTATAAACATAGAACTACAAACGCACAGGACAGTGGCAGAAAACGAATAAGTAGTTTGCTAGCTTTCCAAAAATGTACAGTTTGTGGCAGTTTTCATGCATATTGATTGTTTTGTGATAGAATCTTCACAAGCATCCTGAAAATAACTCTGAGCCAGTCGCTTATCCGTAAAACCACTGGGCAACATAAATGGATAAAACCTTGAAGCATAAGAGCAAGTAGGTGGCACCACCACTAGATGTTCTTATTAACACCTACTGATCAATAAGATAGGTAAATGGTACAGCTAATAAATGATACTGCTAATGACAGGCTCCTCATGACTTTAACCCATTTCTGATTGTGGGATGGACTCACACACAGATACACACCAGATTGATGACACTTACACAGACCAGTTATCACCTCACGGTTATGTGGATGGGGGACTAAGACAAACAAGATACAGTGTTCCCTCCTTAATAACACTGGCATTGGGGTCCACAGGGTATACCGTGTTATAGCAAAACCACCTTATAACAGAGAACTTTTAACATAGGAGTACTTGGAAAACTATTTCAGTGGGAGCCATGGTACCCACCATGTTGTATCAGAAACTGCCTTGTAATGAGGGGTGTTATAATGAAGGAGCACTGTACTTGTGAAATTTTACTGAGAATAAGTTTTCCCACTACAACTTGTATGTGCACTGTTTCCTCTGTGTGAACTAGAAACGCAATCACTATATACTTTAAATGTAAGTCATCGACACACAGTGGACCCTGTACTGTCACCTGGTGTAGGTCAGCAAAAAGATCTTAACTTTCAAGTGTTCTATCAAAGGAAACATGAAAGGAATCAGGCAACAGTCCAGCATATTTACAATTGAGATGAGTCTGTATTGGCAAGGCAGCCACATGTGTGGTCTCAGCTGGATAAGGTTCCACTGTCGGTAACTCCAAAAAAAGTATCATTTTCTGTTGATGGGCTGGATGTGAAGTTGTCTCACACATTGGTGAAAGCCCTCCCCAATAGCATTATACCCACCCGCTGATATCTGGTTGCAGCCTTCATATTTCTCTTGAACAGACAATAAGTATTGATTTCTCTCAAGAAAGATCTTAACATGCAACAGATTCTATATCTACTGGTTTTTATCACTATACACCTGTGTCCTGGGTTCCCAGCTGCTTAGACACAAAATGAAGACACTTAGGCTGAATACATACAATGACGGCCATGCCATTTGACTTTATGTAGCCTTAGGTGCTGAGTAAAAGAAGTAGGAATCTCTGCAGTTAGTGTCTTTCAGTCTCTTCAAAGATATATTCATGCACAAAGGATAAAAAGAACTGAATAAAGTTTGTCTTTCAAGTGCAGGTAATATCAATAAACATGGTGGAAGTGTTAAATGACCAGCGGTCACCAGGATTGGCCAATAAAGTGGAGGCAGAGGGAACTGCCTTCTCATGTAATGCACAAAACAAGCTCCTAATTAAATCAAGAATGCTATTAGTCGCCGACCGAACCTATTTCCCTGTCCAGTTCCGATGTGGACCCCTTGTGTAATTTGGCCAATATCGCCCACAGCCAAGCTCCTGCAAGAGGATGTGCATCTGTATTAGTCTATGTATGCACATATATACCACACGCACGTTAAGCATTGGTACTTAAAGTGCTCAACACCAATCAGCATATTGGCCTTCATGGAGTAATATGCCAGAAAGCTCATGGCATTCTTCACTGGCTGCTCCCCAGCATCTTTTAATCTACGCTCACACTTGATGGTTTAAATGCTGACTAATGTGCCAGCAGCAAGCCTGGCAACAAACTGAATTTAGCTACTTTTGATTGGACCACTACCACTTAATGTGATTCTTGCCCACTTTGGCCACTTCAAACCTGGCTTTATCAGCAGATAATGCATCCTCCCCTGAGCCACTTCCTGTTGACGCTTTAATCATCCTACATCAGGCCAATCAGATTCTCCATGGTTTGTTTGCCAATTGCTATTCCTCGTGGCAATCCACTGATAAAGGCTTAAAAAAAAAGGCCACACTGTAATGACTTGTGTCCTTTTGTAACAAATTGTAACCTTTTGTATGTTGTCCACAGCCTGACTGTGGGCTGATGATGATTGCCCATGCTACAAACTTCTGTTGGCCTAATTCCTGATCACAGTTTGGCTTTGACAAGTTGTCACATTTAATTCCCTGGCAATGATGCAGAGCTCTGTAGCAAGGTGTAAACCAGATCTAGAGCACCTAAAGGCATATGTTCTCTCTCATCCCAAACTGTGTCCAAGCTCATAGGCATCGGAAAAAACAGTGGCATGCAAATCTAATTACAACTCAAGGAATCCAGGCTTGCTCCTCCTTCATGAATGTAACACCTTGGTCCGAGACTTTTTGCTCAAATTCATGTTCCAAATCAGCACATATGTCACAGAGCCATACACTACAGGTACAACAAAACTATTTTTGATATTTTAAATGACTTGATACATATGGTTGAAAACATCAGTAAAAAAACTGGAAACTATTCTAAAGAATTTAATTTCATCATCAGTAAATGACAAACACATAGTTTTCGCACTCAGCTTATAGCAGACGTGTACAGAGAGGTCTTTGTGATGTATGGCATGTACAAAATTACCATATTTTAAAAGAGTTTTAAGTCTGAATTTTGAAAATCTCCTGGTAAGTTATTGTGAGGTTTAAAACCTTTATCTGGACGTCATATTGTTCCATGCAGATTCATGTGCCAGTTGCCCCAAGCAGATATCCCCCAAGGGTGGTCAGATTACAGTCCCAGCAACTAGCTAGCAACTAAGAAGATCCCTTCATTACGTTTCCAAGTTAAAAGAACTTAAGAACTGAGAATCCTGCCCCCAGGAGAACCATTAGAGCCTACAGATGGCTGTTTCCAATCTTCACTGTTTTCATCACCAGGGCTGATTTCTACATACATCACCGGCTCTGGTCCTCCCAGCTGA
This sequence comes from Hermodice carunculata, assembly GCA_964020975.1. Taxonomy (NCBI): domain Eukaryota; kingdom Metazoa; phylum Annelida; class Polychaeta; order Eunicida; family Amphinomidae; genus Hermodice; species Hermodice carunculata. The sequence goes on from OZ026622.1 coordinate 82,637,557, forward strand.
CTTCCATCATAATTTATCATCTCTGACCACTGTTTTTGAAGAAACATATGAAGGACTGAAATTTGAATTTTTTAATAACAGGCGGAAAAAAAATATCAAAGTTTTGTAGTAAATAGGAAGTAAGCCACTAAAAGCCATCACTGGTGATGTGCTGTAAGGAGAGACATTAGATATTCTGCCGCAACATGACACGCATTAACAGGTGCCCCCAGCTTGCTTGTCTGTGCTTTTTTTCCTAAAAAAAAAACTTGTGACAAATAATGGAAGATATATAGCTCACAGGTGCTGCTGGTGATTTATAATCTACAGGAGGATTATTTTCATCAAAAGTACAATTATATTTACTTTGACGAATGGCACATCTTAATGAATGGGGTACAACTCAGCTTTCTGCATTGATTACCAAATGCAGGATGCTGGGAAGGTATTTCACAATGCTGCCAACAATGCCACTGGTACGATGTATATATAGTAGGGTAGTTGAAGGAATTAATCTATATGTGCAACCCTTCTGGGGGTCAATGTTGGTGGTTGTTACCAGTGCAAACCTGGCAATGCAATACTTATAGAATGGTGTCAAAAGCCGAGATATGATTTGTCAATCAGGACTACTGTTACACAGAATTGCTGCATGACAAAACCTGTTGTTACCACTCCCCATAATTTAATTGTCCATGCCTTAAGGTAAGCAATTTTAGGAGTTGCTCTCTCTCTCTCTCTCTCTCTCTCTCTCTCTCTCTCTCTCTCTCTCTCTCTCTCTCTCTCTCTCTCTCTCTCTCTCTCTCTCTCTCCCTCCCTCCCTCCCTCCCTCCCTCCCTCCCTCCCTCCCTCTCTCTCTCTCTCTCTCTCTCTCTCTCTCTCTCATATACAGACCAAATGCACTTTGTCCATTGCTTCAAGATTAGAATTTGTGTGACCATATGTTGAAGTTGATTTTGAGGCAGCTCAGCTCAGTCTGTTGACCCCATCATCTCAAGCTGGAGATTTGTACACCCAAATCAATCATAAACTACTGAAATATTAGTCCACACTGAGCAAGGATCAAATCAGCTCCAACTGCCATTATGTTAAAAACCAATAAGACTTTTCTTACCATCAATCATAACTGTTTAAAAAAATGCATTTAACAAGATGCTTTGGGAAATGTTAACAAGTTGATCTCCTAGGCATCTACATGATGTGTATTCTGGCTTATGGTAAAGTGAAAAATTCTAATGACGGCCACTTAAAACTGCATTGATCTGGGTCTTTTGCTGTAAATTTAGCTCACTCTGAGAAACAACTGGGAACAAGAAAGATGTAATTCCTGTGTCCAGTGTGTGCATCTGTGGCACATAAACAGGTCTAGATGCTTGGGACATGTTAAGTGAAAACCTCAAATCTTTATCTGAATTATGTACCTAGTAAACAAAATTTACAATTACTTTGAACGTATTGAGCCCCCCTATCTGTCCCTGTCTAACTGTGATGTCTTTTCACTCTTGTATCCCAGCAAGTCAGTGGGCCCTGCCTCACTGGGCAGCGATTGTGTGTCTGTTGGTGTCCTGTTTACTTGTTGTCTATTCTTCCACGAGAGGGATTTATATAGGGCTGAGCCCTCTTCCCAATTGTTAATTGCCAATGAGAATATTGTATTTGTATTGTTGAAAAAAATAAAATATGTTTAAACCAAGTGAAAACCAGAAATTAGATATTCATGGAAATGTGTGCCTTATAATGATGTTTCTATTGCAGTTGTTGAAGACAGCAGGAACACATACATTTTACATCAGGCTGTATACACATCACAAAACTTGGAGTCATACCTACAAAGACCAATTTTTCTGTTTATTTGGTGGTCCCAAGTACAGAGAAATTCTACCCATGCTATATTTTAGTAAAAATTATCTAAGAATGAACTCTCTGCATTCTAAACCATCATAATTCTGCCTGCAGATCTCTCCAAAATGATAAGAATATTATAATTGATGCACTAGTTCATATAGTTACTTATCAAGTAGATCAGAACAAAGCTAGACCAGCATACAGGCTCTGTGATACAGACCTTATTTCTTCCACCAACATACACAATCCCCAGTCCCAACAATGTAATTATGAAAACACTCCCCAAATCCCAAAATTAATATCAAAGCACGATATGAAATCAACAAGGGCAAACCCTTTACATTAATCTCACTCAGTGCCATGAATTGTATGGTCTGATGCCCATTGGGCCTTCTGTCAGTAATGACATGATATTCCATATGCATTGAATGGAGGGGTACATAATGAAAACTAAATGAGATAAAACAAAATCTCGTGGGGCATTTGTCATTTTTAAAACTAAGGTGAATATAATCCCTCAGATCTGAGAAAAATACCGAAATACATGTTCTACTGTGGGGAGCTTCGTTTAGATACCAGACTGGCTGAACGGTATGCAGCTTTTGCCCTCAGAGCCCTTAAAGTGCTAATCACTGCTACAGTTGCTTTCTCATTACTGTTAAACATATAATGGTTAAAAGATTCAAATTCCTCATAAAGATACCTTTCATTAGAAATACCAGCAAGCCTAGCTTAAAGCAAAAGTAGTCTTAGTCAACATCTTTCCTTGGGATGCTTTGTGCCCAATTCGTGCGAATTGTCCCGAGGAAAGCTCTGGACTCAATCTTAAATCAGCCCTTTAAGGGTTATGACAACCAGTTTATTCCCATAACATTCATGTTTTTAAGTACCATATGAACATGTTGTCAAGATTAATTTGAATTACACATCATGGTACATCTGTCAACCCTCCTTTCCTAAAAATTGTTCAACTGAATAAAATGGTCTGAATCAGATCAAAAGCCAATGAATTTCTAATTTTAGGATATATATGGATGAGTCTTCATCTCAACTACATTTACTTCTTTATTCTTCACCTGCAGGAGGAAGCTGAAATTATTAGAACACTTTTAAAATGAAGCCAATGTTCCTTGTATGCTTTCAGATAGGAAGTCAAAAGTTCTGTCTTAGAATAACAAGTTAATGTAATTACTATGCATAAGAATAAGAAGCCATATTAAATGCAACTGTATGTTTTAGAATAGGAAACCAATATAATTTGTATGGTTTAAAATAGGAAGCCAATGTAATATGTATGCTTTGGAATAGGAAACCAAGATAATTTGTATGCTTCAGAATAAGAAGCCAATTTTTAATTTTTCAGATTAGAATGCCGATGAAAATGTTACAATGTAAAGCCAATGACTTTTTCTTTGTAATTTGAAGGAAAAGAGTCTGTCTTTTTTCACACTTTAGTATATGAAGCCAATGTATTCTCTATGCTTTAAAATAGAAAGCCAGGGTTCTCTGTATGCTTGAGAATGGGCATCAAAATTCTTTGCATACTTTGCAATAGACATTCAATGTACTTTGTATGTTTTACAATTGGAAACTACGTTCTTTGAATGCTTTAGAACAGGAAGCCAAAGTGCTTCCTATACCTGAGAGCATGCACACATGCATGCACAATGCACACATGCATGCATGCATGCACAGTATCAGTACTCTATACATGTAAAAATACAAACCAATTTTGTAGACATACATGTTCGAATAAAAAAATCAATTTTCTTTGTGTGTTTCACATTTAGTAGGTCAATATCTTTTTCACACGTGTTGGTCCCTATTATGTTTCAGTATAGGTCCCCAATTTATTTTGTACCCCTTAGAATATAGTCAAGCAATCAATATATTTATACATTCTAGAGTCAGAAGCCAATGTATTTTGTAAAGAAGAGTAAACTACTGTTCACTTTGTAGTAGGAAGCCAATTTTCTTTGCATACTTTAGAACAGGAAGCTAATGTTCACTTGAAAAACAGAAAAGTTAATGTACCTTTAAAAAAGAAATGCCACTGCCCTTTTCTTTGGAAACTCTAGAAACCATCACTCCTTCCAAAGCTGTAGCTAGATTGCAAAACCAAAGTAAACCCTAAATTGGAAAGTCAATCACATATTACATATAGCAGAGTGAAAAACAATGACCTAGCTTTTTACCTTTTACAAAAACAAGAAAAATGTTCTTTTTAGAGTTTAGAATATGAGCTAATGTCCTTTGCTTACATCAAAACATGAAGCCCATATATATCTTCACACGTCAGGAGGCAATGTGCACTTTAGAATAGGAGGCCCATCTTATTTGCAAATTTTATGTTTCATAATTGGAAGGAAAACTACATATTCTAATATAAGACAGTTTTTGTACACTTTATGGCCCATCAATATTCATTCTGTATTTCAGATGCTCATATTCCTTGTACAATAAAAAAAAACAATTAAGGTCAGGGTCCTTAGTATTTTATTCAGTAATGTCCATGTGAAATGTTTAAAGACAGCTTTTACCACACCTGGCTTCTTCTTACTAATTATAACCACACACTAATCATGCTAATGTATGCATTACTCTACCATCTACATGAATCAGTGGTTCTCATATTTAGCCCATATTGAATGTATCATTCTTAGCCCATATTGAATGTATCATTTTTAGCCCATATTGAATGTATCATTCTTGGCCCATATTGAATGTATCATTCTTAGCCCATATTGAATGTATCATTCTTAGCCCATATTGAATGTATCATTCTTAGCCCATATTGAATGTATCATTCTTGGCCCATATTGAATGTATCATTCTTAGCCCATATTGAATGTATCATTCTTAGCCCATATTGAATGTATGGTAAGAGGAGTTTCTAAAATCTAACATGATATGGAGAAAACCAAACACAAATAAGATGTTCAATACCCATTTAATATTAAGAATAAACACCCATCCACCCACCCCAAAAAACAAACAAACATGCAAACAAAACTACTATATGCATAGCTTAGTGTAATGCAGTTAAATTCATTACAATCAGATAAAATTGGAAGAAAACCAAATTAAAATCTGTCTGAGAATTGCAATAATGAAAGGAGGTGAGTGGTGCTGAACAAGAAGGTAATGGTAATATGCACAATGTAATGAAATGCTGTTGGTTGTAATACCATGTAACAACACGTAATTGTCACTTGTACTGCTGTAAACCCATGTAACCATATGATTTACTATTGATGATTCTTTGTGCCTGCTATGCATATGCATCAGTGTTGGAGATTGGCTCTTGGCGTGTATTAGTATACATGCGTATGAATATACAATATTAATGTATCGATTTCTTTCCCCTTGAAAGGCAAGAAAATTGTTATATGTAAAAAAAACAATGACACAAAACTTTTAAAGATTGCAAAAACATGAAAAAATCATTTAACAGCAGGCATCTTTTTAACAGCAAACTTCTATGTGTCATGAACCTCTACTTCATTTTAGTGTCAGTCTATTGACCATTAAACATTTTCAAGCCCCTATCACTTAATGGCAGGCATGATATCTTCATAGAAACTGACTTCCCATTCCATACAGGCAGGCATTGTGTATTTAGAATCTCTGATACCTGCTCAGTAACACTAGTATTTTAGGAATGTTATAGTCACTGTGCCTTTGCAGACACAGAACCTTCAAATCACCTAAAACGTAAGACCCAATGACATGTTATCTTTGATGATTTTGAGGCTTTGGTTGTGAGGGTTTCAAATATCTTCACTTTTAAAGTAGTTCTGCACAAGTCAGCTTGTTTGATAAAGTGATGTCCTTTGTACTACCGTGGACACCTGTGTACAGCCCACAATGTGTGCTGAGTATACAAAGGTGTATGTCGGCAGTTGAGTGGGGAGTGAGTTACACAGAGAAAACACTCATCAGACAACAGGTAATTCACACACTTTGAACATGATGATACAATGTCTTCATTGATGTGTACTTATACACACCACAAAGGACCAGCGACACAAGTATATGCTACACCCACATCACACATGCCATATATAAGTGTACTTTGATGCAAATCAGTCACTTCCCTCAAAAATCAATAGAAAACATCTGCAAGGACTACATCCAAGAAAACGTCTTCTCTTCTTTCATACACTGTCCCATCATTTTCGTTGTTACTACAGAAGGTGAGCACACGCTGTATCCTAGCAACCTCAGACTCCGGCCTGATGACTGGCAGAAATGTTCATCTAAATCTTAATGCACAAAGTCTGTTTGCTGTGCAACTTCTTTGCTCAATGTCTCTGATGCTACGTGTATAAGTACACAGTACACGGTACATGAAGAAATAATCACTGTGACTGGTTAAATCATGAAAGCTGAGTGATTCTGTCACCACAGTCTTGCACACTCCCTTCAACAGGTGTTTGGCAATATACTTTTACCTCTTCATTGCTACTGATCAAAAGTGAAACATGTACATGTGGGTATGCTTCGGTAGTCTGGCACTGTCATCTGAAGGTTTGAATCAAACCCAAAGACATACTGTCCATGTATGTACTGAGATCATGCTCCCAGCTATAGCGGACAGTTATTTTCTGGTCTGCTGTCCATGTTGGTGGAATGAAACAGCTTCAGAGTCAGTCTTAACATGATGCTACTGTTTAATCCCCTCCATTCTAAAAATGTTACAGCTTTGTGGCATAAACTAACTCCATTTTAATGCCTCCTCAGTACACTATAGAAGTTTAGTCCATGAATACTGAATCACTGATCATATATACATATGACCACAAGTTATATTGTATGTATATAAAATACATGAAAAACTTTCCCCTTTGTTGCAAGTCATCTCTTGCTGGTCAATTACTTCAATGGTCATTGACTGCTTTTTCAGCACATTCAATATTTATACATAATAATGAGATCAGCTGTTTGCTGCTTCCTGTTTTGGTTGACTTATTCCAGATTTATTGAGGCTGAATGACAACATCACATATTTGAGTAGACTTGTTAAAGATGAATTTGTCTGATGTTCAAACTGACTTACTTGAGAAATAAATCCATAATCTGTATACTATGGGTAGATGCATTTTTCTCAAGGTGCATATAACGTCTGTAAGTACATCAACCACATTTCAAGTAGCACATACGTGAATAGCAAACAAAATTGCCCAAGTGCAACAAGAAAATTCTATCTGATGAAAAGATTCTTTTGCAATTCCTGTTCAGTATCCATGTAGGTATATGTGGGAAACAAAATCTAGCATTATAGTTGGCAGTAGCAGATGTTTGTGGCACAAATAGTTGGCTTCTTCTTTTTTTGTTTTTGTCTTTTTTTTTTGTTTTGTTTTTGTTTTTGGTTTTTAACTCATTCCATACTATGGTGACAGGCCTTGGTCAGTGGTTCTGGCACTGTCTGGCAAGACTTGCTGCAGCTGCCCTTGCGGCAGCTGCAGCATGACTTGTCAGGCAGTGCCAGAACCACTGACTTAAGACTATAGGCATGTTGGTACTTGAACGAAAGCTCTTTTCATGAAGAATTTAAATATGCAATTGTCGTCTTAAATCCAGGTAGATATACGGAAAAGTCAGGGACTGGTATAGAATGAGTTAAGACAGTTGTTGAACAGAACCCCCCAAATCAAATAAATCAATTGTATTGCAGACTTTGTCTGCATCTACCACACAATGCCACATTCTGTACATCATATACACACATACATACATGTACATGTTTTATTAAATGCTTTCATGTCTGAGAGAGTGGTTGACCGTTGTACTTGCCCTCCCAGGCAATCAATAAAGGGTGTGCACGTACATGTATATGGCCATCCACAAACCTGTTGTGTGGATAACTGGAAATATGAAGCTACATGCATGACAATTTGCCCACAATGTGTAACATATAGTGTACAGGTATGTACATGTACTGTATACAAGGCCAAGGTACTGGTAGCAATATCAATATACATGGCTCTCCTACATCAGACAACCACTCTGCACATATGGGCATACACTTTGGACACAGAGACATCAGTTTGATGCGTAACTGGTTCTGACTGTTATGACCTAGTACTTGCGAAACACCTCTGAGCCTGCTCTAAAAATCTATCAAATGCTAACAGTATTTAAAGTTGTTTCCATTTGGTGGCAGATAGAAGGAGCCACATCAGAATTCTATCTGGTCCTACGTACCACCCTCTGTGTCAAGCTGGGACGTGCTTTAATCCTTTACAGACTCCATAAAGTACACTGTTACCTCTTTCTTTTGACCTTTGGCAATGGCTGGAATTTCCTGTTTTTCAGGAAAGAGAAATCAATTGTGTTCATTGGTACAATACAGATGGCCAACTCACAGCCACTTTAGTCTCTAGCCTGGGCCAAATCAACCTAATTTGCCTCTTCTGCTGTGTAAAAGTGAAGTGAAAGAGTCAGCCAACCTCATGTCAGGACAAATTCATTATGTACTGACCCACAACAATGGAGCACAGATTGAAACATCGATGACTTCACAGAAACACAACTACATGTATGTGTTTGAGGCCAGCTGCAGATTGGTCATTTGGGACTAAAAGCCTTTTAATATGCATGCAGTTTGTCTCCAAGGTCTGTTTTGATGTGAGCTGGGAATGTCAATGTCAGGAGTAGGTGGGGAGGCAATATTGCATTTGTTACCGCAATAAGACCAACTTAGGTGTCATTTTGCGAACTTTACATGCATCCAGTATCCAGTTGTCTCACCCTCTGATCTTGTGTGGCACTCAGCTTGAAGGCATGTCCTGAATCCATAGCCAAATAGCATTAATAGCAGGCATGGTGACTAATAGCCATCATGTCCATTCATGTACTTTTACCTGCTTTAGAAATTTTGTTGTAGAATACTCTACTAACATGTCAATAATCGTGTTTCATTTGTAGCTAATATTTTATTTTGTTTGTTGTTGTTTTTGTTTGTTTGTTTTGATTTTTTTTTTCTGTCCCAGTGACTGCCATGCTTCTATCTATTACACATACACCAATTAGACATTGTCCACATGGTCTTCAAGTATTTGCTGCTACATGTTACCTCAAAAGTTCTGGCTCTGTAAGTCTCTTGATTTTTGTAAATTCTGCATACTTTATTGCATTTTAATTTCTAACAAAAAAATGATAAGTTAATTTCAAAATGTTCCTCATATTTTGCAGTCCAAGCAAAATAAATTAGAACAACAAACACAAATCAGACAAATGTGAATCCAACTAACTTCCAGTAGTCATGTGCAAGTTGAATAACATGAAGCGTGACTGTGGATATAGCCATGGTGTCAATCTACATGTAGCTGCCAGTAACTAAGGAACTGTCCCCACTGCCATAAAATAGAGTAAAATAAACTGAATCCATAGAAACACCCATCCACCCTAAAAAATGGACCCTGGGTGAAATGATGTGGGAGGAACAAAATTTCTGGACTCTGACAAATGATCTAGCTGATATATGAAAGGAAAACTATTCTAACACAACAGGAATTGTACATGCCAAGACTGTAATGGGTGTTCCAACGTTGAAATAATTCTATTGTGTGGTGGCAAAGTGACAAATACAAAGCACTATTTATACCTGTGGAATATCACCCATATCCAAGACTACCTTGACGGTGAGAAATGACTGTGGTGTCACTTACACATCACCTTATCAACACAATACACACAAACACACATATCCTTTCACACTATTATGTCTTACCTTTAGAATAACACAGACGTATAAGGTCAGGCAGATACAGGTAACATTAAAGTGACATTTAAGTAATAGTCTGTGCTGGTACAGCACTGTAGTATATATCTACATACATGCAGGGTATTGATCTCCAAGGAGGTACAGCATGTGACTTACCATTTACACTGGGCTATATATATTCATCACAAAAAGTTAAATTACATGCCATTTGAGTACATATAAAGCAGTCATCGTGCCTGGTAAATTCTTAAAGAATCATCAAATGTCAAAACAAAAAGTATTTTTATTAGACCAATGTTATTTTGTTCTATGTGTTTTACTAATAATGAGTTGTCAAGTGTTTTTCTCTACTTTTCATTTACTCATATGGTCGCCTGCCATGTCAATCAATCCCAGAGATACCAATTCATAATATGTCATGTTAATAAGATCTTTGGCAACTTCAAAACTAACTGAAATGGCTTTTCCCACAGTTACAACAAGTTCAGATGTATCGGAAAAGAAATTAACCAGAGAGGTCTGTTTTACCAGGAGAAGAAGAAATGGGCACCATAGGAAGTCTCCCCTGAACTGTGTGGGGAGAGACAGTCAATAATTAAAACCTTCCCCTCTAGATAAAGAGATATTTCTGAGTGTCTTTACCAATCATTTGTAATATGTGCATGAATCATTCAGTATTTAATGTCCTCCTACAGCTGGCAGCCTTACCCATCTCTTGGTCTTCACTGTGCTGCTACACTGATCCATATTAAATATTAAGTGTTTTGATCCCATGCACCCATGTACTTACAATGCATCACTATGCTTATGCCTATTTCAAAACTGATGCCCATTACATACTGGAGCCACCTCAGATGCCCTTAGTATTTTCCACTAGCTTGCCATCCTGATTCATTAATTGTGCCTCACTTCTGTTTGCAGGAGTTCCTACAGGTACATGTACATGATTGTACATGTGTACTACCAAATGTTGGTAGTTCTCAAAAATTTCCCAGCTTTATTTTTTGTGTACTGGCCAACCTAATTATGAATTAGACAGTCCTTTCATTGCGGCACAAATTGTTGAAAAAAAAAAAAAAGTATTGATTATTTCCTGATCCTGTCTTGACTCATACACATCACTTGCTAAATGTGTTACCTTCCATTTTACTGCAGTTTCGAGCTCGCTTCTTTACCAGCACAATACCTCCTTACATCACTGCATACATCTCCAAAGTAGCAGACATCTCAGAGCTTCTGGGGCATAGGCATCCCCATACTTTTTATCTAAAGAATTTAGTCACACAATTTTGAAGTAACTACAAATTAAAGTATTTCCACTCATACTTAAAACCTCTGTTTTAATATACCTGTACAGTTGTCTCTCCTTTGTGAGACCACTTGAATGAGCTAACTGCCTTTCATATAACAATCGTTAGCCCAAGTCATATCTTTTTAACGTTATAAGACCAGCATAAGACCAGCAAAGAGAGGCCACTCGCTTTAAGATTTTACTTTTGAACATGCCCTGGGACTGTGTCTTAACTCTTTCAGTGCCAATCATGTCTAAAGTCGAGCTACTAAAGTCAAACTAGTCTGAATCGTCATTTAGGATCTCAGATTAGTATTCCTCATAAAAAGCATTTCATTCAAGTACCAGCATGCCTCTAGTTCAAGAGAGAATATCCTAGGTCAACAGCTTTTTTTGGTGCACATTGGGTGCATTGAGCCCAATGAGTGCCAAAAAAAGCTGTTGACTTAGTCCAAAATATGGCACTGAAAGGTTCAATGAGAGCCAGGTGTATCAAAGTTCTTATTCTGTCCCCATGCATGCATTCCATGCCACTATAAAACTGACAACACAATGACAAGGAACTGATTGTCTGCATCCTTTATATAAAAGTCATACTAGGCAGTCCTGCTCACTACTCTTGGAATCATTTCCTTTCTGTGCACTGAATAAACAAAGTCTATCCCTATTCAGCGAAAAAAGTAAGTAAAAGTAATTGGCCCAGTTTGTCACGAGTATGACATGATGCCCTTGGCTGGTGCATGGAGTGGTTATACAATGTTAATTCACTAAATCCAGCTGCCACATTGATACAAACCTGACCTGACATGATTGGGCTACTTTAAGCATTCCCCAAGCTCACTGCCACTTGGCCTCCAATTGCTGAGCTGTCTGCTGACATTGAAAACACTCCTGGCTTCTGTGCATACACTAAGCGGTGGTGCACCTCCCAATTAGGGGAATAGGGATTACCATATTACCTTACTGCTCAGTGTCTATGGGCACATTGATCTATGGTACAAAACCAGTTGCTACCCTAGACATTTTTAAAGTGACCACAATAAAGCAGCAAGTTGCTGCCATTCTTGAGGGCTCATGTGCCATTCACTGGACTCAGTGACTGCCCATTGTGTTCTCTTGGCTCAACATGTGCTGCCACTGCATAAATTGATTAATCACCCATTAAAGTATCTGCTGCAAAACTTAACACATTCCTTGTCAGAGTACAACTGAGTCAATAGCTTTCCTCGGCTTTGGTCAGGTGCATTGTGTCCAAACCATATCAAGAAAAGCTATTGACCTCCCGCGCGCCATAATGAATATAGTCTTATATACATACCTCAGCAAAAACATTTGTCTGCTAACAAGAAATTGAAGTAAAAATGTTAAGGCAGATAAGAATTTACATCCAGGTAATTTTGGATGATTTGAGTGGGATAGGGTTAAGACTGGGTATACATGTAGGAAGGGTGCTGCAAAAGATTCAATGGCAGAGCAATATAGCAGTGGACAAACACAAGTGGCCCTTTACCAACCTTTGATTAGAACATGTAAAAGAATCTCCTCTACTTTTGTATCTAAGCTTTAAGGCCTATTACAATGTTAGCAGATTCCACAAAAGGTCAAAGGCCAACTTCCATTCAATTCAACCCCAGCTTTAGAGAAGTCATATCAAAATCTTGTTTTAACTCTTTAAGAGCCAAATTTTGGACTGAGTCAACAGCTTTTCTCGGGGCACATTGGGCACACCAATGCGCACCGAGAAAAGCTGTTGACCTGGGGTATTCTCTCTGGAACGCTTACTGGTACTTGAATGAAAGGTTTTTATACGAGGAATTCGAATCTGAGATCCTCATGATAATTCAGACTAGGTTGACTTTTGTAGGTCGACTTTAGATGGGATTGGCACTGAAAGAGTTAATAAGCAGATAACATGGCTCAAAGCTCCTACTCACTTAAAACATGTTTGGCGAGTAAAAAAGCTCTGATTACTTCTAAAGTGCCCGAATAGCCTGGGCCCAGTACTCTCCTTTAACAGCTTCATTTGAAAAGCTCAATCCAGCTGAGAACTAGGCCTCATGCTGTCCTCTCTCTCTCAGGAGGACATAAGTCAGAGACAGGTGAAGGACTAGGAAAGCCAAGGGAAACAACGAATCCATCAAATTGGGGCAAATTAAAATATCAGGTTGTCTTTGAACTGAATTGTCACAACATATTCATGGATTCTGACAGTTCAAATGGTTTTTAAAAAAGGCATGGTCTGTCTTGGTCATTTTTCATGATATGCTGTTTATTGTTGACTACCAACTGTTTCAGAAATTAACAAGGTTATGGTACTACCGGCAGCATCTTTAGTAGGCATACTGAGTTTTCATTAGATCCACCACTTTCTAACAGTTCTACCTGTGGATTTTAAGCATACAATAGTTCTTTCTTTGAGAGACCACCTTTAACCTTTTAACACCACTTCAACATTTCTTTCTCTGGTGCAATCTTCTCTCTTATTTGTGCCTTTATGAACTTTCATTGTGATGTTTAGCCGTACAAGATAGCTGTTTTGCAGACATTTTTCACCTGAAGCCTATCCATACATGTATGATAAGAGTAATGATATCGTATAATACTAAACAACATCTTGTCATTTCCATGATATGAAATTAAAGAGTATATCACATACAGGAATAATATAGAATGGTAGAAAAATTCTATAAAAGAAGACAAAAATAAAAAATACATGTCAAACAACAGAATATAGATTACATTGTGGTTTTTGTGGTTACAAAGCAAAGGCTAAAAGATGGAATGCAGCTGCAACCAAGGAACGTCACTGACTACAGCACAGGCTCTATTCAGCAGGTGCTATTTGATACCGGTCTAGACACATGTTGTCAGTAATGGTACTTATGATGTTGTCTCCAGTAAACTCTATCTGTAAAAGTTGTAGATTTACAAACAACACAAAGACTTTGTATGCATCCATTTTCCAACTTTTTTGGCATAAGTAGCACAGGATTTCCAGAAAACTCTTTCAAGGTATTGAAAGTACTGTGGCACAAAAAAGCTTATCAACAGCTTAAAACAAACTAACTGACAAAAAAGTACTGAACTTCCAGTACATTGAATCCAAAGGGAAGAAAGATCATGATTGAATACACAAAAATATTTGAGAAGTACATGTATTTTGAGGTACACATGGTGCCCGATATGACAGGCATTAACCCTTTTAGTGCCAAATTTTGAACCGAGTCAACAGCTTTTCTCAGCACGCAATGGGCGCCTCACGCTCAAGGTGCACTGATAAAAGCTGTTGACCTGGGATATTCTCTCTGGAACTGTAGGCATACTGGTACTTGAATGAAGGGTCTTTTTACAAGGCTTAAGAATCTGAGATCCTAATGATAATTCAGACTTGTCTGATTTAAAGCAGATCGACTTTAGGCATGATTGGCACTGAAAGAGTTAATGGATGGAGTTAGAGAGTACAATGCACAATGAATCAGGGTGTGTGTTCAGTTTAACCATGTTTGTATGTCACAAAGATGATTCAGAGTACAGACCAAGATGCAAGTTAGATGGCTCTGAGATATACAGTTCTCTGGCATCCTTTCACTGAGCCAAAAATTTAAGTTTGTCTGTTCCAAATATCTGTCAGCTTGTCCCAATAAAATGTTTCATCACCTTTCCTGCCTGTATTACAAACTGTTCCCCTAGGAATTTTGTCCAGGAAAGTAAAATATATGAGGTGTTAGAAAAATACTGACTTGGTTTGGTTGGTAGTGACAGTGGTTAAGAACCACACCTATTGGAAATTTTACGTCTCTAATGCATTTTCATTCCATATGCTCTCCTCTTTCGCCATCACCTGTTTGAGCAGACAGATTGTGTGCCTTTTGTGTGAGGAATAAGACCACTGGGATACTTTGGCATTTGCAGGTGTGAGGGGCACAATGTATTGGCCCTAGTGCTCAGCAAATCAGTACGGTCAGGTAGCCGCTAATGTGAGGGTTACCGACTGCCCTGGCCGGCACTGCTGAAATATCCATTTCACTGATGGGGTGGCACTGCCATAGAAACAGCACACCTTGCTTTAATACAGGCTGATCAGCGGCAACATTCTGCCCTTCACGCTCTTGTCTCTGGATCAGTCCAACCAGCTGACCACTAAACTCAACATTAACCCCCTACAGCTCTCTCTCTCTCTCTCTCTCTCTCTCTCTCTCTCTGTGTCTCTCTCTCTCTGTGTCTCTCTCTCTCTCTCTCTCTCTCTCATAACTGCTCCATCAATATTATATTCATACCACAGATTAACCCCTTAGTACCATATTTATCTTTTAGCAGCATATATTTGTTTTTCATCACCATGTAAATTAACCCTTCAACACCACAGGGTAATGCATATGCCTCATGGATCACTTCTTTCCATTTCCACCCAAATTAACAGCATGAATTTATCCTCAGGCATCATGGACTGACACTTTGGAACCATTGGACACTCTTCAATCATCTTTTACTCTTTTACTCAGAACATGGCAATGTAAAAAAAGTTTCCTCCCATATTTTGAGTTCTTTTCATTAGGGGTGCTGATAGCTTATGTCAGAAGATCTGTCTGGTAAACACAGACATCCAGAGGCCTGTGAACCTGACTCCAACTGCCAAGAATTATTTGAAAGATGAAACTTGATGTTGACATTCTATCTACTTGTCCATACCTCATGCTCTGTGTTTCAAGCAATTTTTTATTTTTGGCAAATGGTTTATAAATCACTCTTCCCCCTTCAGCCACGTTATCTGTGTGGTGACAACCTGTCTCAGTCCAGCCTGCAGCCTGTAAATGTTGGCTTTGGTCCCCAGGTAATGACACATAAAATGATGTCACGATGGGCTTTTGCCTATTTCGTACCTATGTGGAACCCCACAAATGTCTTCTTAATCTACAGGAAGTATTATAGAAAATGAAAAGGTTCCCTTTTTAGCAGTTACAACATCCCAGCATTAAGGTCACTTTGAAATATAACATCCAATCAATAAGGGATTCCCGCATGCAGTTTGCTCTGCCTCGATGCATCATTGGCACAGCAACAAGCACATTGAAATAGCCCATCATCTGCCGTTAAGGTAGTAATCATTTCACAACAAACGGCAAGATATAAACTCAGGCGCTTGGCCAGCCCTCAGCACTACAAAAGCTCCACGACTTCACCAAGATGGCTTTTTTATGGTTTAAAAGCAGATTATTCTTCCAGATGCTGTGCACAAGTGGCTATGACTTGGGACACAACAGAATGACTGCATGCATATTGGTTGACCTCAAAGACACTATTTACAAAAATAAAACCTGCAAAATGGAATAATGTGCTTTATTGTGAGGTCTAGATCAGCTCTCCTGAAGCCCTAATTGAAATTTCAACAGAAATCTTGGTGCTGCTGATCACACAGACCATAGTTAACAGCAATCAATTGACCTATTCAATGCTCCTGCAAGTCGGTCAAGACCGACCCCTGGCCAGGGGCTATACATTACCTGGCATGTCATGTCGTAGCTGCCCTTTTCATAGCTTGAGTATGACTTGCTGTGAAATGAGAAAGCCACAGATATATGTTTAAGACTATATGTTGCAGCTTAAGCTCTTTTAACAAAGAATTAAACATACTTTTCATTTAACTATAGCTGAATAAAGGGAATTCTGTTGCTATGGGTACAGTGGTAGCTTTCTCATATCTTGGCCCCATGACGGGACACCACCTCACCTATAAAAACCACATCTCCATGCAATAGATATGGCATTTTCATTATATTTCCCCTTAAGACAGACTTCTTATAAGGAGGGGTTATGGAAGAGGACCACCGTACAGAGTGTTAACTCTTTCAGTACCAATCTCATCTAAAGTTGATAATGTTAAGTGAGACAAATCTGAATTATCATGAGAATCCTAGATTTGTATTCCTTGTAAAAAGACCTTTCATTCAAGTACCAGTGTGCCTATAGTTCCAGAGAGAATACCCCAGGTCAACAGTGAGCTTTTCTTGGCACGCATTGGGTGCATTGCACCTAATGCATGCCAAGAAAAGCTGTTGACTCAGTTCAAACTTTGGCACTAAAAGACTTAATTACATCATCAATACTTGGCAGACAATACTCAAATGATGGTAATAAAAACTAAAAGTATCTGCACAATCTGTTGTGCAGACATTCATGTTTTTTGTTTTTGTTTTTGTTTTTTGTTTTTTTGTTGTTGTTTTTTTCGTATTAAAGCTGCAGTCTACTTGGAACAGCAGGTGTTAACTTTTACATTACTGATAGGTGCATTTCCCATTTCAGCTAAGTGACTGGTGCCAAAGGTTGCAGGTTTGAGTCCCGTTCATTCTGAACATAAAATATATATTTTCAGCATTTCCTTAATGCTGGTGGATTTAAGTCCCCGATTCTGGAAATAAATGCTGACTCAGTAAATATACTGCATAACCATGTTGATATGGCACTCGCACATAACTACCTCCATTGAACCATTCTTTGAAGAATGGGGATTTGGTCGAGTGGATATGTGTGTTTCCCATTTCAGCAAGGCGACTGGTGCCAAAGGTTGCAGGTTCGAGTCCCGCTCATTCCGAACATAAAATTACTCTGCAAATTCTCTCTCCCAATGCTGTTAATTCAGGAATTTACCAATGGGCAGCAGCACTGACTTCCAGGTGGTAATGAACCTGCCACACCTAAAGCAGAATGTACAGAGTGATGGGCTCATCAAGTGGATGCAGTTGTTCAAATCACTTCTACTTTTAATGAGATATTAGCCATAATGTGCCCACCATCCACAGTAACTTAATTGTGATTACTAGCCAGGAACAGTGCTGCCCTCAAGTGACGAGTCATAACATCTCTTTGTGATGGAAATGAAGAAATGTGTATAAATTTGCTCATAGCCGCTTGCATTATTTTTTCTCTGGCTTTTATTCAAAGAGCCACACTAACTGTGAGTCTCTTCTGATCAAACTTAAGTATTTATATTTTGTACAACCTGACATACAGGTCAACTGTAATGAAAGACCATCTGGTAATTCTGACATTTAACCCCTTGAGCCTATGTTTTTTTCTTTGCTAACTTTAATTACAAAGACAGTAAGCTACATATGTGACCACTTTCAGCTGGCAGATGGTCCAAGCGGTAGGGAACCTTCACCGGTTACAATACGTGAAGTCAAGAACATTTTGGCACCAAGGAGCATTGACTTGTAGTTGGGGTGTTCATACCTGATGTTTTTTACCTGTAATTCTCATTAAACTCTTTTCTGTTCAACAGGACAGAGTCTGCAGCTTATCTTGTGACATGCTATTCTGAAAGGACTTATCTTCAATTTCCATTCACCTCATTTGTCATTAACATTAATAAATGTTTAAATAATGTTTTACCCCAATCAAGTCAGTTTGGCAGGTTTAAAGTGGGAAAGGTTAAAATATATTGACTTGAGGCAAAAGTTACATAAAAACAATGAGGCAGATTACACTTCATGTTCGAACCTTTTTGGCCACTTAATTTTGATTAGAAAGGAGTAACCTTGCAGCCAGTCACACTATACATGTACTTAAATACCAGGGACACAGAGACCAGCCAGCAAGTGCAAGGTTAACGGGTTAAAACTCACATCTGAATAAGTGCGTGCCAACACGGGCTCTTCTGTAGTCTGATACAAAGTAGCACTAGAATGGGCTATGGACTTGACATATAGATTTCTTGGCAGCTCTATGCATCCATCACAATCATCTATGCCTACCTCATCCATTTACAAACATTTCACCACTTGGAATAACCCAGGCTATAACAGTTACAGCGGTGACTGACCAAATGAAGCCAAAAACTGCTCTGAAACTGATGAGGACTGACCAAAGAGAGTCTAACCTGTTCACTTTGCATTGCCAGGCTATATCCTAGGTGAAACAAAAGTGGGAGTGCATTTGGTGTGAGCCATCAGTGTCATTGGACAGGGGTGACTGGCACATAATTGATAGCAGTTTGTCTGGCCGTTAGCAGCCGCGGCCTTCTCTGCCCATGTATGTGACACCTATTTAGCTGTGTTAACCTGCATCAATTATTGACCATTGGGGAATACAGTAACACCAATCTGATCACATTCAAGTTTTGTGTGCTTTCAGCAGAG
Source organism: Hermodice carunculata (assembly GCA_964020975.1). Lineage (NCBI taxonomy): Eukaryota > Metazoa > Annelida > Polychaeta > Eunicida > Amphinomidae > Hermodice > Hermodice carunculata. Next base: position 82,656,536 of record OZ026622.1, read on the forward strand.
CCTTACAAGCTACGGCTTCTCCACCATCTAAATATACACCGTCTCGCTCTTACAGATTCAAGAACTCGTCCAGTCTGTCAATACTTTGCACAATCCTGCCAATACTGCAATTTTTCATAGCCCAATGCTTTCCAAATGTTGCTGTGGATAATTTGCTGATCTACGTCTTGCATGACAAGAGATTTTCCACCTGGTCTGTTTGCCCACGTGCAAACTGTATCAAAATGAACCTAGTTATGCAAATCAAATATGCTACATGCACATAAATAGGAAGCAACCAAGAAACAGGTTTACTTGTATAAATGGCACAATGGAGGTCCCCACTGGAGGTGATATGTGTCCCCAGGGACAAGGAAAATGACCATCTTCCTGACAACAATCTCTGCCATAACTGTCTCGTAAAGAGTGTTTGAGTATTGTAAGCAGATAATGGCTATTATCATTTAGCTCACAATTTTGCAGTTTTATCTAAAGCCAAAATTAACTCTTTAAGTGCTAAATTTTGGACTGAGTCAACAGCTTTTCTCTGGAACTAGAGGCATGCTGGTACTTGAATGAAAGGTCTTTTTACGAGGACTACAGATCTGAGATCCTAATGAAATAATATAAACTAGTCTGACTTTAGGAGATTGACTTTAGACATGATTGGCACCGAAAGAGTTAATTGTGTTTCTATTTCCCAGCAGCAAGTGTAATGTCCTTGCTTGCTTGCATGAAAGAGCTGTCCATCTTAGATGTCTCTCCTGCCCTTCATACAGGTTTTTTTCTTGGGCAATCTGAACAGCTTTAAACATTCCAGGGGATGTTGTTTATTATGAGATTTACAATTGCAACGAGTAAAACGTAAAATGTAAAACGTAAATTTGAGTGACTTATACTCATTGGAATTGATGATTAAAAATATCTTGTGCCACATAAATAGGTTATCAGCTCTCTTAAACAATTTCATGATGATGTAAGGGACACTTCCAAGACGGTCTTCATTCACAAACTGACAGTGAATGCCTTGACACCAGGAACGAAAATCTGTGCCTATCACATTTAAATCAGAGTGCAGTATACATGCTTTAACAGTAATTTGGGTGGCAAATTGCCTAGAAGTTTCATTCATTTGTGATATGCAAGCAGGTTGTACACTTGTGCAAATCAATTATTGGCAAATCCTCATGCCTCGATTATTTGATAATGAAAATATGCTGATTAAAAACTGCTGCTCAAAGTCAGTTCTAACAGGTGTGTTGACAGAGTGAACTGAACTATTTACCAAGCTGTAGATTCCCATAACATCTCAGTGCCAAGGAAATCAGTGAGTAGCACTGTTCCAATGAATTTGTGAGGCTGTACTACCACCCAGGATTCTTCATCAGAAAAAAAAAAACACACACACACAAATTTATAAATTATGCACTCCTTGAAGCCATTATCCTGAGTAACCTGAGGAAGAAGTGTTTATAAGGAATGGGTTACTATTTTTCTTTGATGAGTGGCTGCAAGTTATGAGTGATTTTCTCCACCAAACATGATCCTGAGTTACTATTTTTCTCTCATAAGGGATCATTGTTGGTGGACTGAATCAGGAGAAACAGCCAATCACAAGTGATCTTCTCCGCCAACAATAATCCAGAGTAAGAAATAATAGCTTACTCTCCATTCATTTAAGATTTTGTTTATTTTATGTTCAGTAAAGTATTTACCATGAGTTGTGTCCTGAGGCAGGAGTGCCTGGGGCCACCATTTTGAAGCAGGAGACCAATTGCTCTTAAAAAGATATGACTGGTCAATAGACAATGGGGATGAAATGTGACCTTCTGCGCATTATCATTTTTGGCTTTCATCCTGAAATTGATAGTTAATGCAAAAGAGTTTACATTTCATTTTATTCTTGAAGGATATAATGCCAATGAATCAGCACACAACTTTTCTCCATAAAAAATTACACTGTACCACAAGTTTGCACCTGATATTGATGGCACTTGCTTCTTTGTTCATTACCAATAATGTGTCGTCACCTTTGTTCGGTGCATTGGGCACAGACAAGGAAAGCTGGCGACTCAATGTCCATAGCAGTAAAGACGAAATTTGAGAGACTCTTAACCCAGCACATAGCAGTACAAGATTATTTATTTCTGGGTGAAAATAAATGCTACCCCTCCTTGGTTTAACATAGGCTGCACTATAACTATTACTTTGAAGAGAAAATATGGGTGTCAAATACATAATAATGTTTCTATCATTGAATTTTTTTTCTTTCTTTATCAAAGTATGGGCACTGAAAGTTATAATGGTATTCATCACCTAACTCATTTTTGCTGCGCAGAGAACACCTCATCTCATCTTCATAACTTTTGGCTTCAATTGGCAGGTGGTGATTAGAGTCTGAATCTTGTGTATCGGATTCGAGATGGCTTTGGTAGATTTACCTGGTATTTTTTTCAAATTGAATATCTTGAAGCGTGTGATGTGGTTAGATGAGTCCTAATCCTTTAAGAATTTCCATGATGGAAGAATAACAGTTCAACAAATGCCTTCCAAGTGGTCTGTGGACAAATGAGGTGGAACATGACCACTATGGAGGGGCCATTGTCATGATGTGGGAGACAATCCTGGTAACAGGGAGAACAGCTATCATGGGGGTAAACAGGATGCTCAACAGGTCAGCAATATGTGGATGAGATTCTGCCAACAGTCCCCTAGTGGTTCCAACAACATCCAGGGTAGCCCCAAGGGACCTCTACCCTCCTCCCCACCCTCTGTAAGCTTGCTACCTGCAAGCTTACAAAGGGTAGGGAGGTCCCTTGGGGCTACATCCAGGGCTACTGTTCCAGTAGGACAATGAATGGTCACACACTCTGCCTGAGTCAGCATGCAGTATCCCCAGCAGCACAACATCCTAGTGTTTCCATGGCCAGCACATTATCCTGACCTATCCCCCATCAAGCAGCTGTAGGATACACTTGGCCCCCCAAATCAAGGCTGAGTATGCAGAGCCCACAGTCACCCTGGATCAACAGGCACAGTGGCTCACAAACCCATGGAACCCAGTCCCCAAGGGTGAGATCACTGAGCTCAGTGGTTACAGGCATGTCACAGAGGAACCAAGTGTGCTGGCAGAAGTGTGGTGATCACACCCATCACAGATGCATGAAGCCTCAAAACTTCAACAAAAAAAGTCCTATCACATCCTCCTGAATGAGGTGATAGAACCACTGGTATTATAAAATAAACAGACACCGACTTCCCCCCGCCCCTCCTCCCACACATGCCTCCTTACAGACATAATGATGGACAACGGGGAGACGGCACCTTTTCTGCCCTAGCAGTATATGTCTATCATTCACACTACTGGATCGTGCTCCTATACTTCCATAGCATCAGTGCCACACATCTATCTCTCAATCCTTCACCACCCAAACCACTGCAAATTGCCTGAATGTCAAATCTGCTCAGCGTCAATGTTTTTGCATACATGTACAATTCTTGCAGGCAGCAAATATTTTGAACGGGAGTAGTAAACAAGACAAATTTAAACAGTATGGAATAAGTGAACAGCTTTAGCTTTTCCTTTTCCTCACAGGGATTTTGCACCAATAATGTCTGTTCTGTGCCAGAGAAAGCTGTTGACCAAGCTCAAGTCTAATCCAGAAAAAAATGTTATGAAGGCACAAAAATCTGTATCGTTTAGGCTTGATCCCGATGACACTGAGAAAAGATTATTTCCCAGAAACTTGAAAGGATATTTCCAATCTGAATTATATTCAGTCTGTGTGGAACCCAACTATGTGAATCATACGTTATGGAAGTAAATCTTATTAGATGGAAATGTGCAAAGCTGAGAAACCAGAAATAATTCACAGTCATCACGGTAAAATGCAATTTAGCATAAGCACACATGGAACATGGCTGATGAATGCCAAGGTATGCTGTGCACCGTAGACGACAAACAGGTATATAAATATATTGGGGCTCACTTCATTGGCCTGTCATGTCAGACCAATGAAGAAAATCCCCTGGCTTCACACTGTTTATTGGGAAAACTCTCTGCTTGAGTCTACTGCCAGCTATATTTGCTCATTTTGCCTTTCCTCTTCAGTTGCTGATTGAGTCTCAGACTTGTTTAAGACGGGATGCAATTTTTCATACCAGTTTAATACACAACCCACAGAAACAAAAAAATGCCATTTCATTAAGACAACTGTTTAACTATCTCACAAAAAAAACATAAAGTGGTAAAAAGTAATCAGAAGCCGCCGTGTCTTGCCTAATCCCTGTTTTCTTTCATATCACACAAACAAGTGACCTTTTGCCATAAATTTTCATAAATGTGTCTGTGTGGCCAATATTACTATGACACAGCAGCAAGTTACATGCAACTAACAGCACTTTAAATGACAGGATGATGCTACAACTAACTGGTACTGTGGACCCAGCCGGAAATAGAATTTACTGCCCCCAATGAAGTTGGTCTTAAGAAGCGAGGATGCATGAAACTCTGTGCGAAGATTAGCGATGTGCACACAGTAATATCCTGGAGGATCTAAAGGGAAATGCGCGAACTGTTATAGGCGAAAAGGCTGAATGGGGCAGGGTACCACATTGTACCACATTGATTGCTCCTTCATGTGTCTCAGATAAAGGTCAGAGATCATGTTACATCTTAAACCCCAGCAGTGGGATAAGCTTCTTAGGTACAGTGGGATAACATCCAATAACACATCGGCACTCACCTCTGCCGACCGCAGCATTGAGGTCAGGAATGACCCGCTTATGGCTCAGTCAGTCACTACCAGCTGCCAAATTACTGCAAATTACTTATTAACTTGGCTTTTGATCTAGTGCTGACAGCTTATGACGGCATCCAATTATTTACCAAGCTTTATTACTTCTAGTGGTGTTTGTGAGCTGGAGACAAGGTGCTACATTACTGCATGGCTGCACACCCCGCTTTGTTTACCACCTCAGTTGGCCCTTTATTTCTCTAATTTATGGCTGGCTGTGAATTTAGGGACATGCCTGGTGTGGATTCTGATGGGGCAAGGCAGGCTTTAAATGTCAGATTCTGCCAAGTCTTTTCTGACGCAAACAGGAGATTCTCAAATGAAACTGGTATTTTAACTGATATAGCAAGGTCTCATAAACAAGAGGGCTGTTTAAACAGCTCATGATCAGCTGACCCAGAGATTCATCACACTTGTGGCTGTGTGAACTTAATTGGGATAGGATCAAGGTTGCCCATGTACTCAGTATGTGTGAGTCTGACCTTTATGGAAGAACACTAACATGTGCATCATCAAGGTCCCAGTTCAAGTAGCTCTCTCAAGTTATAGAGAAGAGTAAAATTCATGTATGTTGTACTGTGACCTCAGAATTGAGGTCAATGTCGACCTTCATAGAGAAACATTAACATGTGAAACATCAAGGTCTTAACTCAAACTAGATCCCAAGTTATCAAGTGAACAGTAAATTTCATGTCAGTTGTCTGGTGACCTTTGGAATGAGGTCAAGGTCCAAAAATCACTGGTTTATGACTACTTGCACAAAATAGGTAGACACTTATTAAAGGTACATCCCTAACAACTTTGACACAAAGCTGGCCAGAATTATTTAAGTTATAACCATTTAAGAAATTGCCATGTAAAACTTTCCTATTAAAACTTTTTGAAAGATTTTTCTCACAAAAAAAATCATAAAAAATCCTAAAATCAATGGAGCCTGACCATTTGAACAAACTTGGTAGAGACCCACCCAAGGTATGTTGCCCCCAAGACTGAAGTCAATCTGATTGACAGTTTCTTCTTCGAAGTCATAAAATGTGAATTAGCATTAGAGTGCCCATTGACTTGCATAGTAATCAATAAGTAAGGTGCATTTACTGCTAAGCACCAAAATTTTTAAAAGATGATAAAAAATTAGGAATCCACAGAAGTGCCACCTGGTGAACAACTTTGTTTGACCCATTCACAAGTAACATATCCACCAAGTTTCAGCTTAATCTAAGTGATGGTTCTGGCGAACAAGTCGAAAATAGGGAAAACATAAAAAAAATAATTTAAAAAATAGGAAAAAATCACAGCACCACCTGGTGAACAAATTAAGAACTAGGAATTTATAGGAGTGTCCAGGTGTAATATCAAAGCACTTGGATGAGTGGTTTTGAAGAAGATTTCTTAAGATTTGTCCAAACAAAGAACAAAAAAATTCATAAAAAATCCTAAATTCATTGGACTGTTTGTACAAATCTGCTAGAGATCCACCAAGGTACATTGCCTCCAAGTTTGAAGTCAATCCGGAAGAAGGTTTCAGAGAAGAAGTAAAAAATGTGAATTAGCAGTAGAATGCTCATTCAGTTGCATAGTGATCAATAGGAAAGGTGCATTTACCGACAAGTGCCTGAATTGAAAAAAAAAACTGCTAAAAGTCAGGAATACACAGCATTGCCTCCTAGTGAACAACTCTGTTTGACCCTTCTACAAGGAACATACCCACCAAGTTTCAGCTTAATCAGATTGATGGTTCTGCAGAAGAAGTCAAAAATAGCAATAACACACAAAAAAATCATTACAAAATTGCAGCACCACCTGATAAACAGATTCAGAACTAGGAGTCCCTAGGAGTGTTCTTGTATGATATCAAAGCAATTGGGAGAGCAGTTTCAGAGAATATTTTTTAAGATTTGCCCCCCCCCCCAAAAAAAAAAAAAAAATTAATAAAACAAAATACAAAAATCACTGGAGCCTGACCATTTAAACAAACTTGGTAATGACCCAACAAAGGTACATTGCCACTAAGTTTGAAGTCAATCTGGCTGATGGTTTTAGAGAAGTTGACTGTTGACCACAAACGATGGACAAATGACCATAGTTAAGATAAACTCAGCTACTGTACTGACAAGTCATCTGAGCTAAAAATTACAGTGTCACCTAGTAAACAAATTAAGAACTAGGAGTTCCTAGGAGTGTTCCTGTGTTATATCAAAGCAATTGGGTGAGTGGTTTCAGAGAAGATTTTTAAAGATTTGCCCCCCAAAAAAGCCCCCCAAAAATCATAGAAAATGCAAAAATCACTGGAGTGTGACCATTTGAATAAACTTGGTAGAGACCCACCCAAGGTACATTGCCACCAAGTTTGAGGTGAATCTGGCTGATGGTTTTGGAGAAGAAGTCGATTGCTGATGACAGACGATGGATGAAGGACCATAAGTAAGCTCAGCTACTGACAAGTCAGCTGCGCTGAAAAAACAAACCCAAAACTCATGACCACGTATAATTCAAAACTTTTTTTGTGCATTTCTTGGTTGTCAAAATGAACATATACAAAGAAAATTCAGATTCAGCTTTCCGCATAAACATGATGAATGTATAGTTTCTTTCAATATCCGCACAGACAGTACTGCAAATGCAAATTTTGCAATTAGAATTTGACATAAAATGTGTTTTTCATCATCTGAATGCCAGGCTTTGAATGCATGGTGTCCACTGACTGATTTAGTGATCACTACATAAATAATATCTACAATGTATAGTCAAGTATACTTTTTCATACATGCACTGTACACATGTATCAGCTGTCAATGAAAGGCATTGCTTCTGAAAATATCATGCCCATGTGCTCATCAAATAAGGTTGAAAAAATATGTAAATCAAAAATGGCTTTGATAAAATTTACTGTTCAAAAAAGTTTTGCAACAACTTCAGATACATGTAGTGGGAGCAAAATGCTGAGAACCTGTTTGAAATTTTAGGGAACTAAAATATTGTATCTATAGCCATGTGGTCTCCATGCAGTGACATTTGGGAATTTGACTTATAATGAAGGTCAAATTAAATGGTTGCCGTGTAGGTAATTTGTCTGGTACAGTATAAAGGTAAATGTCACTGTTATACAGTTAGATATGCACAATCGTCCAAAATGCCACAGGCTTGTGAAGGCTTCAATGCAACCAGGAACCGTCTTCAGTGCCCCGGTGCCTTCACAAATTGGCAGCCATTGCAGTCGCCCTGGCTAATTATCTTACTCCTTTGGAAACCTGGATTTTGTTAAAGAAAACCTGCTGTATCCTACCATTGGCAATCACAACTCAGGCAAAATGCTGTATGTCTACAATTATAGTCAGCAGTATTGGTAGACTACCCAAGCTTACCACCAATAGGATAAGGCTTTCTGCTGCTCCACAGAAAGATGTTTAAGTTTCTCTTTACACATTTAGGCTGCCACCAGCCAGGTACCTATTGAGCTATGCAATTAACTTTCCTGAAAATTTCTGCCATTGTACATCATTTTATTAACACATGTTTCAAAGGCAATGGCTTGGATAAGTCCACCAGGTGGCACTGTGTGTGTCTGCATGGTGTACTTAAGGCTATAACTGTGTGCTGGTGCTGTCTAAGTGGAGGAAATGGCTTTGACTTTGTTCATGTGTAATTATGTCAAATCAAGTTCAGCTGAAAGGGGTGGAAGGAGAGGAATGACCTGTCATCTAAGAATAAGACAAGAGCCTGTATTACATGCTTTTGTTACACCTTCACTTGTACCCATATCTCATGTCCCCGTGGATGTGTCAGTGAACCACACACCCCGGACTCAAAGACAGGACAGAGTACCGCAGCAGCCATAATTGCACTTTACTAAGAGCAGGGTTCCTCATCCTGCTGCTGCAGCTCACAAGGTGACACACGGAAAGATGTGCGGAAAACAGTACAGGTAATCCAGTGGAAACAGGGCAGTAATGCCTTACGTCTAACAGATTCTCAGGCTAAAGGCTGTACAGTTTTTTGCATTATAATTAGTATCAAATTATCAGCAAGATGAGCAATTCTTCCACTCTGCCATTGGTGACCTGTCAAAGGCTACTTTCAATTTCAAAGTGTCACCATGGCACGGAAACTTGTGTCATTACTCTGACAGTTCACGAGATCCACACGTCACTCACTGCCTGCCATGACATCTGCGTGACTTAGTTTTCTTTCAGCACAATCACAGCCGAAGTTTCTCACTGAAAAATGCGTATACTCTACCCTGCCAAAATGGTAATCTGTCCAAGGAGCAGAAAGGGTTGGCCACCAGATATTGGCCGTTACAAATTGCTTGACTTGTGGTGTCAGCTTCACTTCCTGATATGCCTACTCCCACAAAGATACATGTATGCTGTGGTGTACAGCACACTGCGTTATACAATGAGGTCACAAGTTTATAACTCTACAAGACCCAGTAAGAAATTATTTTGATCTGTGAACTTCAACTTTGTCTACGGTAAAGGTGAAATATTATTCTTTTTTTATTTTTAAAAGTCTGTGACATCAGAGACGTCTGATCAGGTGCTTCATGCAGTTATTTTCATATTCACCAAATCAAACAGTTTAAGTACCTTTTAATTTTCCACTTTCTTTTTTATTTTTTCTAATATCAATACTTTACTGTTAATAAAGCACTGCAGGACATTTGCCTTGGTCCAATCCCAAACAGGGTTCTGTAAATGTGACATTAAATCACAATACATTGTGTCCTTAAATCCTTTGGGCAACTTTTGTAAATCTGGCATGAAATTCTGGTGTGTTAACCTTTGAACAGAATGTGCTTATAGTGTAGGTAGCTTTCGTGAATCTGGTGTGACAAAATGGTGTAGCATGCTAACAGTATGACTTCCTTGCAGGCAGATTTTGTGGTTCTGGCATAACATTTTGGTTTACTGTGCTAACAGTATGCTTCTCTTGCAGGCAGCATTTGTGAATCGATCTGGTATGTTATTATGGTGTATCATGATAACAGTATGCTCCTCATGTGAATCTCTTACAATATTACACTAAAAACTGCATATGGAAGAATTTTCAATTAAAACAACCATCTCAATAAAGAGACCATTTCTATATTAAAGCCATCAATTCACAGACCCGTTTTACTTTATGCCTAAATAGAATATACGGCCTTCATTAAGACCACTCCCTGTTAAGACCACTGTTTAGTCCCTTAGGTGGTCTTAACAGGGAGATTCCACTGTATATTAATTATGCACAACTTTTCCACCATAACAATATAGAATATAGTCTGACTAGTTGACTCATGAGGCCTCTCTTATGCTACGAAGCCCACGTTACCACAGACCATCGTGTACCTGTATGATCAAGAAGTGCATAGTGGCTGGCCAGCTGTTATGTGGCAAGTGAGTGCCCTGTCATAAAGGGTGTATAATGATGCTGGGTGTCCCTGTCCTTACATTACATGTCCAGGCACCAGGCCTCTGTCTGACCCTGTTCCCACATACCATGCCACCGCCATACAGGCAGTAATTACATGGTTTATGTAACAACCAGGATATGTTACTGGTACATGTAAAGCTTTCCCCATCAAATTGCCCAGATCCCATACCAGGATGATCCTTCATGCTACAGGACTTAATAGAAGCCAGTGTCTAGATCCTTCCAGGGCATCGTTTGGAATCTGTCCCCTGCCACCTACACGTAGCAAGAATATGCCATGCTACCTAACAATTGCAACACATAAATGGTAGTCCTTGATCAATAAACTTACCAAAGCCTGTGGCAAGTTACTCACAGCGTAAACTTTGAAAGTTGTTGTTGCCCATGCGTTGGTCCAGTCACTCATAAACCTAGCCCAAAGCACAAGTTCAGTTATTAACAGTCAAGATGTCTACATAAATAATGGGATAAGTCTAGAACATTTGATTTACCAGAGGGCACCACTGTTCAACAAGATATCACGTGACACCCTGTATCTAATTATACGATCAAAAGATGCAAATTAAAGTATACCACCTTTGATCAGTAGCATCCTCTGGTGGTTCAATGCTTATCAAAATGTGTCCCTTTCACAGAGAAAGTTTCATATATTAACAGAACTATGGAGGAAGTTGTGCTGTAGACTTCCTATCTATCTCGACAAGATCTATGGATTTGACAAACAACATTATCCAGTCTGCCCTTGTTTGATGCATGGTTAACAAATCTTGTCCTGAACAGGCTGTTATACCAAGTAAGCTCTATTTCACAGCCTATCCATCCTTCTTTGATCCACTTGACTCACAGTTGCAACTATTCTGATTTTTTACGTTTAGTGCATTTCCAAAGCAAAACTGTGCAATCTGTAGAATTTTCTGAAAACTGATAGGTCTTTTCATAGAACTTGGTATATGGCAATGATTGCTCCCTCAAGCATCTTACTCCCATAAAGCCTGTTATCTCTTGTTCTCATATCAAGTTCACCATTTCTTTGTGTTCTGCCTCCTCAGATAGGAAGTGTCTTTGAAGACAGTATTTCCAGGTGAGATTTCTTTGAAGTCCACATGGCTGATGCATAGTGAAAATGCATATCACTTTGCCCGCCCACAGACCACTTGAGACGTGTGAAGACACACTGCGACCAACACTCTCAGGAAAACTTAAAACACTCAAGCACAGTCTGTGCCATCTACCGGTGCTCCAGTTTCCTCAGGCTCATCAAACACTGACTCCGTAAATACCCATTTCACACTTAGTACTGGTAATTGGTCCTATTATGAGGTCCAATTAATTTAGGGTGCCTAATGTAGCTTGTAGTTAAGAAACAGGTGCCAAGGTGACCTTGAATGGCTGGATGGTCAAGGAGGCAGAGACAGACTGCTGGGGGGAAGACTAGTGCAGCATGAGACCTTCCACCCGGTCTGTCATTGACACTGTGGATGGCTGACTTCCAGTACATGGCAGTCAGGTCTGGCCATTTCCTAGCCCCCTATTACCATGTCTTATTTTCTTGTTGCTACCTGGTGGCTCAGACAGATTGCAGGACATATTCATTGTCTAGTTCCGCCGTGCTACTTTGAGTGCTACTGCTGCATGAGTAACACTGCAATTAACTGTCTACTTCAAAGTTAAGCCTGCTATTTTACTTTCCAACAAATCTGTCAAGAAATTAATTACCACTGTGTAATGGGGCTCCACATATTTCCCCACATCCTTTTAATCTAAGGGATTCTCTGATCAAAGCAAACACAATAGAAAAAATATATATTAAGGGAATGACACACATTAAATAAATATCTCAGCGATGAAATCAGTGTAGAACCAGCACAATCCTTAGCATGAGTCATAATGTGATAATCCACTGGTAGTGGATATGCTTCCTGTCAACTTGTTTCATTACTTTTAATGTAGCTTCAAAGAAAATACTAGCAGGATGGGGAGAAAAATACACTTTCCAACCCACAAAGCACAAGTTTTGATTTGCGGCAAACAGCACAGTCTGGTCTAGGCTTCAAAGACCAAACCAGTTCTGTTTCACCGCTCCAGCGCAGGGACATGGTCTTTGCCTGCTGGGCGGCATACGTCTGCTTTTAGCCCATTTAAAATTCAACACTTGGGTCATCATTCAGTTTCTAAATCATCATGGTAGCTTGTGATAAGACTCAGAAATCAGTAGATTGTAATCATTTGCAATGTTGAAAAGCACAAATTATTGTATTAGGAGTATAGAAACAAGAGCACTCATGGTCCTGTGCTCAGTTGACATTGCCTTCACAGACCAAGGTAGACCAGTAGCCAAGGTAATAAGGTCAAGGTCACCCATGTGCAACCCTCAGACCTCATAGAGGGTCATCATCATGTACAATACCCAAACCCTGGCTTGAATAGCTCTTGAATTCCATGACTCATTTTACTGACCATTTCCAAAAAGCACTGACACTGTTAGACAAAGTTTTACGATCTGGTCACGATCCCGTTTAAGCTCTTTCATTGGTAGAAACAAAATTTGTGCTCATGCATCTTAATATATTGATCTCAGATTCAAATTCTTCAAAAAAGACCTTTTTATTCCCACATCAGCATGCCAATATTTTGAGATAATGAATAGGAATGGTCAAAGACGAGAGTTTTTCTCAGCACTCTTTGGGTGCAATTTTCCTTGGTGCACTCAGGGTGCATGGTGACAAAATTAAAACATGCTCACACAAGCTACTGACTTATTCTCCTTCTTAGCACTGATAGGGTTAATTATACTACATGGCAGTTTGGTATATGTGAATATACATGCATTTCATTGGTCCTCACTTGTATACTGTAACAGTGAGAACAACTCCATGTATCTGCTAGTGGTGGCCTCGCAAAGATGTACTGTTACATATTGTTCTAATTATTTCCAATGACTATGATCCAACAGATATCATCTCTTTGGTGATGCACAGTGCATTGTATGTCTCCTCTATACACCCCTCCTTACAAATGTGATCACTGTGGATGTTAAAAAAAATTGTTACTGATACAAATTACTGAATTTTTTAGGTTCCACTCTAATTGAGCCAAGCTATCACATGCACTCAGTTGTCATACAGGTATTTTGTTCTCTGTAGCCCCAGGCAGTGCAAAAAGAGCCCTTTGTGGGTCAGCCTCTCAAGTGGTATTACTGTCATAATTTTGAATTACCTGAGCAGTGAAAAGTGCATGGACATCAACCATTGCGTGTGTCAATGCTTTATGCAAATTTAAGTTCAGTACAAAATATCTTGCGGGAGACTTTTCACGATAAAATTTTCCACACAGGATGCATCAGAGAAGTTTGTGGGTTTTTTTCCAGTCATATTTGTCAAAAGCCCCGTTACTTTAACATGAGGCCCACATACATGTATGTATCTTACTGGTCTGGAGATATTTTCATTGGAACACTATGGGTCTCACATAAAATGGCCCAAATTGCTAGCATGGTCAGGCACCTTGTGAGTGAAAAGAAAAAAGCAAATATGGCCTTTTCTTGCATTGTTAGCATCGTTCTTTGCAAGCTTGTATAGAAGGATTAAAATGTACAATGCTTCAATTTTACACGTATGTGCCAAAACTCCTTGCAGTGTGAGTTTTGTCACTTCTTAGCAACTAGCAAACTGCAGTTCACTTGCTAGCACAATGTGCTTGTCATGGTATTGCACTTGTTGTTTATTGCTATTATACATATACATGTAACACACGCAGAGCTTCTGAACAATTATAAACATGGCATGCATGAATTGCCACAAAATTGGCATCACCCAAGTCCCATGTTGCCAAGGCATGTGTTCATTCAAGCATTCAGCCATTGTTGGATGTAGCATTTCTTATTCAAGCAATTTCCTTGCCTGCAAAGCAGACTTTTTTTTTTGGAGGGGGGGGATGTCATGTTGTGCTGTTCATGTACAGACTTCCCTGGAGGTAGAGGGCCTGCTTAGCAGACAAGCAACTCACATATATTTGTAACAGTAGTTTATTTCTATGCTACGTTTTGTGGCAAACAATACTCTATGCCAACATCAATGGTCCATTTTGACAAATCTATACTACACAAAAACTGAAAATCAATGATGCATGAAGAAGCTAAATACTCCATATAAAGAGATTTTCCTTGCAATAGATTGGTGACTTAATTACGGAGCACAAAAGAAATATGCAGGGCCGTCAACTCAGTCTAATTCCTACCAGCAAAGGGTTAATATAGTGTCATAGTTCAGACAGTGGTGCCACCTCTGGGTTCTAGTCTTTCTGGGTTTGCCCATTGTTCATCATCTCCCAAGGGAATTTATCTGCAACAGGCACTAGATCAGACAATATCAGCAGAGGCCTGAAGGAGTCAACATTTGGTTACCTTTTAGCCAAGTAAATCTATATCAGTATATATATATATATATATATATATATATATATATATATATATATATATATATATATATATATATATATACACACACACACTGTGAAAGAACTCAATCCTCAAAAATCCTCTTAAAAATCAGGTTTTCAAATGAGATAAATATAAGCCAGCACTTAGTGGTCTGGGCTTTCTCACAGTGTCATCCACACAGCTTGTCTGTCTATCAAATGATATATTTCTCAGGGGAATAGTGATGAATAATAATCAGATATTTAAGAGATGCAACCTAATCTATACCTCTATCGGATGAACATGGTTTCCAGTGACCATTGGTCTTCCACCAAAGGTAATATTACATATAAAGGCAAAATTAATTTGGGCCATCAAATTGCTTTTGGATTGCTACTGATCGATCATGTTTGTGCGTTTAAATTACAGCCTTGGAACACTTTATACTGATGTGGGCGGAAACTAATTTTAAAAGTTTGTAAGCAAAGGTTATCATGACGTTTATTCTCAGAAAATCCACTCTTCCATTTTCAGGCAACCCGCATGTTTGTACAACTTGATACATACAGAGCAGTATCAGCTGTGGCCATGCTTAAAAGAAGGTGGCAATGGGTACATGCAGGTACCTGTAAGTTACCTGGGATGCAAGCTTGTTTCACATGACATCACACAGTTGACGTACAGTCTAAATATGCATATAATTAGTATACACTGTATATGGATGTATAATTTACCTTGCATTCATCTAAGAGAAACATGTTTTAAGACACCACCCCCAGAATCACCAAACTGAGGCTTTTTAACTAATTCCACCCTAATGACGCTTTTCCCGCTACCATATAAATGTCATCTGGTAATTGTATTATACTAATACAAATAGGGATTATTCTTCAAAATTTTGGATGAAACTTGCATGGAAGATCATTCAAAATTATATACCCATGGTCAACAGCTTTCTGTAGCATGCTCTGGGTGCATCTGGGCGCATTGCACCCAGAGAGTGCTAAGTAAAGCTGTTGACTGGGTCTTCTATCAGGGAGGAATGAGTTAAAACAGGGGGTCCCTCATAGGAGGTATGAATAACATAAAAGTCTAAAGCACGGTATCTGGAAAAGGTGGTCTTTCAAGGCAGGTGGTCTCATTAGAGTGGTCTTTGAAGACAATGATCATTGTAGATCCTGAGAAAATGAGAATTACCATGACAGGTGGAACAAATGGGTGCAAGATATTGCAAAATATTTTAAAAAATATATAGACGTATTATATAGTTGTATTTATTGTCAGTGCATCACAAAATGTTCCATCCATGTTGGTACATGGTGAAAATCCTTGAGGAAATAGGAAAGGTCAGAATAAGCTCTAAGGTGTGTATCTGCCCCAATGCACAACTAAATACACAATGTTTGGAGGGCTAGAGCTGTGTATTCCCATTAGTCTGTATGTTAAAGCAACCTTAAATAAACCAGCTACATGTACTTATGTAGCTATGGTTATATGATTTTTTGAGGTATTTAGTTATGCATCTAGATTTACTGTCTGAAATTTGGTGTTTTTATGAGCAGTAGTTTTCAAGTTATTAAATTGCAAGTTACAATGTAAAGTAATAGGAATACAAAACTCTAGCCCTCAACTGACTGCAGTGCCCTCCTTTAGCCAGTTCTTGAACCTTCTGTTCTTGCCTTTGCCTATTGCCAAAATTAAAAGTAACCCTTGCTTATCTACATGTAACTTTTCCCATCGAAATTAGCAGCAAGCTGCCATTGCAAATGTCTTCTGCTTCATGTTGTAAGTAAAAATATGTACTCAAGACATACTGCATCCAGAGGGCAATAAGTACAATCTCTAGACAGTTACAATCTTTTTAATTGGATTTTTCTTTTTGAGGACGAAGAATCCTGCCTGTATGTGTGAGCATGGTGCTACTTGCTGATCGCCATGACACAGAGATTGGTGAAGTGTGGGACTCAGTATCCTACATGTTTTTGCAAACCCACAGTCATTCTGCATTGACAAGTTCTGCAATACGAGGTTTAGTTCACTCTGTCAACACACCTGTTAAAACTCCCTGCAAGGATGAGCAGGAGGTATATACTCTACATACTGCTACAGAGCAATTCTGAGTTTCCCTTGATTTACACAAAAAGTGTCCCTCCTGTTCAAAGACCATGAATATGTAAATCTTGCACCCAATTTCTCCCCAAAATTTTCATTAAGCACACGCAGTTAGCTTAAATTCAAGGGGAGTTGGCTGAAAGGGAACTTCACTGTGTTTAATACAAGTATGCAGTTGAAGACATATATCCCAGAATTTTTAGCAATTACTGGAAAAGGAATGTATGTCACATACATGTACATGTCGTTCAGAAAAACATTACCCACAGTCACAGTTTGATATTCTTACTTTTGGTTATAAAAGCTAAGTTTAATAGTCATAAGATAGACATTGGGTCTTCTCCACCCCCACCCCTACCCCACCCACCCCATTGTACCCATGAAAGCTTTTCATCTACAAGGTGTATGAGGATCTTCTGCCTTTAAAGTGTTGTGTCTAACATGAAACAAATAAGTAGGCCTGGTCCTATCATGTGGAAATTGGAATGCGAGACAAGCCAACATGCACCACAGCACCTTCTGCCTTATATGAGCACATTCAGACCTGACCAGGCTAAAGGCTAGGCATATTCTTTCTGAGCAGTATTAAATATCCTCTACAGAGATTTCAGCCCCCAATATCACCACTGTATTTTGGGGTTTTTAACTTAATTGTGTGTCAAATAAATGCATAAGGTTTTTCATCATCTGCAATGTAGGTTTGCTAAATTTACTCATTTGGCAAAAGCACGTTGATGTTTTGCTTTCCCCCCCAGCAACAAAGTCCTCCAAGTGCACCCATATCAATTCCATTACAAGATCTATCTGTTGTCCTATCTGTAGCAAACTGAAACATTGCATAATAGAAGGTTTATCCTGTGAAAGCGAAGATTTGTGGCTTTTTTGTGTATGCATATTGGTAGTTAGTAAGACAGTAGTACACCAAGTCACTGATAACATTGGAGGCATCATGTCCACTTAATCTTAATTATCATCCACCCTTCGCCTCCTTAAACTGGACAAAACATGCTGGTGGGACAATTTTGTCTGCTTCAACATGTTTAACAGGTTTTAACAGTCAATGAAAATTTGAAATTGAATTGTGGATGAAACCAATCAAGCTATTTAACAGTGTGGACATGCCCAAGGAAAGCTGCTGACTCAGTCTTCAACTCAATTCTAATTGAAGGGGAAGGGGTTAACATCTCATTGTCTCCTTCAATACCACTTTATATCTCAAGACATTATTCAAGACGTAAGGCTTGTCAACAGCTATCTTTCATACATGTATGTTGCTCTGGGACTGGCAAATTCAACAAATTTAACCCACTAGGGTCTGAACCAATGGCTTTCTTTAGTATACTCTGAGTGCAATGTACCAACAGTCTAAAAGAGTAATTAACCTTTTAGGTGCCAAATTTTGAACTGAGTCAACAGCTTTTCTCGGCACGCATTGGGCCCAATGCACCCAATGCACGCAGAAAATCAGTAGTTGCCACCGATGTTAGAACTTCATGGACATTGCCTTGCCTGGTTGCAACTTGACATCAGGAAGATATATCTTTTTATAGAATATACAGCATGTAAACATATACCCTGAGCAAGCTGACTCAAGTTGCCTTCTTTAGTCTATTAAGAGGAATTATCATTAATTTTTACAATACATGTATATTGTTTCCAACAATTTCAACCACATATTGCTCCCCCCCAAATATATATATATATATATATATATATATACATATATGACATGCAACATGCAAATATGTACATTGTCATATATGTGATACATATCATTTCTGATACAAATATCTACATTAAATGTATACAATGTACATTGTCATACATGTATACATATCATTTCTGATACAAACATCTACATTGGATACAATGTACATTGTCATTTATGTATAGATATCATTTCTGATACCATGTAATAAGCAACAGTTTCCTCTTGAAGGCTTAATTGGCTAACAATAGGCAATGTACTTTTTTCATGACAAAAAGCTTTGAAAAAGACATTTTCCTCCACTGCAATGACTAGCTCAAAGCCAATGATCTGGAAGCCCAGATGACAAATAGACATTATGAACATAAGGTCATTCCCCTCAGTTAGCTAGAGCATAACCAGCAATCCTATCAGCCAAAAACCATTTGTTCTTAACTCACTATCTCAGATTCAATCTTTCAGTTACATGTAGGTTTTCCTTTTGAAAGAATTATTTTTCAGCACTTAAGCAATCAAGATTTTTGAGACATCTTACATGCTTCTTTAGTTTTAGCCAAAAAATACTTCCTGAATGAAAAGTAGTTTCAAATTCATGCAGGGTTGACCATGCAGTCATACCAGAGTGGGCCAATAACCAGAATTGAGCTGAGAATTGAGGTTGTAATCACAAACTGCAGATTATGGATCTTTAGGTACACAATTAAATTATGACATTTAGTGATGATAAAACAATCACAACCAGACAATCACACAATGAAATATATGTGAACTTCTGTCAAGTGACATTTTACTGTATCTGTCATCACCAATCATGATTGGACTCTATGGCATTTATTTTCATAGTGCTGTCAGGTTCCAGGAAGCTGGTACATCATGGCTTTAAGCCAAGACACTCCATAACAGTACATCTTGTATAGCATTGAAATATGACATGTATAAATACTGTGTCATGAAAACTATTGAAAGCAAACATTTGCATAATTACTGTCTCCCTGGTCCTGATGGGGCTCATTTTCCTGTACATAGGATATTTAACGGGGGTCCAAGCTTGGTCAGGGATATACCAGGGTGTGTCCCTAATCTTCCTCCAGGCCCTTACTCTACATATACAATACAGTGGTGATGATTAAATACTTGTAGAAATTGCAAACTTGTAGAAAGTTAATAACTTTATTTCAAATAGTTTGTACTTTCTGTTGACTGCGAAGTATCTCAATAGTGTATAAATTACATGTACCTGGGTTCCAGCCAACTCATGGTACACTACTGTACCATCATGTCTTTACTTCAGCTTGTTGTTATCAAATACTGTCAAATGTATACAAGTACAGTGTTCTTTCCCTTGCAGGTTCAGACATCTAATCCATGACATAAATCTCTTTGTTAACAGACAACTGTGCAGCACATACTCCTAGATTTTCTCTACACTTTCACCTGTCAGACAGATCTTTGGTCTCTTTTCTTTACAGGGACTGATATCTTTATTAGTCTGTCATCAGTCTAAAACACCAAGTGGTTTGTACTTTTGTGACTGATCTGAAAGCCACAAAGAGCAGTCTTTAACTAACTCACAGCAGACAAAATTTCAGGTATGATGGTGTCAAACTGTGGAACAAACTACCAGAAGACATACAACAGTGCCCAACAAAGAAATATTTTAAAACCAGGGTTTTTACTAAATAAGATGTTAACAAAGGAGAGTGATGGTACATGCAATTTAAGACCACTCCCGTGAGAGACCATTTCACTTTTGTGACCACATTTCTGATGGCACATATAATCTAAATTCTTCACAAATTTACTTCCAATTTAAGATGACTTCTTATGTGTGACCATTTTGGTTCACAGAAAGGGGTGGTCTTAAATAGCAGGTACCACTGTATTTGGTAAAAGATAATCATACAAAGGTAACTTTTAGGATTGTAATATCTACGCAAAATCATATTTTATTTAAAATATGTCATGGTCATATTTATCATAATTTATGACTCTTATTAAATATATTTACCTGGTGTGCTTATTAATAATTGAACTTTTATGTTATATCATAACAAAGTATCTTTTTAAGTGGTCCACTATAAAAAAAGCCATTTGACACCAGTCAGGCTTTTTAGTGCTCCCTTTTCATGATGCATGGTTCAAGAGTTTAGCACAATGTATGGGAAACTGAATTTCCTTCTTTCATGGAGACTTAATTCCTATGTGTATTTCATCATTTGTATTCTACTTTTTATATGAACTACGTATTCTGTCAATAAAATAACATCAATTAACCCTTTCATTGCCTATTTGAACTCATTCCACCCTATTTAAAGACAAAGTCAACAGTGCCAAATATTTTTTCTTGTAAAGCAACCTGTCATTCAAGTACCAGTGTGATTTTTCTATAAATGTGCAGAGACCATACAATAGCATACATGTATGAATGGTCCAGGTCAACTGCTTGCCCCAGTACACTTAAGGCACACTGCACTCATATGTATGCTGAGGAAAGCTGTTGACTCAGTCCAAGCTTGATACTGGAGACTTTAACACAGAGACATTGTGGACTCCACTCACACTCTGGTCTCTTACCAATAATGCACAGCCTAGTGTCCATTTTTTTCAGAAAAACGTGGCAGATCTCATTCTTGATGAAATAACAATAATAATAATAACAACAACAACAACAACAACAACAACAACAACAACAATAATAATAATAATAATAATAACAACAACAACGACAACAATAATAATAATAATAATAATAATAATAATAATAATAATAATAATAATAATAATAATAATAATAATAATAATAATAATGAAAACAATAAAAATATCAATATAAATACTACTGCTACTACTACTAAAGTTTCAATGTCTCTGGCCTTTAAATTATGATCATTAACAGCTCCTGTTATGTGTGCTCTATACTGGCCCCTGTCATAATCTGCTCTCTTTCTTGTTCTAACAACATAAGCCTAAAACAGCAAGCAATCAAAGTTTTTAAGCTTGATTGTTCTAACACTATTGGAACTTGCTGACCACTGAGCCATGTAGATGTACATGTGGTCCTTGTACCAGTGGCCTAGCAGCATCAGTGGTCAGGCAATGTAAAAAGCAATGAGACAGACTGACAGCAGCATTGCCTTCTTTATCACAATCTGGTGACCTCTATGGCCATCTGCTGATGTGTGTATAGTGGTAAAATTACTGTAAATTGCTTTATTTTCACATGCATAAATTTTCACGTTTTTTTGTACTTTTGAAATAAGTGAAAATAAGAATACACTGAAATTAAAGCAATTTACAGTATTCAAAAATCAGAACTACTGATAGGCCTTAAGCAACTGGTAGCAAAATGGCTAGGTGACATGCAAAGTAAACTTAGACTGTGAACATAGGAGACGATGAGACTGGGTCATACAAGTATAATCCACAGCTTTGTTAAATCTACAGCTCTGGATAAACTCTAATTATCTCATAGCAGAAATTAATGGAGCAGGTTTATCAAGGTCATACCAGCAGGTGCAGGTTGAGTGGCATCCCACTAGTACAAAGCCTCCACATGAGTCTAGGACTCCTAGTAGAAATCACTCTAATTTATAACCCTCATTAGAAAGAGAGGAATTTGTTTAATTTGGATTATATCATCATAAAGCCATTCATCATATTAGCACAAATTGTATTCTCTTGAAAACACTTTTGTGAATCTGTCATAATAATACTTATATGTTCACTTTTGGCCCTTTTAATTCAATCCTGGATTAAGAGAATTTAATCAGAGATATTAAGAAAATTTACCCTGACATTATAAATCTGTGCAATTTTCCCTCATTATTTACCTTGTTTACTTAAAGTTATTTCTTTAACCCTTTCATTGCCAACGGCAACTAGAGTCAAATACTTAAGATGAACTTCAGTGAATGTGAATTATCAAATCGACACTATATATTAACATTCTCTACAAGAAGGCTGTTCATTCAGGTGTATGTATCAGCATGCCTATACTCCCATATACCATACATAAAGGTCCAGGTCAACAGCTTTCCTCTGCAGAGTTTGAGCACATTGCATGAAGGAAATCAAGGAAATCTTATTTTCTAGTAATGTAACTGTATTCATTTTATATCTGTGTTTACTTACAGAGGGCATCACATGCATCTCATATTGTCCCTGGTTCCCAGCCAAAAGATACTTAACACATGTATGTTACATGACCTTTCATCAAACTACTTTTACTTGTGTGAGGACAGTTACATTTGTATATTGCATTACCCTTCAACAAACTGTTTAAATTACTTGCCTGAACACAGATATGTTGCATGAGTCTTCCATGCATTGCTTTAACTTCCTAGTATGCTATGTGACCCTTCAATTAACAGCTTTTAATTGCCTAAGCAAAGGTACATGTACATGTATGTTATGCGATCCTTCAATTAGCTGCTTTAAGTTTTAGTTGCCTAAGCAAAGGTACATGTACATGTACGTGGATGTTCTGCGACCCTTCAATTAACTGCTTTTAAATGCTTTTAATTGCCTAAGCAAAGGCACATGTACATGTATATTATGTGACCCTTCAATTCACTGTTTTTAGTTGGCTAAGCAAAGGCACATGTACATATATGTTATGTGACCCTTAAATTAACTGCTTTTAATTGCCTAAGCAAAGGTACATGTAAGTGTATGTTATGTGACCCTGCAGCACACTGCTTTTACCTGTTAAATGTCCTTTCAACAAATTGCTTTTACTTGCCTGGGCAGTGGCTGCAGGTATGTTACATGACACACTAATGAACTGCTTTCAGTTACCTGAGCTAAAGGTATGTTATGTGACCCTTTAATGAATTGCTTTTACTTGGCTGCTGATGGCTCCATAGTGTACACTCTGTCTGTTCTCAGATTAACACTTTCAGTGCCAATCATATCTTAAGTCAGTCTACTTAAGTCAAACTAGTCTGAATTATCATGAGGATCTCAGATTCCTATTCCTCGTAGAAAGATCTTTCATTCAAGTACCCGCATGTGTATACTTGCAGAGAAAATATCCCAGGTCAACAGCTTTTCTTGGCACGCATTAGGCACATTGTGCCCAATGCGTGCCGAGAAAAGCTGATGACTCAATCCAAAATTTGGCACTTAAAGAGTTAATATTTTAATCAATTATTTTGAATAAATTATGAATATAACACCTAGTCTATCTAAGATATGGAAGGCAAAAACTAGTTTTCATGAAGCTGATTGAACTGCAGTCCTTCCTCCACGTGGGCAACACACTGACCACTTATATAATTAACCAGCTTTAGCCTTTGCATGGCACGTGCATGCATCACAGTCACTGGTGGCAAATATCAACAATTGACAATGGGCAACAAGACAATCATGCAAGCGGCCAGTGGTTGATGTATTATTGAGCACTCGTAATCAAGGTGCACACATACAGGCTGTAGGTTTGATACCTTCAGTGTCAACATTTCATTGCTCCAAGTGGTATCACTGATAAATGGATTAGGTCGAGATAAATGAAAGCGTTGATGTGTACATTCAGTGGTGGTCAGGGAAGCCATTCAGGCAGTACACAGAGACTTAGATTGATTGTTAAAATTTAATTAATGAAGTTCTATTGCAAGCCTCCCTCTTAAAATTTCATGAACAAATTCTGTTGGTACCCAAGGTTACTTAATGAGTCAAGAAAAATTAGCTAGAACGACCGACTACCTAATTACCATGTCAAACACTGCAGGAACTCAATTTGCTGAGTAAATTGACACTACCTTTTTGTCCATAATTTCTTCAACGATTGATAAGACAAGTTGGCATCATATTTCAAAGCAACCATCATATCGAGCCTACATGTATGTCAATGCTATCTGTACATGCAACCCTATGGCCCATCATGACCTTAAAATCTGGGCCAAGGTCATCCATATGCAATCTCAGTCATAAGCCTACATGTATGTACACATAGAAAGACACAAATAGTACTGTGACCTTTTGAATGGCATACTTCCAACTTAAAAGGTTCTTACATGTACATTACCTGAAAACAACAATGAATAAAAAGGTCCTGCAACTTTGAAAACTCAGTCAAGGTAACCAAACATTTTATGCCAAGCTTGATGATGGACATCCATAACAAATTCTTTCAAAGTGCTGGTTCAACTGCCCTTGATCTAATGTCTAATAGCTAAATTAGCAAAAAATGTTTCAATGACCTTGATGAACAATTCAAGGTCAGCTACATGTACATGTACATAATGAATGGGCATATCTGATCTAGTGAAAGCATACAATACTTCTGCTACAATTTGTCTTTCAGTGGCAAATTTTGGACTGAGTCAACAGCTTTTATTGACACGTAAGGGCACATTTGCTGTTGACCTGGGATATTTTCTCTGGAACTAGACGCATGTTGGTACTGGAATGAGTGGTCTTTTTATGAGGAATACGAATCTGAGATCCCCATGATAATTCAGTCTCATTTACCTTAAGTAGATCGACTTAGGATGTATTTGGCACTGAAAGAGTTAAAACTCTTAACTGAGACAATGTGTGATCCAAAAGTGGAAAATTAATCTTCTTACCTGAATGAATATTCAGAAGAGCAGAAGCAATACAGACTGCTGATCTGAGGGCTCAGGGAGGAAGACTTTACATGTAAAGTTAGTAACCATGCACTACTATATCAACTTTGAAACATGGTCTATGCATGGCAATGTGCCAGACATATCAGACTTAAAGGGTTATGAGTTTCTATTACTGTTATCTCAATGGAGCCAAAGTAAATCAAATGGCCTAATTTGACGGGGAGATTGGTTGCCTGAGTGATTAATTGATCCTTTGATTGATTGGCAGAGATACAGATGAGCAGATCCATACCCAGAAGTCAATTACAAGGTGCCATAGGCACCTTTATATGGTTTAAACAGGTCCAGATGCTGGTCTGATACAGACCAGGCCTTGGATAATAAGAACTTTATCAAACACCACGATAATAGGGCAATAATATTGTGCAGGACATATCCTACATTTATTGTAGCTTAAATCCCTAAACTACTAGTTTCAGATCCAGCATTTATTGTACATACAGGAAGTCAGCATGTATCTACATCTTGAATCTCTGGTAGTGTAAATGTAAAGCATGCTGGTGACATCTCCTTAAATAAAAGATCAAATTTTGTGCTCATCATGTATACATGTAACCCCATTTATGAATTTCTGATCTCTCCTCAACAATTAAACTAGAAAGGCACTTAATGAAAATGATCAGCTGAATAATGGTGATGTGTGAAATTCCCTTAATGTCAATGCAGTATACTGCAATGAACAGGCTTTCCACAGGGAGGTTGGAAACCCTGATCACACTTGTTAGCATGAACTGAAGTTAGGGAGGGAATTATCAAAGCTAAAATTGATCACAGTTAGCCTTTCATGTACGCTTAACAAGAGCAGTTTATTCTAAGGGAGTGTCACCATCATGAGTTTCACTGTGAGATCCTGTACTTCTCATCCAGTACATGTAAGTCTTACGTGATGCTTGGGTCTGAGATCTTGTATGCCTTGTGGTTAATGTAAGTTTACAATATAGGTCTGAGATTCTGTGTATCCCATGGAGTATGTCTACATGATGTGCCTGAGATGCTTCACATTTCCCATGGAGTAAGCCATCTACACTATGGGTCTCATGGAGTAATTATGTCTTCTTGATGGGTCTGAGATCTTATATTTCCTGTGGAGCAAGCCATCTACACTATGGGTCTGAGATCCTGTATTTCATATAGAGTGTTTGTCTACCAGTTCTGTATGTAGAACACATCTAGAACTGGTCTCATGGAGGCCAAATACATGTAAATGTAATACATTGGTCTTATGCAAAACACATAGAGCCTCCACTCTTTTATTTCTTTATGTTCTACTGCAAACAAGCATGCCAGATACAAATGTACAGCCACACACACAGACACACACAGTAGACATGACTGTGAATAGAACAGTCTTCAATTCATTCACCGGCTGCATTCAGATGAGTGAAAAATCAAATGCATTCTTTTGAGAGGAATCTACTTGAGCGTATATTTTGTAAAGCTGGCCATACATGAATAAAGTGACAGGACTCAGTCAAGTGGACAGTCATCATTCTGAACAGCTCCTTTATGTCCACTTTATGCAATAAATTAAAGCCATTTATTTGGTTGCCAAAACTATAGAGGACTTGCTGGAAATGAAGGCAGTGGGCGATGTACCAATCAGTATCTGGCAGGAATTCCTTTAGAAAAAAAAAAATGAATTACAAGAGACACAATGACATTGATGCTCTGTACCTACATTCATATTACTGATTACTTGATTGTTCAAGAAACACAAGCCATTTGTCCAATTTACGGGAGAGGAAACTATTAGACATAAAAACTTGTCATTTTATTGCTTTCCTATCCGGACAAATAATGTTTTCTACATGAAGGAAACAAAAGAGATATTAGAATGAATAGAAAATGGCTTGTTTAATGGTTCTGCATACAAAACTACCTGTATTTATGATCAAAATAGTCTTGGGGTGAGGAACATCAAATTAGACGAGGGGCCACCAGGCAATCCTAGAGAGGCAATACCTCGCACAAGATCAACTGTCTTTTAATCAGTGACCAAGTAACATAACATAAATCTCCTCATGAGGGAATCTTTGGGCGAGACACTGAGCCCAGGAGAAGTCTATCTCTCCTCACAGGTGCACTTAACAATACATTGGACGACAATGTCCACACAGACACAGTGATGCTCTATAGAACTTACATGCAAAACTTGACTGGGGCTGACATAAATAATATGCTAGAGAACACCACGCTCCTGCTAGGATTCAATTACGGCACTGATATGCGGAGTGTTTTGGCAATTCCTTGTTCATCTGCAGAATGAGAGGAGTGCGAGAGGATGAGGGCAGCGAACTGTGGCCATTCACATTATGATGTAACATCACATTGCCTGATGCCATCATTTGGGAACTGACACGTGTCATAGGTCTTCCACACCCGTGGCCGTTAACCATTTTTCAAAATCTATTTTGCAACTTAGCATGCATTTGGCGCTGGCACGAAAGAGGGTTTGTGTGCTGGCAACATATGCCCGATCAGGCGTAAGTAATTCTCAGAAAATATCCATTCTTCTTTGCCCCGTGACTAGAGCTATTCCAAGCTGACCCCTACTAACCATGGATGCAGCTTTAGTATTTAAGAGACTTTAAGAGAGCAATGAAAACTGAGGCTGATGAGGGGCAGCTTGCATAGCCTGCATAATGCATGCAAATACCGGCCGCTTTCATCCTGCGGGATTCCAATGGTGCACAAGGGATTCAATTCTATTAGAAAATGAGCCACAAAGGTGAGAGAGAGAGAAACATGGCCAATAATGACCAGTAATAAGCTCCGCTCATTTAGAGGCCAGGATGACCCAAACACATGGTCAGTTCAAGGTGCCTATCCATCAGTCCCATACTTTGGAAGCAGCTGGTCCCAGTAGAACACAGCAAGAACAGAATATTGTCATGTAAATCTGGCATCTCAGGCATCCAGTATTAAAGTGCAGCATGGCTACAAATACACCACGCAGCTAATATAACAATGCTGAACATCTCTCAGCATTGTCATACTCCTGCTGACAGCTGTAACTTATAATGGAAAAAAAATAATATATATATATGGATTGAACCTGTCTCCACATTCTTACGGAGTCTCACTGTGAAAGGCTAATAGTTTTCATCCATCAGTGTTTCCATGGCCAGAAAAGTCTCGATGAGTGTTTTCTGTATGACAGTTTGCTGAAGGTATATGTCAATAACTTTCAAGCATTAACTTCTGACTTTTTGGAAAGAAAGATTATGCCAGCTGCTTGAAAGTGTAAAAAAGGTCCCAAGTTTGTGATAGCAATATACACATCACAAATGAGCTAACACATTGTCTAACGCCCAGACCATCACGCAGTATACAGTTTACATGTATAGTCATTCAACCATTGCTGTAATAGTGTCATTCACGCAAACATAAACTGCATATGTGTCAACACCCTCTGGCAGCAAATAGGTTTTTTTTCATCCCTTGGGGGAAATTTCATATTTACACAAGAAAGGTGAATAGATTAATACATTTTCTGTTGGAGACTTCCCGCAATAGGCAAATTGCTGAGGAAAAGTGACAGACTCCGGCCAAATGGGGGGAAAACTTGCCAGTTGTAAAATTGTGGTCACAAGCAGAATGCACTAAAAGGTACATTAATATTATATGGCCATTGAAGGAATCTTATATGGCCTGCAGTCCTGGATATGCTGGAAATATTTTAGCTGATACAGTGACAAACAAGTTTACTTGAAAAACAGGCATATGAAATAAAAAAAATCTTTGATACATTTTATTGACAACACACAAGTATTTCTGCAAATCACTTAACGGCTGTTTGTTCTTTGCTTATATTTGATGGGTTCACATTTAGCATACACATTCCGCTACACTCCAAATACCATGGAATACCCTGATACAAAAAGGTGTCTTGACTAAAGCTGATAGCTCTGTAATTGACTTTACTATTATTCCTCCTTGTATCCATTTGCATTTCAATTAAATATACTTTATTAGTGATACCCACTGATCAATCACAGCTGGCAAGCATGTTAGATGTTGTCAGCATTAGTGGACTGTCACTTCCAGCCTGGTTACATCATATGGGTGCAACACCTACTAGCTCAACAACATGCTCTGCCAAAATAAGTCATTAATCACTCTTTCCACTCATACCAATAAAAGTGACAATTATAGCCATGGCTGTCGCTATTAATTTGAAACATGAAAAATGTCATTACAATCACAGCCAGACTTCTGTGACATCTTACAATATCTCTTGATAATTACAAGGTAGCGATAGGCTCTGGTTTGTACAGACTCTCACTATTGGCTTCTTCTGTCTCTCCTGGTGACAATCCAGGATTACCAGCCTGTGTCAGCCATGGAGATCCATGACAGTTGAACTTTGTTGTCGTCTTAATGAAGGTGACCCGTTTTGATAGTGGCACCTTGTCATAACATTCTCTGATGGTAGGGCATGCTGTAACTGCCTGCCATGTTACATAGTAGCCTTCCATAGCACTGTCTCTTTTAACCCTTTCGGTTCCAACTGTGACTAAAGTCAAACTGCCTAGAAGGAACTGCTCTGAAATATTAAGGATGCAATATTTGTATTCCTTGTGAAAAGACCTCTCATTCAAATATCAGTCTGCAGTTAAGTAGAATTAAATTTTGGTTAGTAGATCTTTGATATGATTGTTTTAATGCTATCATGTGACCAGCCTTTAGAAATGGATGATTGCCTGCTTCGAATGGATGTGCCAGGCAAACGTCTAAAGACTATTGCCCCGCTTTGTGGTTCCTGGTCATGTCCATGTATGTGGCAACACCACTCTGACTGCTATTGTCACTTTTGCAAGCCACATGTTCAATGGATACTGTTAATTAAAGTGTGTCTTCAAAACATGGAAATGTTGGTTTCCTTATATAAATGTATATGGAATTTTATTCAAAATTTAATTAAACAAATGCAGCCTGTTTTACTGTGCAATAAGCTGTTGACATGGATTATTATACAAATATTGCCTGTTTTACTGGGTAATAGTCCAAATCCATGTACCCGCACGGTGGTGGCGTCCCAGCTTGACTATTGCCCGAGACCAAAGGACACTAGCCATTCGCAAAGAGTAAACTAGACATCAGTGGGGTAGTCTGCTATTTCTGTTTTACACATCAAGGACTCAGAACTGACTTAATTGTGTCACCATCTTTATGCAAGTTACCTATTTTTGACAGGCTGTGGGTGAGGACAGATCAGGGTGCTTCACTGCTAGAGGAATGGCAATGGCCTGGCTAGGTAGCCTGCAATGGCATCTGGTATGACTGCAGCATGCAAAGTAACAGAGCGTCTACTTTAATGTGGTTTTGGCAAGCTGATTATTTTTCCTGGCAGGCCATATGATATGTACATGTATCCTAGTGCATGTGCATGGTAGACCAATGTCTGATAGAAAAATTAACTTGACCATGGTTATGACAGAAGAAACGCCACTGGCAATGCCTCATATGGATCCCAGTAATTACTGGTGTTCATTCTAATAGTTGTCCTTCTCCTCCCAAATGTCATCTTAAGTAGCTAATCACAAGGCATAAACATCATATCAATTACACCACATTCCTGTGCAGAAATAGTTAGTTATGACATTAAAGGCCACTGCTTGGATATTAATAAAACAAGGACTGTGTGTCAGGCAACCCATCAAATACATGTAAAAGTGTTTCAAAGTCAATCAGCACATAAAATTAACTCTTTAAGTGCCAAATTTTGGACTGAGTCAACAGCTTTTCTCTGGAACTAGAGGCATGCTGATATTTGAATGAAAGGTCTTTATACTTTAGTACATTGACTAAGTGCCCAACTCATGCCAAGGAAAGTTGTTGACCTGGGGCATGTGATCTTGATAGGGCTCATCTACAATTCTCAGTCAAAATTGTTTTTCATTACTCTTGAAATTAGTTGAAAACACTGAAGCAGACAACATTTGACCACCAGCCGGTTTTGGCTGGTTTGAGGGGGAAAGGGTTAATCCTGATTGGCACTGAAAGAGATAATTGCAGGTGCATGTGTCTACATCAAAACAAGCCTAAAATGATAAACTTTGGGCTGGGGCTGTAGCCTTGTGATCACAAAAGGATATACAAGTACCTTTTCATGCTTCAGATATATATTTACTTGGTTTAGCGTGCCCATTTTTCATATGCCTTAAAGTTCAAGCCTTGTATAAAACAACTACTAGTACATAAGCCAACTGCCAGTGGCTGTACATCTCACTTTGACACTTACATGTACACTGTAATGTAATACTGGTATAAATCAGGCTTGTGGGACAAGAGGCGTGTACATGAGGTATTTGTTTTACTTCAGGTAGAAATACTGTTCAAATCAGTGGTAACTGTAGACGTTTGTTCGCTCCCAACGAGTGCATGGTTCTCAATTACCTGCTGGAGACATACCAGTACTTCTATGTGTACATGTATTTTCTGTCAAACCATTGCTTATTTATTTTCATAATTTAATATAATTTCTAATGTATGACCTACCATCTCTAACCCTTCCCAGTACAGTGGTCCCCCTCTTGTCACGCCATCCCAAATGCAGCCATAAGTGGCCTTGTAAGAGGGGTGGCCTCTCTTGAGGGGGACAATATAACGCAAATACCATACTTTCTGCACAAGAATGCTGGCCTTTCAACAGGGGTAGCCTCTGGCCTTACAGGAGGGGACCACTGTATTTGAAAATGGCAGAGGCAATAGGTCAGGTACACAGTAACTGCTGCCAATGGACAGCTTTATTGTCTTGATGCCTTCAAACATAAAGATCTTTTAACACACTTTTTCCCATGTATTTTAATGCCATTTGCCCTCACGTGCCACTATTTTGTCTTCACTAAGGGTCATTTTGCCTGTCCTTTTCTCTCCCTGTGCCAAGTTTTGGACAGATCAGTCAACAACTTTTATCAGTGCACTTTGGGCACATTGCTTATACAAAACTGACCAATGAAAATGTTGAAGTTGCTGAAGCTTAATAACTCAAAAACCAGTCAACAGATCATAAAATGAAACTACCAGGCAATGGCCTGACAGATTGAAGAAAAATATAGGACAAACGTTTTGACCGGTTTTGCCTCTAATAGGGCATCATTAGGAAGTAATCATGATTTTTAGGGACTCTGGTTTTATGCGAGCATAACATTGGACGTTGATAACATTATTTGGCTAATGTCACATGCAGAAATCAAGCAGTTCTGCTTAAAGAATCCACCAGTCTTGTGACATGGTGTTAGATGTCATGTTAAGATTACATGTGCTCCTTTATGGTGGGCCTGTGACATCATAGACTTGATGAATGTACAGCACTGGAGTAATGCAGCAGTTGCGGGAAACCCCAGAACAGAGAGGAAATAGAAAGGTTTCACAGTCTCAATGTGGGGTAAAGGGAAACAAGAGGAATCCTAAATGGGAGTTGCCTATGTAATATCAAGTTATAGAATCTGATGTTGGGTGTTTATACTTCAGTGTCTGTGTCATGTGGAAAAATATGCATAGAACAACAAAAAATCAGCATAAAACCTTCAAGTATGCTTATTTTCCCATGACGTTGAGACCAAAAGGTTCCATGGTGCAGAGCTGATGAATCCAATGGTAATCTCTCTTCAGCCTGAGCACTTCATTTTTTTGAGCTTGGGTGTAGTTGAAATGTGTTTTATGATCTACATGTAAACCTTCAGTGTTAGGCCTACATAATCCAACCTGGCAAAATGTCTGCTGATTGGTTGTAGTCTGTTACTTTTATTTATGTCCATGTAGTAAAAGTGCTCTCACAGTATATCCATTCAGTTGTGTGAAGTCTGTCCCACATGTTATTTGTGACATGTTGTACATGTTATGAGGTATATCAGGTTGTTGTGTTTGCAGGTGCCACCAGGTGGTGTGCCGTGTGTATGTCCTGTGTGTGTACTGGTAATTAACCCCAAAAGTATCTAGTTTACGACAGTATCTGCAATTATTTGAATTGCATGGGTACCTTTCAGTGACCTCTGTGATGGGGGATTTGGTGAGTGTGTGTGTGTGGGGGGGTATCTAGTGCGTGATTTCACTAGTATGTCCTTGCGGTTAATAGGTTGGTGGTAACCAAGGGCAACCTCTTTATCTTTCAGAATTGAGCCATACTTTGAGGCCTCCAGTGTGCCCCAGTTGTTCTGTATTATTCAATTGTTTCAAGGGAGGTAGAGTTGGGTGAAACCTCGTAAAGAACAATTTGTAATGTTCTTGTGTGGTGTTTTGTAAATTTTTGCCTTGCAGTGTGTTTCTGTCCAGATCTGTGGGGATACCTTTCGCTGCATAATATCCTAGGATCTTGACTGCAAAATCCTCAAAATAACTGTTTTCTGTGCAAATCCTCTTGACCCTCAGAAGCTGGCTATAAGGTCCTGCTACTTTGCAGTGCTTTGGGTGTGCAGGTCTGTAGTGCAATTTAAAGTATGCATCTCTGTAGGCTTTGTGTACAGAGAATTCGAAGTATATAATTTGTTGGTGTTTCCTAATTGGACTACATTGTCCACATAAGGAATTTTTGTGGGTGGGAATTCCATGGTAAATTTGATTGACGCCTGGTGTGACTTTAGGTACATGACAAACTCATGGAGTGAAGGTTCTCCATGAGTCCAGATGCAAAAATGGTAATCAAAACAAGACCACCAACCAAAGGGTTTTAGCAGGTGAGACGTGAAGCGATTTTCCTCTAAGACTGCCACGAAAATGTTTGTATAAAAAGAAATTACTTTTGTCCTGATGGCTGTGCCACTGATCTGTAGGTAATGCTCACCATTGAGCTCAAAGTTATTGCAGTCAAGGATCAGCCCCAGGAGGTGTACAAGCTCATGCATGGCTAGTTTATCCTCAAGGGCTCTGTTATGTAGCAGTGCCCTGGCTGTGTTCTCAAGCCCTTTGGTATGGGTATGCTGGAGTACAAGGCTTAGGTATCCACAGTGACCAGGATGGCTTCCTTTGAGAAAGGGGGAAGGCACACTGCCTTGTTGATAAAGTCAATCGTATCTTTTATGTAGCTTTGAACTTTAGCTACCAAAGGCCATAAAAACAAGTCTCCCAGGCCTGATATTTAGAAACCATTGACTGAACCATGAATGGAGCCACTGACTGAACCATGGATAGCCACTGACTGAACCATGGATGGAGCCACTGACTGAACCATGGATGGAGCCACTGACTGAACCATGAATGGAGCCACTGACTGAACCATGGATGGAGCCACTGACTGAACCATGGATGGAGCCACTGACTGAACCATGGATGGAGCCACTGACTGAACCATGGATGGAGCCACTGACTGAACCATGGATGGAGCCACTGACTGAACCATGGATGGAGCCACTGACTGCATCATGGATGACTGAATCATGGGTGGAACCACTGGCTGAACCACTGACGGAACCATTAACTGTTCCGTGGATGGAACCATGGACAGATTGACAGACAACCTGAAAACACAATGGGTTCCACCCTACACCCTCAGGCTGGAAAGCCCATACAAATATACTGCACTTGAATCGTGTGCATAGACATTACTTTTTCATTGTATAATCAATACTCTGCACAGTTTTATTACATGTATTATTTAATCTATTAATTTCATTTGACATAAGAAAAGAAAACAAACAAACAAACAAACAAACAAAAAAACACCAAAAAAGTAAGTATCTTGACATCAAAGGATAATTTGATCACACTTGCTAATTTCTTTTCCTTTTAATTAAGATGTGGTGTGTTGTCTGTGGAATTGGTATCTAGGTCACACCAACCTAATTTTCCTAATCTTCCATTTTGACCAGTTGTCCAAAGAGAAATGATATATGTTTGATATCGTATGAAAAGTTTGGTCATATTGACTACTTTACATTCAAAAACCTCAAATCATGAAAAGTTGAGACTCGGCATTCTCTGCAGCCATATACTGTTTACATTGGTGTGCTTAATACATTATTTATAGACCTGGTGTGAAGTGTCAGCATTTCTTTCTGGTGGCATTTGTAAAACTGCAGAACTTGTCACTGACAGCTGATAGGCTTTCACCGAGTACCAAGCAATTTAATTCCGTTTTTTTTTTTTTTAAAGACAAAATGCACACACACAAGAAAGGCTCAAAATTTTAACACATGTACTTCTTCAGTTACTTAGGCTTAACTTGACAATCCACATGCATTTATCCCAAGATATTTTTAGTTTCTCTGATTGTCTACATGTTCATACTGAAGATGAAACCAGTCTGGTCAAATGAGTTAGAACCATGCCAAGCTAAATGCATGTCATATTGCATAGTTACATGTATGTCATGATCTTGGAGGAATTTACAAGTGGTACATGTACATGTATATGTAAATTGTAAGAAACATGGATGAAGTACATAAACCAACAGTGAATTTAAGAATGACATTATAAAGTTTTAACAAGGTTGATGCCAAGATCCCATGCCCTCACCATTGTATTTGTGTCTTTTTGTCCAGAACCACTTCTAGTGGTCATTACCCTATTCCGCAGTCCGGACTCTTTACTCTCCATAAGCTAACCTGTCCCTGTCTAACCTATATACACATGGAAGTACTGTTGTCCATATTGCACACATTCCTCTGTAAAATTTTGACATAGGCTGTATTAGCCCAAATAAATTAAAGAGTCTTCAGAACATGTTTTGGAGCCTATACCCGTACATGTCTCTCTGAGTAGCGGCTCCTTGTCTGAGCTAAATATTCAGCAAAGGCAACCCACATAATAATGAATAAACATGAAACTCAAGTTGTGGGGGACTTAGGACAAAAGTACAGTTTATGATGAATATGAGTCAATTAAGTCAGATTTGACCCTTAAAGTGTTTATTTCTGGACTGTTTCAATAGCCTTCCCAATTGCAGTTTGGCTGCATTAATTGTGCCCCATGTGTGACAAAGGCTGTTGCCTTTCATGTACATGCTGACCATGTATTAATACCTTCTCCCCAACAACAGAATGTCCATGTACACTACACATGCAGGTGACAGGCCTTTTCATGAGGAATGCAAAGTTGTAATCATTATAATTCAGACAAGTGTGACTATTGTGTAGACTATCACACTACACATATGTGTCAGCAAATGGGTTAATTGCTACACTGACACTTGAGCCCGGGACCAGAGTACCAACAACCCTCACCTCCCCTAGGAATCAACACAACAGGCAACTGTATCAATGTGCATTTTACTTGAAGCAATAACATGATTAATCTGCTAACAGGATTTAACTCCTGAAGTACAAATCCAGGCCTTATTTCAGGGCTGTATTTGACTTTCCCTGGTTCTTCCCTAGGCCTTGTGCCACTCAATCGCTCAACAAACCAGACAGGTTCTATTTAAAAATTAACATGCAAATCAAGCAAGATCTATGAATGCACATGTATAGTGAACAAACATGGGTCATTCACAGATGATCCTCAACCTCCCACCATTATTTTTCTTTAGTCATTCCATACTAAATATGGATTTTCTGCTATATTTAGCTGGAATTATCGTGGGAATCGTACAAAGAAGTTCCTCACAAAAAGCCAGTCATTCTGGCAGTAGAACCATAGTTTGCCAGGTATAGCACAGACTATAGCCCATTGTGTTACCAGCAAAATATGAAATAGCTTGAATTAGTGAAAAAAATGCCCAAAATATTATTCAGGCACCAAATGACCTACTTTCTGTGACCTTGACCTGTAGACCTTATGTGCTCAGTGCAGGTCAGCACTGAGTTATGTCAGCTTCAAAGTTCTAGGTTAAACTACAGAGTCCTAATTTTTCATCCAGAAAACATCCCATATACAATCATTATGCCAATATTGAGAAACAACATAATAACTATACTTATTATCATAACTTTTGAAAGTTCACGAAAAATATCAAATGTTATAAATGATTACAAGAGGCCAGTTTTAAACAGGATTCCCATCCACCAAATGGTACATCTTTGATAAAACAGAGGTGAACTGTTATCATGGTACTTCTTGAGCTGTCTTCCTTGCCAGACCTCCAAATCAAATTGATTTGTACAAATTACTAGAAGATCAAAACAGCCACTTTTAAGCAAGGCTCTGGTCCATTTTAATTTACTCATGTACACCTCACATGAAATTTTTGGAGATGCTGCAGTCAAATCTTCTTGAGAATTTTCAGTTTTGTCAGCCAGCTTACCAATAATAGATATATATGTAAATCTAAATATTCATAAAGAGTTTAAAATGATTAGAGGTAGCTGTTTTTCAATATGCATTTTGTCCACTAAAAGGTACATCTCATGATAAAATGTGGCAAGGCTGCAGTGAGCAGTTTTGAGACTTTGCAATAACATCATCAGGATAGACAGACAGGCAGGCAGACAGACAGACAGACAGACAGACAGAGGAGGGAGGGTCAATACCCTCATGCAATTAATTATGCTTTGAGGATAAATATGAATTCTTTTTGTTCAGCATTTATTCTTTGTCTTGAAAATATACATACACACATTTCTGGATGTTTTAAAGGTCAATCTCTCAAAGATTTATTTCACTTAAATATCCCAATGGCCAGCTTCCTTGAAAAGCTGAGAATAAATGGGACATATTTTTATGAACATGATACAACAATCTAAGATAAGATTTCTTATTTCCAGACCAGCCACATGCATGATTCTTTTTTAGCCTAAAAAGTGTGTACGCTTGAGCAGTATAGTCAACTCCTTGTAGCAAAATGTTGAACTGACTGTTGGAAGTTAACAAAAAACAGGGCGAGCCGTTTGATATTGTAGAAATATTAGAAATGATGATCAATGCTGATGGTCTTCACCCAGTACATTTGACAATAGATACGGTAGATCAATATTAGGACAAGGTGTCATATGTAAAACACTTGCAGGGCCTATTTCTCTGCCGTTGGCTAGCTGCCAGAGTAAACACAATGCTCGCCTTCCTGTCCATGTGAAACATAGACGCAACATACCGCCAGGTGCCAAAGAAAGAGGGTTGTAAAGGAAATATATTCATTGATTACAGTGTGCAGGGATCCCCACTTAGAATTGATGTAATTTTGATCTAGTTTTGATGTCATCTTGATGACAATTTGATGACCTTCTGCATACAATGATAGAGTAGATTACCCCAATTATGACACTTACATGCAGAACAAAGACATAAACAGAGAGGCATGCATTGTCACTGCCCGGCTCTGTTATCAGCT
This sequence comes from Hermodice carunculata, assembly GCA_964020975.1. Lineage (NCBI taxonomy): Eukaryota > Metazoa > Annelida > Polychaeta > Eunicida > Amphinomidae > Hermodice > Hermodice carunculata. The sequence goes on from OZ026622.1 coordinate 82,694,799, forward strand.
TCAACCTTGACTCTGCCCAACCTTGAACGTTCAAGTCAACAAGTTTCCTTGACGTCCTCTAGAAACACAAACTTCACAGAAAGGAACTGACTGAGATCTCCTTATGCATCCCCTTTCTGCAATGTGGAATCAAAATATTTTTCTTTCAGAAGAACTTCAGAAAAATTCTCAAGCAAATATTTCACCCGTGGTGACTATTAGCCAACTTCAGGCCCAAAAGGGTTAATTATTGCTGTAATTACTGCAGCCCGCATCCAAGGTCGTCAGTCACACTGATGAAGTCATGTTTAATGATAATTAAGACTTTCTGCCACAAAATATGAGGTGCTGCCTGCCAGTAAGGACACTCACTTAATGGAGTTTTATGGCCACCTTGATTAATACATGGCGCTGTTGCAATATCTGGTTCAAAACTATTGACCAATATTCTTACCACATGGTGAATAATGCCCAGTAAATCAGGGGAAGAAGCATAGCAGTGCGCACAGACCACATATGAACAACTAAGCAAGTCAAATAGATAGTAAAGCCTAATAAAACATTTACATGGCTTTATGAATACATCAAAGAATTCTCAATTGATTTTCACCTGCACATTTGGTCAATGTTTTTAAAAGATGTTCTGGTTTTGTTTGCTGTGAGCTCTTTTTTTTTCTTTTGTTCTACAGCTCGATGCATGCATGTACAATATGAAAGTGGGAAAGATACAATTTAATATGAGAGGCATGAAACGGCAGCCGTTACAGCTGTTTGTGGGGCCCATGTCTACCCATGTGGTAACAGAAATAATCTACATGTACCTCTGAAACAATAAGGCAGTGTTATTGCCCTGCATTAAATATACACTCAGGGATATTATTGTGCATAAAAAAATTAAAGGCATTTATAAAATCAAATTATGTGCACATTAGTACTTGTGCATGCAACATCTTTGAAAAGTCTTCCTTCAGCCAATCGTACAGCACAATCACTGTCAAATTGGTCCCAAATATCAATGTTCTGGAATCGGTAAAAAAAGTGTATTAACCTTGTTGGCTACAAATAACAGGAATGGTCATGCATGTCAAATCACGCACATAATTTTCCTCATTTATAAACAATAAGGACATGAGTTGGTCATGGTCAGCTTCATTCAGGTGTTTTTTAAGAAGCTAACATGCATACCTTTAAAGTATGACCATACACAAAAAGAATAAATTTGATACAACAGAACTGTGACAGTCCTGTGCTTAGCTGACCTCACATATGCAGATTGTGAATTTCCATTGCAGTTCCCGTTTAGTTACATAGTACTGAACAGGGATGCATGCATTAACCGACAGGTACCCGAATTGAAAAGTTTGTTTAAAACAAGAGAATCAGATTATCACCACCTAATGAACAACTTTATTTAGCGCTCCCACAAGCTACATTTCCATCAGGCTTCAGAATAATGTGAGAGGTTTTTTTTTTTGAGAAAAAGTCAAAAATAGAAAAAAACACACAAAAATCCATAAAAAACTAAAAAAAATAAATTGCAGCACCACCTGTTGGACAAATTAAGGATTAGGGGTGCCTTGAAGTCTTGCTATACAACTTTGAAGCAACTGGCCCAGCAGTTTTAAAGAAGTTTTTTGCTTTCTAAACTTTTGCCAAAAATGAACAAACAAAGATCATAAAAAGTCCAAAATCATTGGGGTATGACTATTTGAACAAACATGGCAGAGAGCCACCCAATGTACTTCCCAACCAAGTTTGAAGCGAATTTGGTTGACAGTTTTCAAGAAATCTTAAATGTGAATTTCTAATGCAATCCACATAGGCTTTTATAGAAATCAGTAAGAATGCATGCATTAAGATCAGAGTGAGGTTTTTGAAGAAGCTGAAAATAGTGAAAGTACACAAATATTTGTAAAAAAAAAAACAAATTAATAAATAAATTGCAGCCCCATCTGTTGCAAAATTTAAGGTCTAGGGGTCTCAAGAAGTGTCCCTGCAATTTCAATTGATTTGTGGTTTCAAACAAGATTTTTTAAGGTTTTGCCAAACAATAAACGGAAAATTAATAAAAATCCAAATTTCATTGCAGCATGACCATTTAAACAAATTGGGTAGAGACCCACACAAGTTTGAAGTGAACGTGGTCAGCACTTTTAGCGCTTTTTTTTTTTAAATGTGAATAGTGGATGAACAATGGAAGATAGATGGCTGACTATCCTATAAGCTCAGCTAACTGACAAGTCAGCTGAGCTAAAAGCTGCATATACATGAGTCAGGATCTTTGATTGGGCAATAACACCACTATTGGCCTTTGCTGGTAAAAGACAATGTAGGTTAGGTCCTCATCAAAGAAATTTTGTCCTTTGAAGAAACAAAGCACGTTAAAAAAAGAATGCCTGTGTTGAATACAAAAACAAAGTACTGTGAAGTGTATATAAATACAGTACATAAGCATGTCCCGGTCAAAGAATGTTTATTCTTTGAAGAGATGAAGTGTATTCAAATAAGGATCCCAGAAGTGCCATATTGCATGCAAAAACAGAGTATTGGAAAGTATATAAAAAGTGTATATGGGGGTCAACCTGACCCATTGTCACGTATTATGCTCCATATCATGTACAGGGACTTGAGATGTCAGTCCTATCAGGTTTCACCATGTCAGTACAGACATCTACCAACCTTTAAGCATACAGTGTACATACAAATTGGCTACATAGCCTGAAATATCGATCACTGGCATACTATGAATACAAGTATATATTAGAGCTGGATACATATACATGTACATCCTGGAACAGACATTCAGGCATCGGTCTCTTTTGTATGCTGTATACATACTATATAAATACTTCACTACCTTTCCGATGCCCTTCTGGCTCTGTCAAGACTGGCAAACTTTACTTTTAACCCTTTATTTTTCATTTGTAAAAGTCTCATCACGAACTCTGCATGCTGTCATAACTATGCAACTAAAACACACACACACAATAATAGCAAAACTCACTCATTACACATTTTCGAAGCATCCCAATATATGTCCTGCTATTGTCATCAACGTGTTGTGATTTTCTTTTATTGATTTGCATTTGTTTGTGGATAAGTTTGCAAGTACTATCTTGTATTGGTAGGGACAACAGCATGGTACAGTGTCAATACCAGTAACAAATGACAGAGTTGACTTACCTTCTACTATCAGCTGAGCACTGGCACGAGCCAACAACTTGCCAACTCGTGCTTGACATGTATAAACTCCTGTGTCATAAGACGAAGCATTACGTATTGTTAATGTATTGTCTACTGGATTCTGTTTAAATCTGGTTGCTTTTGCATAGTTAATTCGTTCGTCATCCTTCAGCCACTCAAGCGTAGGTATACCATCTATCAAGGAATCTGTGGCTGCAGTACACAGGAATCGCACAAGATTTCCTGCTCGTATCCGAGCATTTATAGGCCCTTTCTTAATCTGTACTCCCCCTGAAACAAAGAAAAATTGCATGGTGTTTACTTTGAGAAACAATCATATATTACCCAGCTTACACTTTCTGGAATTGACAAACAATTCACCTACAGCTGTTATGCCCACCATCAATTCTGCTTACAACTACCTCCGTCTCTCCCTCTTTTTTTTCTTTGTTTTTAATACAATGTAGTATGTATAAATATAAAATACGTCTGATGGTGATTTTACACAGCTTTTATATGATGCAATGCACTTTTGCCTCATGGCTGGGTTAACCTGTTGCAAAGTGCTTAAACTTAACCATGTGTTCCCTATAGATTACCTGCTTTTAGATGTATTACCATATGCCACACATTTCTGCACAGAAGTGAGACTGGGGGGAAAAAGACAATTATATAATAAAACAAAATGAAATGCAATATAAGAGATTGCTGGATCCATGCCTCCCTCGCCAGGCTTGATAATCACAGGTTTTATCTTGGAATGACTGTAGTCCATAAAAATAGGCTATCAACGTGATCCAGATACTTGACCTTCTGCTCTATTTTTATGCCTGACACATCCTTGTGTAAAGATACACAGGTGTATAAAGTTTCATGATTATAAGTCAAAGGATAACAGAATTACAGCCCAGATATGAAGTGTAATGTAGTTTTCCATCATTATATCACCGTGACCCAGATATTTGACCTAGTGCCCTAGTTTTGTTCCATGCCACACCTTTAGGTCGAGATATACATGTATGTGTGAACTTTCATGAAACTAAGTTAAACAGTACAGGAACATGGTAGCCCAGACATGATTTTACAAGGATATGTTACTGTGACCCAGATACTTGACCTACTGACCTACTTTTGGTACATGACACACCCTCATGTCCAGATGCACCTGTGTATTAAGTTTCATTCATCTAACTTGACGGACAACAGAATTACACCCAGACACAAGGATGTATGTAGGTACAAATGGAAAAAGCAATTACTATATGGGGGGGGCATAAAATACAAAAAGTAATCCTATGTTGACATGATTATTACCCATTAGACTTACAAAAGTGATAGGGAATTGAAACAACCACAGTATCTAAATATGACAAAAACTTGGTTATCAGTATCAACAAATTTATACTCATGTTTAGCCCACAAATACAATCAGACGTAATTACATGTACAAATTATATTTATGGTTATGTGAACATCAGATTTGCTCCTTGATTTTATCAGTTAGTGGGCAGGCAAGGAAGAGATAAACCTGCTCATGCTGTCTCTAGATTAAGTGTTACACACTCTACCTAGTCACAGCATCTAAAAATCCCACTGGGCAAGTTTCTTTTTTCTTTCTTTTGCAAAGTGGACATCCACGTGACACCATCCCAGGACTCCTGAATTTATGTATATTTCACACAGGAAATCCTCACGCAGCAAATAGTTCAAAGATCAATGTGGTTATGCTACCTCCAGCCAACATACTTTATCTCCTGGTTACAAATGTACCAGAAAACCAATGCATGTCTGAAATCCAATTGCTGATGGAAATATTACAATCCTAGCTGACTCATGTGGATCAAATTTTGTATATTCCCACACTTTCATTGTCCATTCTATCAGAATACATCTTCTGTGAAAAGAGGTATTAAATGAAGAATGGTTACAAATCAGGAAATCATTACAAACACAAGCGATACTGACTTCTAGGAGCATGAGTGAATTTTCATAATGTTTCTGGCCGAAGTTAGTTGAATGTCATGCAATCTGTAAAAACAAATGCTGTACACATAGATCAGAAACTTCATTGTTTCTCATTGTACATGTAGCTTATGAAACTATTCCTTTGTCAAGGATGCAAAATAGCTACATCAAGCATACCCATAAAGAAGCTCCTGCAATATTTGAAACTCAAGTTCGATGCCATTGTTGCATACCGCTGAGAGGTTGTGGCTTTTACTGATTATAAGAAGATCATGTACACTTTCCTAAACCACTTGCCAGCCACCATAAAACAGGAAAATGTCATTTGCTGTCTGTCCCCTGAATTTTGTAAATGTAAGCGTGTCTGCAAAACCTTTTTAAATTAGAACAGTGACTTTCTTTTGTAATACAGCCCACTTACATCTATCACTGAATTCTCTGATAACTTAACTCATATTGCACCTAATTTGTACACAACTTCAGCTGGAAATAAACAATATCTTTCAAAAAATAACTTTCATTCAAGTACCAATTTACCCCTCCATCACATAAAGTCAGTGGTTTTTGCACTGCCTCTTGTGTTACAGTTGCCGCTTCTGCTACGTGACTTACAGGGCAATGCAAAATGACTAAAAAAGCAAGTTTAAAACCACCTGGGTACAGAGTGGGTTGATGCCAGTGGCAGGTTAAGTTGTCATGGAATCAGTCGCATAGGATGGCATATTGCAAGAGTTAAGGATGAACTACAAGTTTGACCCCAATCACATGTCTCCTCAAGGCACAAGCAAAACCTCTTTAGGCCGTGCTCCCCCGTCTTTGATGTACAGACCTTATCAAAGGCAGAGTCCCCGATCCAGTGTCGTGTCTCAGTCAGGAAACAACACAAGTATCTCAGTTCACCACTCAGCATGTACATCATCTTTGGTCTGTTTGCCAGGTATGCCAGACACACCTCTGACCCTGATACTGACAGTTTTGAGGGCAAGGTAAAACTGATCCTGAAGGCAGATCTGGTCTGGTATAGTGCACATATATGCACTAGAGAGCACAGGTACCAATGTCCTCAGCAAGAGTCAATGACACCGAGGCAATGATGATTGCAATCAGGCTGATTGCCTTAGTTTGTGCCAATAATATTTCAGGCTTTGCCATCTACAGTGAGCAATGTCTGTTGACCATTCCTCAATCTCCATGCATGTGCCCCTCACAACATGTACATGTACTAGGTTTATTGTTGATTGTTCACCTGTACCCCTTTTGGATTAATTATTCAGTAAAACACAATTTGCGATTGATGTCCTCATAGTTATACTGGCCTACATTTTACATTGATGTCCTCATAGTTATACTGGCCTACATTTTACATTGATGTCCTCATAGTTATACTGGCCTACATTTTACATTGATGTCCTCATAGTTATACTGGCCTACATTTTACATTGATGTCCTCATAGTTGTAATGGCCTACATTTTACAGTGATGTCCTCATAGTTATACTGGCCTACATTTTACATTGATGTCCTAATAGTTATACTGGCCTACATTTTACATTGATGTCCTCATAGTTGTACTAGCCTACCTTTTACATTGATGTCCTCATAGTTATACTGGCCTACATTTTGATTGCTAGGTTTGACAAAGACGTCACAGGCCAGCAATGTCCAAGACGCAATGCTCATTCAGGAACATACATAAAGAGTGTAGAACTTGGCTTACAGATCCCAAGTATTGATGATAGGGAGGCGTTGCTGGACATAGACGACATAAGAGGGATACAATGTACCTGGAGGTTAAGCCTGCAATAGTCCTGCCAAATTCATACAGAAGAACGTTAAGCAGGCAAAGGTCTGGCTGAAGCCTGAGATAAAGGTTGTTAGGAAGACAGAGTTTGAAACAGTCAGGGGTTAGGCATGTTTAAACTGACAACAGTTTAAGGGAAGCCAGATTGTATATGCTCAGCAGGCAACACTGGTGTAGATAGAGATCATAGAGAAGGAGAGCTCAGTAGGCAATGGTCTGGAGGTCAGAGGCAAGGAATGCTCAGTGGAGGTCAGAGGTCAGAATAGCTCAGCAGCAGGCAGTGGCCTAGGCCAATAACAGTGATGCAACTACAACTCTAAACTGATATTATGTGCCAGTATTTTTTCTCTAGGTTTTCAGGCTTTTGTTACAAGAACTTGTCTAAATTCAAGAACATTATCAGATTTTCAATTTTAAAAGAGGTAAACTGAACTAAGTTTTTGCATTGTTAGAACACCTTGCCAATGACCAGTGTTAGGTAGTCACACTTACAACACAGTTGACATGTAAGTGATACATATTTTGTCAAATGTAAATGATAAAAATAAGCGCCGTTCTTGGGGGAGCTAATACAACCAAACATGTATGCACATGCAAATTAAATTACAGAGAATACAAACTGGCACAATTTACACAGGTAAAATTGAACAATTAAAGTTTTAACATTAAAGAATATAGAATATATGCCACAGCACAACATACATGTATCCTCAGCTGCAAAATATAGCACAATAACTGATGAATAGACATGTTAGAGGGAAAAACGTCTGCACAGATGCAGGCAGCACTCCCCTAATGTCACCATTTTCATATCCCGTCCTCTGATTACCAGCCCAGGATTTGCAGTTGATCAATTTAGAAAGAAAGCAAAAAGGTGGAAGAACTGCAAAGGAGGTGTTGGCGATGATGTATGGGTTCAATCGGAATGTTGATTACACTTACCTAGGGTACAGAAATCTATAAACTTCCAGCATGGAGACCAAAGAGACGGAATAACAAAGTTACCACTGCTTTGCTTTCTCTACTACTCACATTTTTTTTTCACTAATACAATGATTTATTCATTAAACATAAAATTCACTCACACTTCCATTTTTCCACAATGTGGTTATTAATTGACCTAACCCTGCATAATATTGCCATGGCAGCACAAGACTTAGCAACTGAAATTTGATTTATCTCATAATTTGGCTCTTAATGATTTATAATGCCCGGCTGTCATATAGTTGTCAGGACACTGCCTGCCTGTTGGGGTCTAGGCTACATACAACTATGCCTGAAAACCTTTCTCAAAAATCAGTAGCTATGTGCCAAACTTTTTTCATTCAGCGGAATATTTTCCCATAAGTCATGATGGAATTTAACACAAATTGCATTTAAAAATTTATCATGAAATGTGCTTTCATCTAAGTACCAATACACTTATAAAGCCAGTTAATTTTAACTGTAATGTATGCTTCAGCTGCCAAAACAGCTAAAGCATGTCTTGCCAGGCAATGCAAAAACAACCGACAAAAAACATCTGCAACATTAGCACGGCATGAGTTATGGTACGCTTTTGTATCAAGAAGGCTTGTGTAGGATACATAAGAGACTCTGACTTATGTTTTCATTGCAAGAAGTATGCTGGTGGCACTTGTAAATCATCCATTTCCATCAACTCCCCTCCCTCCTCTGCATATAGTTCAATACACCTGACTCCCAAGTTTTTCTTGATTAATTGTCTTCCTCTCCTTTGCTCATTTGCATTTTATCCAAAGGACTAGCTGCAGTGACATCACACATACTACACAGTAACAGTGAACGGAGATTATTTTTATTCCTGTTCATTTAAAGGTGATTGCATTAGAAACATTTATATATCATTGTACCTTAATATTCACCAGTTTGAGAAGAATTCCTTATTCATCATATAAAAAAGGTTGTCCTATAATACTTTGGGTTTACTGATTCCGAATAGTTTTCAGCCATCAGTAATAGGAGTCCAGATTTAATTTACTAAAGCAAGTAAATTTACATCACAATGTAGCTTTTGTATATTTTATATTATTCTATAGTAATATTGATGAAACCCCATCATAGCATATACCAGTATCTGTGGCACATATGTCTAAATGTAAAAGTCTGTTCGAGTGATAAAGCGTTAACAATGATTCTTTACATTGCACATGTAGCTGGCACTTGAAGTGCTAGCCAATTTAAAAACCAGACTTTACAGACCAATGTAAAAACCAGACTTTACAGACCAATGTAAAAACGAGATTCTACAGACCAATGTAAAAAGCAGACTTTACAGACCAATGTAAAAACCAGACTTTACAGACCAAGAAAAACCCGACTTTACAGACCATTGTAAAAACCAGACTTTACAGACCAATGTAAAAACCAGACTTAACAAACTCAGCACATTGACACCTGCACAGACTGCATTTCTATCCACAACATTGGAACAAAGAGTTCTGTGGTGCCTAGCTGATGTAGATGTCTCCAGTACAGTGGTCCCCCTCTTATAAGGCCACCCCAAATGCAGCCAAAAGTGGCCTTGTAAGAGCGGTGGCCTCTCTTGCGGGGGAGAATATAATGGAAATACCATACTCTCTGCACAAGAATGCTGGCATTGGTGGAGGGTGGCCTCTGGTTAGAGGGGCCTTATAAGAGGGGGACCACTGCACATGGTTCTCTCTCTCTCTCTCTCTCTCTGCAGTCCAAGACTGGAGGAATGAGCTGTCTTAGGATGGGTGCAGGTGTGTTAAACCTGTAGGATTCAGAGGGTTAACAGAAAACTACATGTAGCCCCATCAGGTCAAAGCAGACACAAACCACTGGATGCAGCTGGTGGTTGGCTTGCTGGCTGACATCTTGGTTCTTATTCTAAGCCAAGGTAGTGACATGTATATGATTATTGAGACAATTGGATGCCAAAATTGATTTAAATATTCCCCAGGTGTCTCCACTTGTAAGGGTAACAATCATGACTCAGTATGACCAGTGGCACCATTTACACTACACATGCCCATAGACAAGAAATTACCCATTCAAGCAACAAGAGGATTGTGTGCCCATGCTTGACTGACCTAGAGATTCATCACACTTGTGGCTCTGTGAAGTTGGAATAGGATCAAGGTCCCCCATGTTCTTATTAAGTGTGACCTTTATGAAAGAACACTAACATTTGTGACATTAAGGTCACTGTTCAAGTAGTTCTCAAGCTATAGTGAAGAGTAAAATTCATGTATGTTGCACTGTGACCTCTGAAATCAGTCAAGGTCACTTATGTACTGTCCAAGCATGACCTTCATAGAGAAACATTAACATGTCCAACATCAAGGTCCTGACTCAAAATAGATCTTAAGTTATCAAATGAAACAGTAAACTTCATGTCACTCCTCCTGTGACCTTGGGAATGAAGTCAAGGTCACTCATGTACTGTCCGATTATGGTCCTCAAAGAGAATCACAACCTTGTAAAACATCAAAGTCTAGGTTGATATAGTTCTCAAGTTATCATCTGCAGAGTTAAATCTGCCTTATTGATCTTGTGACCTGGGTAATGAGGTCAAGGTTACCCATATACTGTGTAACTCCCACTGTCATGCCCTCAAGTGTTCCTATGCAATTTTGAATCAATGGCCAAGTGGTTTTGGAGAAGATTTTTTAAGATTTGGCCAAAAAAATGAAAAAAAAAAAAAAAAAAATCAAACAAAATAAAAAAATCACTGGAGCATGACCATTTGAACAAACTTGGTAGACAAGATACATCTCCACCAAGTTTGAAGTGGATCTGGCCAGTGGTTTTGGAGAAAAACTAAAAAATGTGAATTGTGGACAGATGACAGGTGGACGACGGACGACTCACCATGCTATAAGCTCAACTGACACACAAGTCAGCTGAGCTAAAAACATACTGTCCCAGGGTTAATAATTTGAAATTGTCATGAATAATGATATTTAAAAAGGAGTTCTATAAATATAATCTATCAGAATAGTATTCTCTGTGTAAGCGAGCAATCCTGGTATTATCATTGTTGAGGCCAAATCACATAACAATGTTTGGATATACAGTGGAATCTCCCTATTAAGACCACCTAAAGGACTGAAAATGCGGTCTTAATAGGAAGTGGTCTTAATGGGGATATAATTTAATCAAGGATAAAAAAACAGGTCTGTATATAAGTGGTCTTAATTGGTTATTCTACTGTACATGTACAAGAGGTCTTTCAAAGTTGATTTGTTTATAGTTGTGACTATATGGATCTGCAAACAGGCCCTGAAATTACATTGTTGTTCAACTTCCTTGTGACTACAAAATGTGCCACCTAAAAAACTCAAATTAAAGTAGTTTCAAGCAAATTAACCATCTTTGTCTTCTGGTGCAGTTTGACATGCATAAACATTATGCTTTGAGAAGAACAACTGAGATATAAAATATATTGATCTAACCTACAGGTTTTAAGTACAGCGAGACTATGTATAAGGTATCCCAGGTCCTACACAAGTGGTTCTTAGCCGTATTTCACATCCTAAATAAATAAAATATCACTTGGCCCATGGCACACATTTACTACTGTGAAGATATTTGCCATCATTTTATTTATTGAGAGGCTGTTGTTAGTAGCACTCCGGTCACACGGAGACAGATAGGAGTCACCACTAAATGTAAAGTGGAGATTTACTAACATCGACATTCAGTTACCAAAAACATGCCAGATAATCATCATGTTACAATGGGCAAGGGCAAGAACAGAAGGTTCAAGAACTGCCTAAAAGAGGGCACTGCAGTCAGTGGGGCTAGGGTTGTGTATCCGCATTACTTTACATTGTAATTTGCAATTTAACAACTTGAAAACTAGTGCACATAGAAACACCAAATTTCAGACAGTAAATCTAGATGCATAACTAAATACCTAACATAAATCATTAACCACAGTTACAAAAGTGACTGGTTTATTTAAGGTTGCTTTAACATACAAACTAATGGGAATACACAACTCTAGCCCTCCAAATGCATGTGTATTCACTTGTGTATTGGGCGAATACACACCTCAGAGCTAATTCTCACCTTTCCTATTGCCTGCACCTTACAATTTGCCTGTGCAGCAGACCTTGTGCCAACACTTGGCTACCATGTACTTACACATGTATGATGCTGGCAAGACAAGCAATATCAAGGTCTGCATGCTTTAATAATCACGCAAGCGTATAAATTTATGGATCCACATTGTCCTTCTTGCCATGCAACTCCTACGGAAAAACTGTCCCTCATTGTGTGACGCCTTCAATGGAATATCACATCTGGACGTGGCACTTGACAACCCCACACATGTATATTTCACAAAATCAATTGGTATCACTCTGTCTTTATATGAAACTTCAAATGCACTGAAGACAACGTCACACACACACACTTTGTCCAACACATCTAGCCAACACAGATCCACCCACTGAAGATAACAAGCTATTCCGCTTCAAAATAAATTTATCCCATATGCCCTTCATGGGGTACCATAAATAATTGCATCTTATAGGCTTGAACTTATTTGTTCCGTATTTGACATGGAATTTAGTAGAACCCTGATAATGGGATTGAGACATTTTTTATGGAGGAAGCAAGACAGAAACCTGTTGATGGACATGGCAAACATGCAGACACAAAAGCTTCCAACTACATTTACACATTAAGCACTGTGATGCTTTACCTCAATATCTGCAAAACTTGTGTTTGTGAGAGGAGTGTGTGTAGATATCACGCTGAGGCTCTGCACTGTAGTTGATCTCCATCGGTAGTGCAAGCACCACTTACCATGTAATATTAATGCTACCTTTCCTCTTTGAATCAATACACAATACTGGACACTAACAAGATCTGCTCTTGTTTCTGCTACCATATAATTCTGATGGCATGTCTGCTTTTTCTTTTAAAAATTAAATGAAAAAAAGTGCTTTATAATTTGCTGTGTGTGCAGGACATCCTTCAGTATGGGGCACTTTGTGAATACAGTTTGATGGTGGACTTATTGTGGAGCTAGGATCTCATATTGTGGGGCTAGGATCTCATATTCACAGACATAATAAAAAAACACCAAAGCAACAACACACTGAAAGTAGATCTGGTCTAATATGCTGGCAATGCCCCGTGTAATACATTCATGTGATTATGTCCAGACAAATAGATGTTTGACAATGAGATTGTCTTTTGAAGTTCTGTTATATCATGGAATTTATCCCTTAGTTGTAGACTGAATGAACAGTTTTCCTCGGCACACATTGTGCAATATGCCCACAGTACATTGATGAAGGCCCTTGACCCAGGCAGTTTCTTTTGTCTGGTGACTCTGAATATAGACTGAAAAACCATGCTGGCACGTGTACCTTGAATGAGAGGACTTTACATTATATTTGTGTCTTTTTGCCTAGAACCACTTCCTAGTAGTCATTACCCTTTTCTGCAGTCCGAACTCTTTACTCTCCATAAGCTATCCTGTCCCTGTCTAACCTACATGTATATGCATCTGGCATTACTATTGTCCATATTGCACATGTTCCTCCGTAAAATTTTGACATAGGCTGTATCAGCCCAAATAAATTGAAGGGTCTTCAGTGGGTAACTATTCAACATGTTTTGGAGTCTATTTTGTGTGGAATTTGAAAGTTGAATTCTTTTATGTTTCAGATGAGTGTGACTATTGCTGTGGCTAACATTCAAATGGTTAACATACATGTGGGACTCGAATAGTTAACATACATGTAGCATTCAAATGGCTAACATATATGTCTAACAGTGGTACTAGTTACCCCTGCATTGATCACAGTAATGCTATGTGATGACTTTACCACTTCCTTCTAAGCAAAGCCCACGACCATCTTAGGAACTGGGAGACTTTAAGCAGTTACAAAAATACAGCAAAAGTACTGACAAATATGCACTTAACTCATTCCATACCAGTCCCTGATTTTTCTGTATATTTCCCTAGATTTAAGACGACAATTGCATATTCAAATTCTTCATGAAAAGAGCATTTGTTCAAGTGCCAACATGCCTATAGTCTTAAGGCAGTGCCAGAAGCACTGATCAAGGCCTGTGACCATAGTATGGAATGAGTTAAGCATGCATTCATAGACACGAGACCTCAGTGCATGCCACAGCTACTGGCATTCCACTTTGCATAGTTTACTGGTTTTTTGTCCCTGCAAATTGTACTCTGAATGCTAAAAAAATAGCATAAAAGTCTCATGGAACACAACACAATGCTATTCTGAACAAAATGTAGCAAAAACATACATATCAGCATGAGAAAAACCACAAATTTGCATCTTCTATGTTTAATCAAACACACATACATATTGAATGTGCATCACAAAATGTTAGAATGAAAAAACAGAAAACAAGATAGAAGGGAAGATGAAACAATGTGCAGATTAATGTCCAGATCTTGACAACTTCTACAAAGGAGAGTTCTAGAAAAAAAATGCCAAGGAAAGCTGTGAAGATTACACATGCAGCTGCAGATGCACCACAGGGAACATTCCCAAAGCTATATGAAAACATTTTCAATAAATTTGAGAAATAACATATTTTAAATAAAACTGTAAAAGAAGCTCTTTTAAGGTCGGTCCAGTTAGGAATACTGCAGTAAGGGCAGGTGTTTTACATGTAGGGCAAGACAAGCTTTGGCAGTGAGGGTCCAACTGGCTAATAGACCTCATGTTGGGGATAGAGAAGTTAAAGACACTGAAGCCAAAGAGGTGCACAGAGACAAGGATGATCATTAACTCATGACATTCCATACAGGGTAGGGACAGAAGATACGAATGATCATTAACTCATTTCATCCCATTCAGAAGAGTGTCTTAAGAAGGATAATTATAATCATTACCCATGACATTCTGTACAGAAGACTAAGAGCACGATGAACAAGGATGATCATTAACCCTTGACATTCTTCAGCACATCTGTGAAAGGCTTGATCATTCATCTTTTTATACTTTGGAAACTGTCAATACTTCAAATGCGAGCATGCATATGAAACGTGAACATGTCATCTTCATCTCAAGGAAAGTTAAATAAACAAAAAGATCAGAGACCTACATGAAGGTACACATAGGGTGTTAAAGTGATACAGTCCAAATAGATTTTGCAGCGAAGTTGATCAATATACTGCACCCATTAGAAGTGTTCGGAATGAAGAGGGTTTACTTTCTGCACCCATAGGCTGTGTTGGCACGCAGAGGGTCAAGGTTGGTGTAGGTCGTAATGTGGTGCCTTTGTCCTCCCGTGCCCTCACACCTGTACCCGCTGTTATCTCTACGCTGCGTCTGGTCCACACCTTCGAGCAGTTCCATGGCCACCAAAAGCGTAGGAGCAACATACATCAGGAGACTGCACCCAGGCAGCTGTATCTATTATCAATTACATGTACATCAACCCTCATAACACTCCCTTACATCGCAATCCCATGACCTTGACTCACCTTGGTGGCGATCAAAGTATAACGATGCCAGTGATGCAAAAATGACTACAACCGAAGCTTCCTACATTTTCCATGAGTTTAATTCATAATAAGATTTGCTTATTTCCAATGTTGCAGCCCTCATCAGGCTTACCAATAAATTGTGGGTTTCAATCAAGATAGCCATAAAGCCCATTATTCCATAAAGACAATTGCCAAGCCATACATCTGTAGAGCAGATGAAGGGTGCCTGAAGGGTGCATGCTGCCAGATGTACACTGCACCTACTACTGTATATAGACATGCACAATGCACCACCACGACTGTGCCAGGTGCTAATTTGTCTTTCAGATTTTCCAGCATCAAAGTGGGTCATGTACAATGAGCCTTCATACTTGCCCTTGTACACAGGTATATATATCAGATTGACTATGCCACATGCCAGCTTTGATCCTTCATATTCCCTTCTGCATATCAACACAGCTTCATTTTGCAGTCCATTTACATCTGTCTTATCTGGCAAGCTTTGAACAATGCCCAAACAGGTCCCAGTTTGTCTACTGATGGGGAATAAAAATCACTCAAGCTTTCATATGGCGGGCATTTCATAATTAAGTTTAAAGTACCACACAGTTTGTCTGGAAGGATTTACTGGAGTCTCCAGAGTTTGGCTTCTAATGGTAATGTTTTCCTCTTTAACTTCTTCCCATGCTGGATTAACACTTTCCTGTCAAAACTGCCTCCAGTAACAGGAGACTTCTACGCTATTCTCCTTTATACGTGTTCTTTTGAAACCTGCATTTTTCACAAGACTATACTAAGTGATAAAAATCTCAAATAATATATCGTCAGTTCACAGCCTAATCTTTCATGCATGTACATACATGTTTATGAGCAAGGTCATGTTACAAACTGTTTATTGAATAATCTACTCAGAAAGAGTTAATATAAGACTGGTTTGAGTCATGCTTGGATCCCCATCTATCCCTTACCAGGTAAGTGTACAACAGTGATTTAAAGCAAAGCCTTGATTAAGACAAAATCCCTTTGCACTCTGAACACAGGGCAAGTCTATTAGGCTCCAAAGTGACTTCCAAGTTATCAAGTTCAACACTGATAGGAGTACCCATGTATTCTAAAAAAAGGCAGCCTTGGATTCCTGTGTGACTTAAGTCACTCATCAATATATCCCCTGCATGACTTAAGTCACTCATCAATGACTTTCGTCACTCATAAATACATCCCTACATGACTTAAGTCTCTCATCAATGTATCTCTGCCTGACTAAGGAGCCCTTCTTGCATTCTAATATTGGGCATCCAACTGCATACCTGATATTAGTGTCTTTTTTAATCCTGAAGAGAGATTCACTCCAAGTATGAAATAACCAGCTGAGCACCTGCATTTAAGTGACTACAACAAGATTTCAGTCCAAGTGTGAAATAGCATCTGGGTATTTACATGTGTCTCAGTTCCACTGAAGTTTGTTTCCCGTGTCAAACAGGTTGAGGAGTGCCTACACACAAATAAAATAATCTGCAAAACATGTTCTTCCAAAATGAAAAATCCAGCAAGCTATCTTAACCCTTTCTCCCTTAAACCAGCCAAAACTGGCAGGTGGTCAAATGTCGTCTGCTAGAGGGTTTTCAACTAATTTCAACAGTAATGGAAAAAAAATTTGACTGAGAATTGTAGATAAGCCCTATCAAGATCACATGCCCCAGGTCAACAACTTTCCTTGGCATGAGTTGGCACTTAGTGCCCAACTCATGCCAAGGAAAGTTGTTGACTCAAGTGTCAATTCAAAGGGGAAAGGGTTAACTGCACATGGATTTGCTGCCTCGGTGTCAAGCACCAAACAGGTACCTGATGCCAGTGTCTTGGTCCTTTATATCCAGTTACTGCAGCAGGACACTCAGGCACATGGAGTCATCTTTTCGGAATCCATCCAAGTATTGAAGATCCAGCTGGGTACCTTCATGTATTTGACATGAAGAACCCCAATGCAGGGGTAGAAATTAACTGATTTTAACCAGTAGCAAGGGTTTGCTACCACATTTAATTTTTGGTAGCTAATATGAGAATTGAGTAGCAAATCATGAGGGTTTGGCAAGCGCCCACAGGGCACAAAGCCCACCTAGGGGTGTGTGGGAGCATGCCCTCCCACCCCCCCACCCCCCCACCCTGTGGAAAATTTTGAAATCAAGCAGGCAAAGTAGTGCATTCTGAGGCATTTTTTGACAGAAAAACTGGAGAGCTAATTTTGATTTTGACCAGAAAAAAATTTTGGTAGCAAAGGTTTGCTAACACACAACAAAAATAGGTAGCAGATCATAAAAGTTGGTAGCAAATGCTACCAATGCTACCCCTAATTTCGACCCTTGCAATGGTGTTCCTAACATCCGACATTCTCATCATGGTATCAATCGTATACTCAAATTGACCTTGACTGATGTGTCAAGTTGGTTTCGCGGTGGCACAAACTCATTCCATGGAGGGTCACTAAAATTGCATGACCATCCTCGGGTTTAGGCATAATTTGGAGCAAAAAATGTTTCCGAATCCTTGCAGTTTTTTAGGACCATAAAGAGTTAAACCTACATGCAGTAGATTTATAGGACCACTTAATGCTTGTACATTGGTGGGAATGCAAAGCAAATAAGGCCCATCACTTGTGGGTTTACAGGTAGATTTAGGGTTACTTCCACTGACGCTTAAACCCATTACGGGTTCCTAGCTGTACGGCACCTCAAGTGTCTGTAGATACAGCCCCCTTGCCTGTACATCACCCAGCCCACCATAGTTATTGTACCAACTAGCACATACCTTAATACCTCCCATCAACACAGCCTTTCCACAACACACAAATTAGGCAAATTCTCATTCAGTTGCCTCTAATAGCATACATTAAACATGCTGATGCGAAAACGGAAGAGAGTAACAACGGGACAAACTGTAAGGTTTAGAATAACTTCCCCATGTGGGTGCCAAGTGTGCATTCTCTGCTAATATATTTGCACATGTTCATAAAGGGATGCACTTAAATCTCCATGCAGGGACAGTTATTCAATACATACCAGTGTTGCAAAGCTACAATTCCCTCCTAAATCAATTAAATTTTCTCCCATACCTATTTACTTGTAATTCAACTACATTCCTGTGGCCGTGCCTATGTTGGAAATTTAATTGCTGAGGTAATCCATGCAAATATGAAGTAAGTTTACTCCCATTTGCCACATCCATTATTCATTGTCCCCTGCTACCGCCACAAATAGGGCACAAAGTTAAATCTTTAAAGACTACACTTAGGATGTTCATCATGGTTTTGACAAGTAAAGTTTTATTGTGAAAAATTGATGATAGCATATCCTGAGAGAGGCAATTTTCAACAAGCAATATATATACAACTGGTAAAACGTAATAGGATCTTTGAAGAAAAAGCCATGAAATCTCAGTACTATTATATTCTTTAGAAATCAAATAATAACTCTGAAATAAAAAAACTAAAATCAATTAAGCACACACCACAATTTTAAATATCAGCAGGTACGTGGATAAGGGGGTGTGACAGTGCAATAATAACTTATTGCACAGAAAAATGTTTTACCGTACACTACTGTACTTTAAAGTCTGAAGTTAACCCTTTAAGTGCTGGTTTAAGATTAAGTCAACAGCTTTCCTCGGGACACTTTGCGTGCATTGCGCACTAAGTGTTCCGAGGAAAGCTGTTGACTAAGACTACTTTTTGCTTTAGACTAGGCTTGCTGGTATTTGAATGAAAGGTATCTTCATGAGGAATTTGAATCTTTAAACCATTATATGTTTATCGGTAAAGAGAAAATGACTATAGCACTGATTAACACTTTAAGGGTTAAAAGCACACACAGCCCAGTAGACGTGCCACAAAAACATGATCTGCAGCAAAAGCAGCTTTCAATGTGGCATACTGTACACATTGTGACAGCACTACAACTATGTTACTAATTACTCTGGTAGTTTCCAATACTCTTCTGCATGACACTCTGCAACAGTTTGCCTAAATGTGACATAACTGAGCTGCAGATATTTTTCTTCCTTCTTATTTAATCCAAGTAATACTGAGAGAACGACAGGCTGTGGAAGAGTGCTCTTTCTTAGTTATATCATGAACTAATATACCATCAGTCAATCTTGTTTCCTTGATCTTTTTTGATGGCCCAAACTTTCCACCAAGCCTTTAAATTCTCTATAAGCTGCAAGGAGCAATTTGTGCAAATTCTAAGACTTAGATGTAAATATGGCGATGCTTTCTGTCTCATTTTTCCCCAGCTGTTAGTAATCCAGTGCAGACTGATACTGTCATGCTGGCTTGCCTCGGCCCCACATGACAAGCCAAGGAGCTTGCCAGACATGGCCCTGAGACTTGACAAAGGTGGTAACCTTTAACACTGTCATGTTTTCTGGATTTTCAGTGGCAGCTGATTTTTAATTCCAACATTTACAACCATCCACATTCCTGACCTGTCATTGCTACATCATGTAGAGAAAACACAGACGATGTGTCACAGTTACTCTGACAACTTCAGACGAAGAGAGCTAATACTCAAACATGTTCTTCAGATTTGTGAAACAGATGAGATGCCTGACAAGGAGGTAGATCAGAGTCGAGTATAAAGACAGGGGTGATGGCTCAAAGTTGCCCTGAGAACTTTAGTAGAATTTTAGTGATATTTTAATATTATCCTAACGTCTGTGAAAAAAGGGGAATCTCCAAGTTATCCTTTATGTACATGTAAGTGATCTGAACACAGACCAGTGACATCTCAGAGATTTCTGACAGAAAACTGACACATTCAAAAGCTTCCTGAAAGTTACTGAAGAAAACTTACAACTCAAAGTTCCCCCCCAAAAGTTTACATTTAGGCATGATATATTAGCTGCCATGAAAACTGTAAAAGAATACAGTGCTCCCTCAATTTATAACTCTGTAAGAGGCAGGATTGCTGACTGCTACTGTCTGGTTTCTAAGTGTATGTACTACCTTCTCCAGAAATACTTTTAAAAAGTAAATGAATCTATACATTTACACACACACACACACACACGCACGCACGCACGCACACACACACACACATACACTCACACACACACACTCACACACACACACTCACACACACACACACACACACACACACACACACACACATATTTATATATTAAACAGACTGTCATACTACTACTTTTTATATTTTTATGTACAGTACTATTTTTCTATGTACCTTACTATATTGTACTTTTTTGAGTCTGAAATAATCTATCTATCTATCTATCTATCTATCTATCTATCTATCTATCTATCTATCTATCTATCTATCTATCTATCTATCTATCTATCTATCTATCTATCTATCCACCTATCTATCTATCTATCTATCTATCTATCTATCTATCTATCTATCTATCTATCCACCTATCCATCCATCCATCCATCCATCCATCCATCCATCCATCCATCCATGTCATGCTGTCCTACTCTCCATTAAAAAAGCTGGTTCAAGATGTACCTTGTTTGTCTACAATCAAGGTTTGTTAATATGCAGCTTCTGTCTGGGCTTATCTGACTCAAGTTACTGTCTCTTTTGATCAACCCAGTGGATGTCAATTAATCACCGCTGGCTTGGGTGGCAGTTAATTGGTTGATCAAGAGGCAGTCTTACCCTTATCATATAAGACTAGATAAGCACTGCAAAAGGTTGCATAAACAAACCTTGGTTGTAGAGAGAAACAAGGTATCTTCTTTTTAACAGAGAGTAGTACCTCATATATGTATATATATATATATATATATATATATATATATATATATATATATATATATATATATATATATATATATATATATATATATATATATAAATATATAAATAAAATTATATGTATGCAATTTTTTTAAAGTCTCAGTGTGATGGAACTAAGTCATTCAGAGATGGCCTTTTCCCTTCAAGAATGGCAGTGAGAGGCCCATGTGCCTAGTACTCTGCTGACATGTAATTGTATGACTATCATAAAAATTAATTTCCCAAAATGTAATCCCTCTGTGACCTTGAGAATGTAGTTCAAGGTCATTCACACTGTGCAATATCAAACTTCCACATGATACACATCTGTGTTACATTTAGTATCACTGGCCTCATTCTTTTCTCAACATACTGAATTAGTATCCTTTACTAGAGTGCCTAATGACCTTTAAAATAAGATCAGTGAATGTTTCAAAGTTTGGCTATTGGCCTGATGTACATGTATGTATACATGTATGCTTGGTGGACTTTTTGTAGTTGCATGTCAATTTATAATTGCAATAATGAATTTAATGTGTTTTTGATACTTATGATGCTAGATCCAATTTATAGCACCATTATAGACACCATCATGATTCCACCAGTTACAGACTTTTGTCTGTATGATGTTCCTACAACAAGATATAACTATATGTGCACAAGTTAAGATGTAATAACCATCACACAAACAAACAAACACACACACACACACACACACACACACACACACAACATGAAATGAAATCCCCTTGACCTTGAGAAAGTCAGTCAAGGGTCATTCATATTATGCAATGTCAAACATCTACATACATGTATGATACACAGTTGGTATTGCTAATTTCATTCTTTCTCAACATATTGAATTCAGTGTCCTTTATTAAAGTTTTTAAGGACCTTAAAATAGGCCAAGGTCACTCAAAATTTCTACAAAATTTGACCATTGCCCTAACACACATTTGGTGTGAATTTTGTATTCCCATCAATTTTTTATCACAATAGTGAATTGAATGTGTTTTTGATACCATTGATATTAGTTCAAATTAAAACCACCAGTGGTGCTACTGTAACTCCACACCCCATAGTTGTTTGTCTATATAATATTCCTGAAATTGTATACAGATATATGCATACAAGATATAACATGTAATGCATGGCCATCATAAAAAAGAAAAAAACCCTAAAATACATTCCCTCTGTGACCTTGTAGAAGTAGGTCAAGGTCATCTACATTATGCAACCCCAAACTTTCTCATGTGACACATATTTGCAGTACATTTAGTATCACAAACCTTATTTTTCTCAAAATATTTAATGTGTTACAAAACGTTTCATGTTTTGTGATGATTCATGGACAACTCTTTGAAGAAAGGATTGCTCAAGCTTTTCCCATTTTTGTCCATACATTACATACTATTATACATGCAGGTGGTACCACCAATATCCAACTCAACACAGAATTTTATACCCTTTAAATGTCCTGAAAGTTATTTGAAGTTAACTTGAAAACTGGACTGTATTACATTCATACCATCAAAAAAAATGTTTACAGACAGACAGGACGGATCATATCATAAGCTTTCCAACCTCAGGTCAGCAGATTTAAAAGGATCACAAGAAAACCACATGTCCATACACTTTATACAGATGCAGCTGAAATGTTGATAACTGTGACTGGAGAGTGCAGACAGCCAAGCTGAGACTCTGTGTTCCTGGTCTTTTGTCTGTGCAGTTTGATCCTTAGTCCAAGATGCAGGGAGAGGATAAGTCCAATCTTGACGACCTGCCTATTCCACAACAATGCTAATTACCAAGTGTGCTGTTAACGAGGCTGTACGGCTCTCCTGATTGGTATTGACTACTGTAATCCCATGTGCAGCTATTGCTTTTTTATTGGTCTGCTACTGGTCATCATTAGTTTTTGGATGATCGCGACGTACATGTACAATGCGAATGGTCAAACTCAGGGCGAGATTTTTTTCCCCTCACATTTTTTTATGTACACAAGTCTATCTCCACCATACACCAAAGTAACCTGTTCTCCATTCTGTATCCGTGAAAAGCTGTTTGTTACAGAAAGTAACATCACCTTGTTATATATATAATGATACAATGAAAGCAAGGAATCATTGTTTAGTACATGTACGCTTGCCACCAGCCAATAGTGCTCCTCGATAAATCTGGATCTTGCAGAAAATGTCCACACATACGCCGGATTGGCATATCTAGAGCTATGGCTCTATCTGCATGTACCTACAGCAAATTGGCTATGTATACAAATGGAATGGTCAGCATTTATTAAAATGTAACATAATCAACATCACTGACACAAAATCTCATTTATTTGGCTGGTACAGATTTCAATTTTTATTGAATCAGGGGAGATATGATTTATTCTCAGTCTCTCAGTTGTTTTTTTTTTCAGAACATCCAAATAATTTTTTTACACCATTATCCTATGCGGCAGGTATTGATATAAAAAATTTGATAATTTTCCTTGTAATCAGCACAGAACATATGTGGAACTGCAGAAGACACTTCAAAAACTGGTTTACAGAGAAAAAAGCCACATGGAACTGCAGAAGACAGTTCAAAAACCGGTTTATGGAGGAAAAAGCCATGTGTCTGCATTGTGATATCTCCTTTGTGCTCAAGGACTTTTAAAAAATTATCTCCCCACTTCCTCTCTCACCAAGACATATGGCATAGATGAAAGTTTTGAATATAGATGGTATGTATTTGAGGAGGGCTGGTTGCCATCAACGGGGTTAAGGCTCCAGGAAGCCAGATGAAGGTAATTAGTCATAATGGATTGGCAGGGAGCACTATCTAACAAATCACCTCACATCCATCAGTTGTAACTGCCGCAGTGAAATCAAAACCTAGAGCCAAAGCAAGCCTCTTACTTGCATTTTGTGATGGACATTTCTACATGGCTCTCTCTTTTTCAATGTCGGAAGTAGACACTCAATTACCAGCCATTAATGCAAGTCAACCTGTTTGCAGGCACCCTTTTTATCAGTGTGCATCAGAAAACAGTATTTACTGACCAGTGTATGGGAAATGGCAGCAAAAGCATGTGAACATGAAACAGCCCATGCCACTCTACCAGACAATGATAGTCCTTCACAAGTCAATATGCAAACTTCACATGCATAGTCCAGTGAATGTATTGCCAATTATATAGAAGCTGAGAATTTTTTTTTTCTAGAGCAGGTCATACATTCTGCCAGTTTGTCTTTGTGGTGGTCATGATTACACATTTTGTTACGATTTTCCAGGAAATCTGACCATAGCTCACGACTTTTATTAACACACTCTGGTAAAGACCCTGCTCAGTCATTCTGGCTTCTCCTGACAAGTCATGCTCTAACTTCTACTAATTAACCCTGTCAATGCCAAATTTTGGACTGAGTCAACAGCTTGTCTCGACACGTATTGGGCGCAATGTGACCAATGCACGCTGAGAAAAGATGTTGACCTGGGGTATTCTCTCTGGGACTAGAGGCATACTGGTACTTGAATGAAAGGTCTTTTTATGAGGAATGTGAATCTGGGATCCTAATGATAATTCAGACTAGCACGACTTAAGTAGATTGACTTAAGATGTGATTGGCACTGAATGAGTTAATACAATGGTAAACTGTAACATGGCTTGCCAGGCAATGCAAACATTTAGGTTCAGATTGCATCACTTGGCAGACAACACAGACTTTTAAGTTTAGATTGGCATCACTTGGCTAATAATGCAGACATTTAAATTTAGATTGGCATCACTTGGCTAATAATGCAGACATTTAAGTTTAGATTAGCATCACTTGGCTAATAATGCAGACATTTAAGTTTAGAGTGGCATCACTTGGCAGACAATGCAGACATTTAAGTTTAGATTGGCATCAGTTGGCAGACAATGCAGACATTTAAGTTTAGATTGGCATCACTTGGCAGACAATTAAGTTTAGATTGGCATCATTGGGCAGACAATACAGACCTTTAAGCTTAGCATCACTTGGCAAAGAATGCAGACATTTGAGTTCAGATTTGCATGACTTTTCAAGTTTATTCTTGTATGTTTTGGCAGGCAATGCAAAAACATGAAACAGACCTTAGATTTGGCATTTCAGTATGAAAAGCATGATCAGTCCACCTAGGAGCAATTTGGAGATACAATTTTATTTAACTTCTGCCAGTCAGAAAAAAATCATACAATGTACATGTACATACCAAAATATACCACTATGACTCATACAAGCTGAGTTTAGTTACTTTCACAATGTTGCAGTCGCTATGCTATTTTCTACAATGAGAATCATTGCATGAATTTGATTTCTTCCTACTGACTACCCTGGTGTGTTCCATTTATCTCACTAAAACTGAATAGCTGGATGCATACATGTACATGTATATGTACCCCCCCCCCAAAAAAAAACACCTTAATTTTGGTGCAAAATATCTTATTTTTTTGTTATGGCAAATTTTCATGTACCATGAAAGAAGATGTGTAAATCTCATTCAATGGAAATTGGTGATTTTATAATCCAAGATAATTTCACTTATGACCATATATTTTAATTCAAGGGTTTTAGCCTGTGCAAAAGGGGCAATATTAAATTGAGTGGGACAGATAGTATTGGAGTAGGTGGATCGACTGACAGCCAGTGATTGTATGATTGGTTTTGCTGTCTTGTCTTGTCTTGTCTTGCCATGTTGGCCAAGTACCTCATCCAATTGGTGAGACAAATTGCCTCTGACATTTAAGGACAATTGGAAAGGCCCTGTACACTCACGCGAGTCAGCGTACAAACACTGTAGCAGAAAAAGAAACACAGTCAGTTTCTCATCAAATTTCACTTTCCATTTCCTGTTTTTGCCATCTGCCAGCTTCTTACAATAGTGGTTATAGCCTTAGTGCCTCTCGTTCTGTCTGATACACCTCCTACGTACACCCAGTAAGCATTGTGAACACCTTCCTCCACCCCACATTCATATGACAAAAAATAATCACAGGTCAAACTGATCTTTAGTCAAACAGATCTTAGTTGTGGTAACCTTTATAACAATCACTGGTTATAAAGGTTACCACAAAATGTTACTGGTTTGTGCTTTTTGTGATAGATTTATCTACTGAAACATGTCCCTTAATCTCTCCCTTGATGCTTGGTATCAGTTCCCACAATGCACCTGTACTTGAGAGTCTTCATCTTAACGATATAGCAGAAATACATGGGCCTATCGCTGCTCCGCACTGCATAAATTCCAACTTCATCTGGAGCGAAGCCTTTATAGGTGACTTTAGGGTCTATTAGAGCTTTATGTGCTCTTTTGCCAGTGTGTGATAATAAGGTGGAAGGACTGAACTTGGATGTGCCATGATAGAGTATCTGCAAGCATGATGCGTCCTGGCCCCATCAGTGCCATACTGTGATAAATGACCCATATGAGGTGTGAGTTCTCTGCCACTTGATACAATAAAGGGTACCAGATTAAAATGTGGAAAAGACAACCATCGGGGACCACAGTACCAAATTGTATCCCATGACCTTTGGCCTGGTCATGGGGAGTGCTCATCATGTTAACACCACGAGACGCATCTGAAATCAGCGGCGATGCACATCCAAGCTCGGGTAATCAAGTGGTTATGTCCTGTGAGGTACCACGGGGACCACATGCTGTACCATGTGCCTCAGACATAACACCCCCTCATTAATGATGTTTTATAAATCACCTTTCCACAGGCTTGTTGGTCCACTGTAAATGTAGGCTGATAGTTTTGTGATCAATTCTGGCTACCCCCTTGAAGGGCTGTTAAGGTGGACAGACTGGGAATCAATAATTGTCAGTCAACCACCCATTCATTCCCATGCTTTAACATCTTATATTTCAAATTTCAAGGACATAACCACTTTGCCTGTGTTTTACATAAAAAATACCATCCACACAAAAAAGACTATATTCATGTATAACCAAATACCCAACCCTTCAGGGCATACAAACTGATTCTTGAGGACAAGTATCCAATTCACTGGGAAATTTTCACTTTTGGCGGATCTTGCTGGAAGGAATCATTGTGGCGTGCAGCTAACAGTGGTTGGTATCCCTGAATATAAAGCTATAGTGCTATCACCAGGCCCAGTAAGCCACATATTTGTTAGCCAAATCTGTTCAACTTTGTCATCTGGTGCTGTGGCAGTTCGCGCAGAGACGAGGACCTTAAATTCATTCGTCTCTTTAAGATTTCACACACATATGGCCACAATAACGAAGTCAAGAATGTCTTGGCTTTTATCTGCAACATTTCATGTGACATACTGAGTAACTTCACACTGTGAATCAAGTGATAAGGACATGCATAGTCCACACATTATAATTGAACCAATAAATTAAATGTACATGTATAGATGACCAATAATTAGGGAATTGAGAACCTACGAATGCATAGGGCAGTTTATAATGACATACCGAGAGAATCTGCAAATGTGATACTTACATATCTTGTTCCTTACAGAGACACACCATGCTTGAGGCAACAGTTATTCTTATATCAAAGTCAATGCATAGTTTCTAAAAATGTCTACTAATGCTGCTTGAATGACTGATTTTCTCCCATCTTTCATGACACAGATTGGTGATTTCATGCAGTTGACAGAATTGAAACTCCTTTGTGTAAAACAGCTTTTTTCTTTTTTTTTTTTTTTTTAAATATGTGCTAGTAAACAAGGGACAATGAAGATCTCACTTGAAGTAGAACTTGACCATCCCTGCTTCCCCCTCCCCCAAAGCAAACACATGTTTTTCCTCCCATGTAAGCACAGGAAGACAAATTCATTCATATTTTGTTAGAGGAAGCCTTTCTATTGAATCAATAATGTGCAGGCAGGTTAATATTTTATTATAGAAAATGACACTATGATTAGACCCAGTTATTTCTGGTACCATTGTTCAATACCTGGTGTAGGTGGACTACCTAAGTCAGCCCAATGTCAAGGCGTACTTCTGTCACTATATAAGGGCCATATGTGTCACTGCTTTTCACTGCATGGACAATTTACTTCTTACAAACATCGACAGATTTTTAATTTCATTTTCACCCCCAATCCTTCATTTAAGGTAGCATATTTTTAAATTTTACAGACCCCTTTCCAATTCACAAGTCCATCTACGTGTTCTAAAACATTTACTGTTGTACAAAAATTCCAGGCTATTTCAGTGATAAAGTGTTTCAAATTCTAGATTGTCCTGATCAAAGTTTTATACCAGAGTCATGCCCTGAGGCATAGGTGTGTCGCCATCATTCATCATGATTGAAGTGTGACAGTGTGACAGTGGCAGCACATTTATCTTGTGATGATCTATAAATCGTCTGCCCAAGTAGGAAAGCCCCAGCTAGTGTGGTTAGTGAAATAATGACAGTCTGAAGTTTCTCTCCCAGGCTCATTTGAAGCATGACATGATCACTGAAGTGTGACAGTGATGGCACATGCTGTATCTGCAGTGATGATTACTATGAGTCATCCACCCAAGTGCAGAAGCCCTAGCTACGAGTAGTGTAGTTGGTGGAATAATGCTACTCCCAAGTTGTTTGTTGATACAAGGATATTTGCACACTGGGCTGTAATTTTGATGTGCATGTAGTTTGGTTGCAAAAGACAAGGAGAACTTGTGCATTTGGTCTTACTTGGATAGATGACAGGATGGAAACAGAGCCAAACAAGTTGATTAGCACGGAGTCCTCCAATAACCTATCACTGTACAGGTGAGCATATCTGAAGGCAGCAAATAGGTCTCTGTCACAGAGAAATACACCCACTTGAGTCACCTTGAAGTAGGGGTTATAATTCTTGTGTTTGAGATGCTAATTGCTTCATTTAGCCAGCAGCAGACCAAATAAAACTTCCCTACAATACACTGTCAGTCAAGGAGCAAGTCAAAGGTGTTTGCCTCATCATGGGTCACTAAGATATAATTAAGAGGCAAATAAAGATTGATCATGAAATTGTTTTTACATATTAAATGACTTGGGTTGATCAATACAAAAAGAATGAAAGTTTACCTAACTTTAGCTCAGAAACCTATTAACATGGAGAATGGAAATGCATTTTGTTTATACTGCCTCATTTTGCCAACATGGCAGCAAAACAGAAATGGAGAGGATTACTACCTGCTGATCCACTTGTTTGTTGAATTATGTGTTGATCATCTTACACAGGTTCACTGCCCACCATAGACCTTAAGTTGTTGTCCCTTGCTCCTTCGATAAATGTGTCAATCAAATGAAGGTTCACAAGTTGGAGAAATTCTTGTGTCCGTGGCTTTCCAAAGTTCGTTTTAGACATCTTACCTCTTTAAGTGCCAAATTTCGGACTGGGTCAACAGCATTTCTCTGTGCACATTGGATGCAATGTGCCCAATACATGCTGAGAAAAGCTGTTGACCTGGGATAGTTTCTCTAGAACTAGAGGCATGCTGGTACTTGGATGAAAGGTCTTTTTATGAGGAATACAAATCAGAGATCCTTAGGATAATTCAGACTAGCTTCACTTTAAAAAATCAGCTTTAGGGGTGATTGGCAGTGAAAGAGTTAATGTGAGTGCCACATAGTACAGGTCTGACTTTGTATACATGCAACAGTTGAATTCTTCATATTCACTTTGGTTAATTTCCAGGATATACATGTAGTTATGAGCCAAAACGGTGGATAATAGTGATCTCTGTCAAAGAGTTGAAAAATGAGTTGCTATCACATTATCTCGGGCTCCATGGCTTTACATCACACCAATTTTCTTGCTCAAGTCACCCAATATCTATGTCAATTACCACCCCTCTGATTCCAGCCTGAAAAAAGAGATAGGAAACCAAATATGGAAATGATGCTACTCCATGTAATTGTGAATAGCATGGTGTCACTTGGCAACTGTAGATGAATCAGGCAGATTAACCGTACCCCTTCAATGAGTAGCGTAGCATTGATACCGGAAACTTACACAGACTACACTGCTTTATTGGGACAGACACGTAGGGATGACGTGATGATGCAGATCTAAAAAAAGGCATGTGGAGAAAATCCCAAGTGCACATGTTCTCTTGCTCTCCTGTCATGTGTTGAATGACGACAGCAATATGAGGCAGTCATTGGGTAGGGCCATGCTCCTATAACAGACTTCGCTCAGGAAACCTCCCACATGATTCTCTTCCTGGGCTACCTGGAACAGTGCAGTGATCCCCCTTTTTGGATCTGCCATACTGGCTGCCCCTTATTCCTGGAATGATCCGCTTTTGAAAGGCCACTGGTTTCACCAGATGCCACTCTATCTGTTTCAGTGGTGCCCTCTTGGAGAACTCCTCTCACCAAATGCCACCCCATCTATTACAGTCAGTGATCTCTTGGATTCCCTATCTCACCAGACATCTCCGCCATATCTTACAATGGCGCCCTCTTTAGAGGCCTCTCTCACCAGAAGACTCTCCCATCTCTTACAGACTGGTGCACATTTGGAAGGCCTCTCTCCCTCTCACTAGATGTCTCTTTCATCTTACAGAGGTGCCCTCTTGAAAGGCATTTCTCACCAGATGTCTCTTCCCATCTCTTACTGTGGTGCCCTCTTGGAAGGTCCCTGTCAGCAGATGTCACCCCCTTAAAGTGGTATCTCCTTGGAAGACCCTTCTCACCAATGGCCAAGTGCCTTACTAAAGAAACCTGTTGTTCATGTTTTCCATTGATTCCTTTATGGCCAGGCAGCTCCCTTTGTAAAGGCCATGTGTCATTACCAGAAGAGGCAAACTTGCACTGTTTAGAGAGGGCCCCACAGTACAATCACCACCATGGACCATCCATCAGTAAAGGCAAGGTGAAACCAGAGTAAACTCCAACCAACCATCTGCTGATCATGACTGGTTTAACATACAGCTCTGCCAACAGCAACAACTATACAAGTACTTGCAGTGTATTATAACCACAATGTATATGACTGCCACGAGGAACATAAAGCACTGCCATAATATAAGTAACAACTACTGCACTGACAACAGCAACAGGTTCTATAGTTAATGCTGCTATTACACTAAAAACTACTGCACTGGAGCAACTACTACCACCAAGACCTGCATGTATCTACAGAACTACAAACAACAATATGCACAAAAATACCAACAGCAATAACTGCAGCACTACAAACAACAATAAACACAAAAATACCAACAGCAATAACTATATAGCATTACAAAAGGCCATAAGATCAGCATTACCAACAGTAGCAAACACAACAGCATTATCAAGTACTGCCAACATAGCCTGGAGCAACAATAATGCCGACAGTAATAGTTACTGCATTGGCACCAGCAACAACTGTATAATCCTACCAATGACTACAAAACAATCAGTACTGCCAACAACAAATAGTTCAGTTTGTCATTCAACATTTTTGTGTCCAGCATCAGTGCTTTCTGATGCTAATCATCCTATGATCCTCAAATTGAACATTATTCTTAGGAAAATATGAGAGATAGAGAATAGGAGGGAGGGAGAGAGAGGGAGGGAGGAAGAATTTGGATCAACTGTATTTGAAGCCACATTCCCACTTTGCTTAAAACTTAGCTCTTTCAGTGCCAATAATGTCTAAAGTCAATGTATTAAAGTCAAACTAGTCTGAATTATCATTAGGATCTCAGATTTGTATTCCTCTTAAAAAGACCTTTCAATCAAGTACCAGCATGCCTGTAGTTCCAGAGAAAATACCCCAAGTCAACAGGTTTTCTTGGAGTGCATTGGGCACAATGGGCGCAATGTGCACAGAGAAAAGCTGTTGACTCGGTCCCAAGTTTGGCACTTAAAAAGTTAAAGAATTGAATTTAGAAATGATAGACAAAACACGTATTTTCAGTACAAGCACTGATATGTACATTGTGTGAAGCAGCATATTTGAAATTATATGCAGTTCAAATAAAGAATTAATTGTTTTCATCTTTGGCCATTTGCAAAAAACTATTAACAACAGTTGTGAACAAAATCAATGATTCAGTCATAATGTATCTGTATGGGCCTGCACAGATGTACATGCATCCACTGTGATGTGATATGAGTATGGATAACTGACAGTGAAACAGTATACAAGAACTTGCAGTATTCATCACCACAGCTGTCATACATCCATGTAATATCATAGCCTAAAAGCAGCTCTTGTTTCTCTGCTCTCTCAAAGCAAAGGCATGCTTTGAAAATATTCATAGTCCACTATTAT
Source organism: Hermodice carunculata (assembly GCA_964020975.1). NCBI lineage: Eukaryota > Metazoa > Annelida > Polychaeta > Eunicida > Amphinomidae > Hermodice > Hermodice carunculata. The sequence goes on from OZ026622.1 coordinate 82,727,219, forward strand.
TTACTAAATGACACTGATAGATTTAACGGTTATGAATAATGCACAATAAACAGACTGTTTGGGCTCATCTTTCTTTCAGTTTTCCTGGCACTGATGTAACTCAAAACATTTGCCTAGAAGCTTGCTACAATAGACTGCTGAGCACAGCGTCTCAAAACACACTATATACAGTAGTCCCTGTCTTGAGAGACCACTCAAATGAAAGGCCACCTATCCTGAAAGACCACTTTTTCGCACTTCTTTGCTATGTACTTTTGATGTAATTTGTACCTCCTTAGAGAGCACCTGTGTCGGGAGACTACAATTTGGTCATCCCCAGAGATGGCCTTTCACTGTACACACATTGACTTTCTTTCCATTCCATCCAGCAAATGCTATCTTTTGCATGCATTTTTGTGAAACTGTGAATAATTTTTCTTTTCCATCCTTTTTATATGGCATTGTTCTAGGTTATCCGCAAACTGAGAGTTCAGTGGTACCTACTGTAAAGACCACCTCCCATCAGGAACCACATCTTTTTCAACCACTCCTTTGAAGAGTATACTTCAATCATCATGATTACATCTCTTTATAAATTTCTCCTCATTTTATGATCACTTGCAGCATAAGACTCTTTTTGCTGGCATTGAGATGGGCTTAAATGTCAAGTACCACTGTAACTGCACTACAAAAGTTCAAGTGATCTAACTTGAACATTTGTTATCAAACAGAACAATTAATAGCCAACAATTTGCATAATTCACATGAAAAACTAATCAAGACCTGACATAGACTTAGTCATACCTAACCTTCAGAGTAAGATTTGAAATGAATCTGTTATGGCCTAAAATATAAGGTCAAAATTGATAACAACTAAACCGTCTCTACAAACAAGGTAAGACTGGACATTAACTAGAGCTATCCCAGGAGGTAAGGTAAGGTGACATGGCAGACTAGGAATCAGCCCAATTGTTGTAAATCACAAGGCAATTAAAACTAGATACTGGTATGAGTGAGTTGAAGACCCACAAGAATCTAGACGGACTCTTGCCAGTAACTGTCTTCAAGAACTCAATGTAGTCTTGCTGGGACTTGCTGGGTACTCTGGAAACACAAGGTACATGTATGACTTGACTCAGCATGGCATGTGTAACTGATATTTCCATTTGACTGGTATTGAACAGAACATGTTTGAGTGTTCCACAAGGTCAAGGTATATGCCCCACTTCCACGAGGGCTTCTAAATTAATTCTCTGATCTTGCTGACCAAATTTCCTGCTCTTGCCATAATTACACCTAGTGCCGGCAAAAAGATAGGAAATTGAGGAACAAGACGAGGCTGTCTTTGTGGCAGGCCCTGCAAAGCTCCTGACCCACTGTGCATCGGGGTTCACTAGCAGCCAGCACTTTTAGCAACATCACTGGGTCATAATTCCCATTCACAACAGCTCTTGGCTTCCAACAAATCTGGTGTCCATGTCTTTTCACCAATGTGTTCCCATGGCAACCAGAAATTGAAATAAATCAGGCATGTATGAAGGACAATTAAAACCCTTGTTTCTAACTGTGGGGACAATGGTTCATCAGCAATGATCCCATCGACCAATGACTTGCAGCCACTCAATGCGCCACCTACATGATTTTTGTGAGGAATCATCAATAAGCATTCTACTAGTCATCACTTCAATGAGAAGCTGCTCCTTTTCATGTGTCATCTACCATTGTCTGTGTCTGGTGACAGCCTCATCACAATGATTGCCCTGCTTGGCCAGCCTTTTTGCTTCTTACTTCACATCCTTAGATTAATGGCTTGTGTACTTTCTCACTTTCTGTCAAACTTGTTTTACATTCAAGTAGGGTTTTCTGTGTTGATACATTTATGTACCTGCCAACAACCTAAAACTGTCAAAACAATACTCTAGACACCTCAGTTAGAGCAAAATGAAATAAAGCTACAAGAGGGACTGGCGGGTGCAGAATCCATTGTTTTAGCTGCTCTGACAAGAGAATTTGCAATGTATCTATTGCTGTGACTGTAATGGAATCAGAGTACAGGATGTATGGTCTTGGACTATACAGCAAGTGATACATTGTTTTTGGTAGTAACTACAGCATATAATAGAACCTTTATTGTTCAGACACAATCTACTTGTTAATGACATAAAGTGCACTAAAACTATTGCTCTGTCTCTCTGTCTCTCTCTTTCTCTCTCTCTGTCTCTCTCTCTGTCTGTCTGTCTGTCTGTCTCTCTCTCTATATATATACATGTATATGTACATATATATGTATATATAGACATATATACATATGACATTTCTTTTGAAGGTTACAGCCAGCAAAGGATACAATGTTTCCACTGTTCTAACACAAGTACAAAGGATACATTGTCTTCACTGTTCTAGCACAGCATAAAATGACACAATGTCATTACTTTTCTGACAAAACAGCACCAGCTGATACAATGTCTTCACTGCTCTAAAAATAACATGTCTTTGCTATTCTCACATGACTGCAAGTGATACAATATCTTCACTCTTCTAACATAACAGCCCATACCACAATCATAAGACCTTCACTATTCTAACAGCAAATGCTACTATATATTTACTGTTTAAACACAACAACAAATGTTGCAAGTGATGTATCTTTCATCTATATCAAAATACGTCAAATACACTGTCTGTGCCAAAAAATTGTGTGATTTTAGTTACTGTATATATGCTGGCATAGCTAGATTGCGGGGAATGAAAGCAAACTCAAGAACTCATCAGCAGTCCAATATTCTTTCTAAAGTGATATCTTATACAGCAGTCAGTGACATGTGCATCCATTCCTAAGAAACACAAGCACTCAAGCCATATAATCCTCATGTAATAGGAGCATCCCAGCAGAACAGGGCAATTAAACTTAAATTGATGTTAAAGACAAGATGTCAAAACAAAAAGTAACAACACCTGGAGTCTGCAATTTATAGGCACACAATTGTCCTTGTATGTAACGAGAGCCATAGCATACATGTCGATGTACGCTGAGCAAAGAATTTGGTAACGCATTGCGTTGTTACCCTAGTTTGGCAGCTCCCACCAGCATGAAAACCATGGTGAATGTAAACTCAAATGCATTTATACAAGTTGCCTCTTGCTTGGCCGGCCAGTGAATCGGGCTGACGCAAGGCATTAGGATGGTACTACAGTGATCACGCTCACTGTCACAAGACTCAATGCACAGACATCCTCTCCTCACAATGCCTTTGATACCTGCATCATGCCTGTCTCAAAAAGGAACCAGCCCACTAGTTACTCTCTATACCGCATATGCTCCCTTTCTAGCTCTTGCCCTCCATTGGTGATGCACTGTCATCAGCAGTTCTTATGATGGCATTGCATCCCCATAAAAACAGACCCATATGTGGGGCCTTGACTAGACTCTCCTATAGCTTCAGGTTTCAAGTTGTATGGCTCAGAACTCACTTACATTATCCCATTGACAGTGAAGCAGTCAACATGCCAGCTTCGGACCATCTCGATTATATGCCACATTTTAAAATTTCTATGACGCATTCTCTTTGAAATGTACACTTATAGATGAGTACTTTCAAAACTTTTCTGCTGAAATAGACAGAAAACCTGAAAAGATTTCCTGCAGCTGTACACTTTCGCTCTGATGATTCTGTCCATTGCATATTTTTGATGTTATCATTTATCTATTTTTCCCTCAAATACTTTCATCTGACTTGTCACTTTTATCTCTGGCCTTAGCTTCTTGTCTGGCCAAGTGCTCATTCCTGTCACAGTAGGTTATCACAACCTTTTCCAGTTATTCAAGTGAACCATTCACTTGCACACCACCAACAGGGCATTGTCAAGCACAACTCTAATTCTGCTCATGATATTACATCCCCTCAACAGTCAAATATCATTTCAGTCTTCAGTGAATACAAACACGATTCCTCCCTTCTGTTCACAATTTCTAGCAAACTCACCTAAATGTTGAAAACAAAGGTCCTAACTATTTTTTCTTACTGTGAATGACAAATAAAGTCTTACTTACCATCTACCTGTGTCAGCATAAGGAGGCACCCAGCCAAATACTGGAGTCCCCCGTGTGGTAGCATCGCTGTGTGGCAGTGCTTTGTCACATTGGAGCCAGACGACGAGATCCTGGTATGTGGATGCCCCAAGAGTACTTTTAAAAGACTTCCTATACAGTTAGATCAGCCGGTTGAAGAGTACATCAGCCCCACGCACACCCCCACACTACAGCTCTGGTTGCTGTCAGGCTCTGTCTTTGGCAGAAGTGGTCCTACTGGCCAACCAGTGGTAACAAGCGCTCCGACACCACAAATCAGCCACTTTTCCAATACTAATGACATCAGTTATGTTGCCAGGGCTGTCCTAGCCGCGATGCCACTGTGAAACATCTCTCAGTTAACACACCTTGTGATCACTCCCTGTTGATGATTCCCTGCGTCCGCACTGATAAGTTGTCCTCGTTGCTCGCGAGGATCTACCCGCGGTGTGGATCTAATGCAGGGACTGCCTAGTGAAGACTGCAGCAGCTCTGATCACGGCACCTGTGGATATATATAAGCATACGCACATCAATTGATTTACCGGAGTCACTGGTGGCTGGACAAGGCTGCTGGATTGCTGATCACTATTCCCATAAGATGCCTGTTTTAGCTGGCACGGACCGTGCCTGCTCCCAACTCACCGTGTGAAACAGGCCTCTAACTGTTTAAGTGTCCCATTCATTAATATAATGTGATATGCCAATACCAGATTACCTCTACATCTCTGTGATAACTGGTCCCACTACACTGATACACCAGATACTACCTGACTTCATTTACATCATAATAATTCCTGAACATGAGCAAGCTGAGGCTTACATTGAGAACTAAGGGTCTGATCAAGACAATTATGCTATAAATGCTGTGCAATATTCTGTGCATAAATTACCAATAAGATGTTGCACTTTAAATGTCAGGAGAATCCTGTCATAAGAGACCCCGACTGGGAGAAACTACCTCTTGAAAGACCACTACAAGCAAAGACTCAAAATCCTAATTTTCTGTTAAATTGTCCAAAGAGCCACCTGTTAAGTGAGGGTAACTTTTGTTGCAATATGGTAGTCTCTTCACACAGCAGGGGCTGCCAAAATCTGTCAACTGCTGAACCCATGTACGTAACTGTCACCTAAAACCACTGTTTGGGCCTCAGTGGAATTTCCTAATATAGACAGGAACACACGTAACTGCAGGGTATGAGCAACAGTGAGCACCACTGTGTGGGCGGGGTGGGTAGTCTTTAATTACTATAGGAATGCCACCAGGTGGAGTACCCTCTGTTGTATGTGACCACCCTGCTTGCTCAAAAAAGTGGCTACATACATGTGCCCAGAGGCTGACTTCCACAGTGACATTATAATTTTTGACATTATAAATAAACTGACACAATTATCTCCCCAAAAATGTCACCATTAAAGGTAGACATACCAATAGCATCTCATGGCAATTACAAGTAGGTTTAATAGCACGTTAAAGTAAAAGATACTGAATCGACGTGTATGATACTGCATCAACCCATTAACCTATTCACTCCCATCTCTTAAGTGTATCTCCAAGCAAAACTTGTTATAAAAACACCTTTTAAAATCCAAATGTCCCAGGGTGTTGTAAAATGCTAAGTCAATTTTCCAACAACTATGCCACTGTAATATCTTAAAACTTGTTTTCCAGATTTTTTCTATGATCCTCATTCACATGAAAATTGTTTATTTCAGACATGAGTCCAGATATATACAATACAATATATACAAAAGGTATATGTTATGTGTATGTAACTCCACAGAAAGTACACTGAGGTGGAAAGAGATCAAATTAATTTACCTGAGATGCATGTGTAGCTTAGGATATAAAGGCTTTTAACATTATATATCATTGTTCCCATGAACAAATTTTAAAAGAATTTCAGTTTACACACTCATATTGTCTATTGCAAGAATGACTAATGAATTATCACAAACTTTTGATATTCACAGCCTCTTTTTTATGTACATGTACATGTGCAGAGCCTTGCCTAGTTCTTTACTCGTATTTTAAATAAAAAATTGATATTATTTGAAGATTTTACCAACATTTTCAATGTTTTCATTTTAAACAAGTACAAAATGCTTCTAACGTTTGTGGTATTGTAATTTGTGCTTACATGTAGATCTATTGTGAAACAAAAAAATTTAAAAGCTTCTTGGTGTGATTAGCTCCACATTGAAACAAAGGGTTAACTACCTTTTCCTCACCAAGGCTGGCTATTTTACATCATGAAATTAACAATAAACTTCTGCCTATGATTAACTACATCATAAAACAAAGAATCTGAAGAAGTTTTTCCCCTGTGATGAGCTGAATTGTGAGACAGAGTTAATATGCTTTTCTTCACTGTGAGTAGCTACATGTACATCACCAAAGAGTTCAGAAGCACTTCCTCACTGTGACAAGCTACAATGTGACACAAAGAGTTAACAACCTGCTCTTTACTGGGGTTAGCAACATATGGAACAAAGAGTTAAGAAGCTTGACTTCAAAGTAATTAACTTCATGAATCAAGTGTTAACAAGAGTTTCCTCACCAGGATCGGCAACAAAGAGTTAACAAGCTTTCCCTTACTGTGATTGGCAGCATCCTAAAACAAGCCTTTCCTCAGTTGATGACATCAAAAAAAGGAGTTAATAAGCTTTTCCCAAATGTGATTAACTACATCATGAAATCAAGAGTTCACAAATTCTTCCTCAATGTGATTAGCCACTTTGTGAACCAAAGAGCTGATAAGCTTTCCCTCAATACAATAGTCCATGTACGAGTATTCTAGAACAATGGCTTTAATGGGCAGAAAATCACTAAATACACAAGTCATGCCCCAGTGGTCCTGCCTTAAGTCCTGCAAGGGTTGGGGTACTTTTCAAAGAAATGGATTCATAGCTAAGTTCAACAAAGTTGGCAATAGAAACAAAATTAAAAGATTCAGGTAAAAAATGTTGAAAAGAAAGTTTTTTCAGTTGTGCTTATTGCCTCACATACCAGACAGTTGAAACGCTGCTCCAATTGTGTGATCCACATTTTACTCAAATTTGGCCAAGTTTGAATGACCTTCTACTGTTATCACGGAAGCTTATCTCACACATACAGTATTGTAAACCAAACAGTTCACTTGCTTTTCCTTGATGTGACTAGGAACTTTGTGAGCTAAAGAGTTACATGTGACAAGCTGTTCCTTGATGTGATTACCTGCATTGTAAACCAAAGAGTTAACTTGCTTCTCCCTCAATGTGATAAGCTGCTTCAAGACACAAAAAGTTGCCGCGATTTTCATCACTGTAATGAGTTACCTTGTAACACAAGTTAGCATCGTTTCATGACTTATTAACTAGAGTTGGAAACAGAGGGTTTATATGATTCCAATTTGATGAGCTACATTGTAGCACAAAGAGTTAAACTTTTCATCACTGTGCTCAGATACATGTATATAGCCAAACAATGAGTTAGGAAGCTTCTCCCAGTGATTAGTGCTCATTGCCAGCTCATAGCTCTTCATTAGTTTGTCATCGGTAATGTCAAACTGCTCGGTCTCGCATGGGCATCATCATTAATCCACATACTGTATATTTGATAATCAAGAAACTTCGATCAAAATATAATTTCATGCTTTGTGTTATAGGAATGAGGTTTTAAAACTGTCATTTGTCAACCAGAGGTTGCAAAAGATCATAGTGTTTACATCTCTTTTTTAGCATATAGTCTTCATCTTTAAAATTTGTGCTAAAATATACTGATCCATATGGCAGGGTGGCAAACTTGTATATTCACTCACCACTACTACACGTTATCTAAATAAACGCCTTAATTAATGTGGCTTTGATCTGCAAAAAACACTATGCTGTTCTGCTGCCATAAGTAAATTAAATTTCCTCTTATCAGATATATTTGTTCTATGTGCCACATCAATTTAATTAACCTTCTATGTTTACTTTATATGTCAAATCACTTTGATTAACCTTCTGTGCTGTATAGGCTACATCATTCTAATTAACTTTGTTTGCTGTAAATATATGCATCATCATTATGTTATATTTTTTTTGTTTTAAGTAACTTGAATCTCCAGTCCAAGGCCATCTGTTGGTTTGTTTTATATTTATGTCTCGGCAAATTCCAGTTGTACATTCTAGATTTAAGCCAATTGAGTATCCGTAATAATCAATGTTTGCCATAATAATAATTTAGCCTATCGCTTAATCTTGCATGCTGCCATGATGATAATTCTATCTTTCATCTGGTCATTGTGCTTTTTGCCATGGTAATTATAACTACTGTCTTGGTAATTAAGGCATCCGAATTTGTTTCATTTTTGATAAACAGCATTCCCTGTGTTTGCAGATTATTCACACAAAGCAAGTCCTGTCTTGCAAGATGGCTCTCAGGAGTACAGTTAAACCTGTTTTTGTGCCTACTTCTCTTAAGCACACCCACCTCTCAAATAGGTACGTATATATATATATATATATATATATATATATATATATATATATATATATATATATATATATATATATATATATATATATATATATATATATATATATATATATATATATATATATATATATATATATATATATATGCAGTCAAAACTTGTTATAATGACACCATCTTTTTCAAAGAAATGTGTCAGATAAATGAATATGTCAGATAAATGAATCAAATAACATGGGAAAATAAACCTTTTCCTCGTGAAAATTTGTCATAACATAGAATATGTCAGATATCTGAGTGTCATTATAATGAGGTTTCATTATATATATATATATATATATATATATACAGTAAAACCTCCCTTACCGAACACCTCTATATACCGAACACCCCCTTATACCGAACACTTTTTCTCGGTCCCAATTTTTTTCCCGTATGCTTCCATTACAAGCAAACCTCCCTATATACTGAACACCTCTCTATAGTGAACATGAACACCCCAAATGAACACCATTTTCCAAAAAAACCTCCCTATAGTGAACACACATTCAGCATATTTTTGTGTATTTGCAGGGAGTAATTACTGATAAGGCTAAAACTAACCAGATTAACTTCAGAGACAGGCTTAATTATTGCTTATACCAGCAGCAATAGAAACAATTCACAGGCAAGCTGGTGAACATGTGTTGTCACTTCTATAGATGGCAACAACAGGGTGGAGGGTGAAAGTGTCAATGTCACTTAGCACCTTGGTCCTATCCTCTCAGGGATAATTGGAGCAGTTTGGGGTGTTTTCTTTAGTCATTCTAACGAACAATAACTTACAAATTATGTCATTATGTTTGTCTCACCAAAGCCAGGGGATTTTATTTCAAGGAGTACCAGTAGACTGAAATGAGCAACAGCTCTGCTAAAATAGGTGCAAGGTCCTAAGCATGTTATTTCAATATGAACACACACTATATGTCATAATGTTCTTTAATAATTATATATACATGTGCATGTATACATCTGAACTTTGCTTTATCATAGTCAGTACATCTTTCCCAAATGATAAAATAATCAAAAATTACTTCTTTGTTGTTCATTTATTTGATGATGTACATGTAGTTAACATGAGTATCTCCCACCATAATGATCTCAGCTGGTATCTGTATAGCACGTTTGGTAAGACATGAGGCCACAACGTGGAAACCTCCCTTAACCGAACACCTCCCTATACCGAACACTTTTGTTCGGTCCCATAGGCGTTCCGTATAGGGAGGTTTCACTGTATATATATATATATATATATATATATATATATATATATATATATATATATATATATATATATATATATATATATATATATATATATGAGACTAGGCCAATATCTTAATGGGCATCAACATTTTGTTTGGATACAAAAACTGAGCCTGCTTGTTATAGATTAATCTGCGATTACCAAAAGCCAGACTTTAACAATATTTGCAGTGAGATTCAATGGGATCACTTTTTTCTTTTTAATCCACTGATATTGATGACTGTTGTTGCATGGACTGAAGGCTGTTGTTGTTGTTGATATACTTTATTTTTTCAATGAGGATTGGAAAAATAGCCAGCAGCCAATTCAATTCCTGAAGGCTTTTTGCAAGCCACTAGATTATGTATTCCAAAGAAAGACTTAACAATTTGCTCATAGGAACTGCCATGGTACAATTCTTCACTGTGCCATGAAAAGCGCAAGGTCATGCATATATCCTCCAAAGCCTACTAAGATAACAATAACACTGCTCCGAGCCAAGAGTTGTGGCCTATCTACAGTTGGCTGTGCAACCAGTATTAAGAGCTGCCTCGCGTAACTGAAGATTAATACAATAGTAAAATGCAATGGTCAGAAAAACCTTAATACCCCCTTTGCCAAGGTAAAAAATATGACGACCCCTGGAGACCTTGAAAAATAGGTCAAGGTCCCTGAATATCAAATTCACCAAAGCTTCTACTGAGATACTTTTACAGTACTAGTGTCATGATAGTAGCTCAATTTGTTCAAAAATTGTTTCATCTGTGAGGGTAATGGACGGACCGAAGGAAGGCTGGACGCACGAACAAACAATGACGACAAGACCTTGCTGGCTGATCAACTGACTGGGTATTTAAGTATAATACCCTGAAACATTCTAAAGAGAAAAATGAAGCATGATGGAATCAGTTCACATGAGATACCTTCTTTGGCATGTAAAGGTCACTGAAGGTCAAAAACATCCAACCTTCCACTGTACACGTTTTTAATGGAAGCAGCTCAGTCTGCTAAAAAGTGATGGTCTCCACCAGGATAACAAGGTCAGGGTAACAAGGGTTTTCTATTTTGCTCCTGGTGAACTTGAAAAATGGGTTATGGTCACCCAAGGAACATTATTTATCCAAGGTCTTGATAAGAAGCTTCAGGTAGACGTTTGATGGTTGTGGCTTCATTTGTTCTCTGAATAGATCATTTACAATGACCATGTTGACCCCTGTAACCTTGAAAGGTGGGTCAAGGTCACCAAGGAGGCAACTCATTCAAGGTCTTGATAAGATGCTTCAGGTATAAGTTTGATGGTTTTAGTAGTGCTCAAGATAGAGCATTTGCCAGGATCTAGGATTGTCTATGTTGACCCCCCATGACTTTGAAAAATTAGTCAGGGTAAATGGCAACAAACTTGTACAAAGTTTTGATAAGATGCACCAGGTACAGGGTATATACATTTGATGCTTGAAGTTTCCTTTGTGTGTTTACAAGGGTTTTCTTTGTTGACTCTACACTCTTGAAAAGTGGATCAAAGTCACAAGGGAGTAAACATATCCAAAGTGTTCATAAGAGGCTTCAGGCATACAAGTGTGTTGGTCATATCTCAATTTGGTGAGCAGCTTTTGTGTTGTGAGCATGGACACACATACATGATGATGATTAAACCCCCTCAGCTTGCACAGTAGAAGTAGTAAAAACTAAATCATGCAATAGATGAAAAGACCTGCTTCTTAATATGTTGCATCTTTTCAATAAGTTTGTATTATAACTGGCTAAATGTCCCCAAAAATGTGCTCGGCAGGCAACATTTTGTCACAGAGCAATAGTTTACCATTGTTAAGCAATAACAAAAATATTTGCATCAGAATCTGATGTATTTATTAAAGAATCACCAATAAATATTTCTCTGATTAATTTCTTGGACAGTATAAGAAATCCAACAGATACAACAAGGTGGCAAATATATTTAGTATGATTGTGTTAATATTGAGACCCACAGAGCCACTTGCATTAGCATAGATGAAAGACTGGAAGTACATATATATACCTGCTGCTTCACAGTTACATGTATAAGTCAATCTGAGTCATTTTTCCCACTATCCCTCATTTTTTAATGTTATTTTGCAACATGGACAAAATCCAGAGATATACAAGTACCACAGCTTTTTTTTCATTGCTTTGTTTTCCTTTAGGTTCTTCAAGAGAGAAAGCTGGAAAACAAGCCTCACCTACAACACCTCCATTATAGAGTGACTGTCGACCATTTGATTTTGGCCTTTGATGTTAACAAAAATGTCCACTTGGTGTCAGCACGTGTGTTATAATGCTGGCTGCTTTTCCCCTCAAATATTGTATGGATGACAGATTGCTATTTACAGAATGTATGTATGAGTGCTTCCAAACACTTATATATAAGTGTTATGTTGTGGGCTATTAATTAACGTATATTGCACTGGCATGTGATTATATGGCCAGACTTTGAAGAGATATACATTCTTTGATTACGAGACATTCTTCATATAGGGTGTAATCTGGCATAAATATTGTGTGGTGTCCAGACTGAGCACAATATGAAACATCACAATGACAATAAAATATCACAAATACCTGACTATATGGATGGCAGATTGCAATTTATACAATGTAAAATTACAGTCTTAGAGCTGGGAAACTAATAATTGTAATTTGAGGCAAATGTTTCTTGGTGGATTAAAGGAAGCCATAGAATGGTAAATATGTATACATACAGTGCCTACAGCAGTCACACAACCTCTAAATATATGCCAATATAATATTTTGTATTATTTACCGATCAAAACTTCCAGGTTTCTTGGTCACTTCAACCTCACATTATTGTTGAAATATACCATGAAATTGTAACCTTCAAAAATATGTACTGTTCCATGCATTCTGAATGTCTTTGTGTGATATTAATTTGCAAACCTGAGATGACATCAACCAGCTCATATTCTGGGTATCTCTGGGTGGCCAGTACTTTGATGAAGGCAACTTCTGAGCCATGCATTGGCAGATCCATATAGATGGGAGAACGGAGTATTATACTACCCCCAATCACAGTTAATTCCAAGGCCCATTTCATAGATCATAGGGTTACCTCATAAACCCATTTCATAATTGCAGGTAATTGTCGACACAGACATATTGTTTTTCCCAATTTTCCTTCTTTCTTTCTTTCTTTCTTTCTTCCATCTTTCTTGCCAATCTTTCCATTTTATTTTTGTGTTGGATTAAACTTGGACACCACACAAGCCTGAAACTTCCAATTTGGCATGGGTATAGCACCGTCAGTGAAGTTTTGCATACCATATTCCAAACAGCCAATCAGTTGAAAAGTATGCACATTTTGGCCATAGCACAAAATTTAAGTGTTGAATAATTATCAAGACCCTCAAAACTATTATAGTTAGATACGACATGCTCACTTCAACTTAAATGTTTGTGCAACAGGTGCACCCAATGAATAGTGACTGAACACTGTCATGTTTTAATTTATGCAAATTTTGACAATTACATAGAACTGAAGTGTTAAAACTACTACAGATAGAGGGGCAATTCTAACTTCAATTTATGTGTCTGTATTTATCTGCTATCAATAAACAGTGACTGGAAACTGTCAGCTTTTAATTTATGCAAATTGTAGCTGATACACAAAATTGAAGTGTTGAATATTGATGAACATCTTTAAAACTATTATAGATAGAAGTGCCACTCCAACTGCAATTTATGTCTGTGCTATGGGTCTATCAAATGAACAGTGATTGAAATCTGTCACATTTTAATTTATGCAAATTTCAGGCAATCAACAAAACTGCAGTGTTGAAAAATAGCATTGAGAGAACGTATTACCCTCAGTGCCCACAATCTTTTTTTCCCTCAATTCTGCAATTCTTTTTATTTTTTTTATTTTTTATTTTAGAGACTTTGCAGTAGAACACCTTACATACCATTTCCATATTGTTGTCTATGAAATGACAGAGCAATAAGCTATGCATAAGCTATGTTGATAGACTCATACAAGCATGAGAGGAATAAGCAAAAAACTTTAGACAGAAAAATGTCTTTTAGAATAATTAGCCACTCAAAGCTATAACTTTTAATAGCTAGATATAGTGAATGTTCTCTGATATGATAATAGAAGTATTTCAGGTAACCTCTATTTAGGACAGGTGCCATAATATGGTGTAACTGCACCAAAAATTTGATGAAGCTGTGATGAATCCTTCTTGAGACATTATGGTAGCATAGTGCACTTGTGCATCACTCAGACAGCCTTCAAATAAAAAATTCCAAAGATTCATAACAAGTTTAAAAATAAGAGGACGCTGTTTTCCATAGGAACCTGGTCCATCATAATGTGCATCTCTGAAAAAAATTGGTGAAGCTGCAATGGATCCTTATTGAGATATTATGGTAACATTGCCCCTTTGTGCCGCAATCAGAGGACCTTGAAATAAATACTTTAAAGTTTTATAAAAAGATTATAAAGACAAAGAGGATGCTGGCTTTTAGTAGGAACCTGGTCTATTATAAGATGTATGTCTGACAAATATTTGGAAAAGCTGCAGTCAATATTTTTCAAGATATCACGTTAATGTCATCAGAGTTGGGGCCACTCAGAGGGCCTTCAAATGTATACATTAAAAGTTTCATAAAAGTTTAAAAATAATCAGAGGAAGCTGCTTTTCGATAGGAGCCTGGTCCATTATAAGGTTCTTCTGTGACAAAAATTTGGTAAAACTATGGTGAATATTTTTTGAGATATTATGGTAATGTCGTCACCTTGTGTGCCACTCAGACGGCCTTGAAATAAATACTTTAAAAGTTTCATAAAAAGTGAAAAAATAACAAAAGGAAACTGGTTTTTAATAGAAGCCTGGTCAATTTTAAGGTGCATCTCTGAAAAAAAAATCTGGTACAGCTATGGTGAATATTTTTTGATATATCACGGTAACATCAACAAGATGGACAGATGAACGATGCAGGAATGACAATACCTGCGGGCACTTTATGTGCCGAGGGTAAAAATGATTTGTTTTGCAAATTCATAAAATGTCCATAAGTCACTGGACCATAACCATTTGCACAACTTGGTAGACACATACCTAAGGCACATTCCCACAAAGCTTGGAAAAGATCCCGTTTTGGAGAAGTTGAAGGTGCAAATTGTCCACACACAGCAGACAACTGACCCTCCTATGACATAAGCTGACTGACCCATCAGCTGAAGTGAACAACTTGCTATAGGGCTGATGACTTTCCATTTTCATGGAAAAAACAGCAGAATCATGGAATGAACAAAAAACATTACCCATAAAAAAGGAAAAGTTATTTTGCAACAGATTCACAGAAATTGGTCAAAGGTCCCATGTAAATGAAATAAAATCCAATGAAGGAGCAAATAAAGCAGAAGTAGAAGTTCAATACAGAAGTCCCTGTCACGAGAGACCCCTGTCGTTACAGACCACCCTCTCATGAGAGACCGCTTTCCAGATTCCCAAGTCCTATACTTCCTATGTTAATCTACCTGTCATGAAAGACCACCTGTCTCATAAGACCACTTTTTTGTTGCTGTAGGGGTGGTCTCTGGTGACAGGGACCACTGTACATTCTTTCATTACATGCCTAAAATTAGCCTCATCAACTTATTTACAGACATGATAAGGTTTATCAAAGGTGTTGTCATTGCGATTCAAGACACTCATAGGAAATTTTGTTTCCTTGGAAAAAAAAACATCATGACAGCCACGAAATGTGCATGAGTTAATATTGACACGGTATTGTATGTATCTATCACTGCCTCCTTACTTAAGTACTCTCCTTTCTTATTCTTCAGAAAAGGCCCTGAAATGAATGACTGGCTGCATCTATGTAATTTTGGCATTGAAAGAGGGTTTTCTGGGTGTAAATGGAAGACACCAGTGAGGTTCCGTGGTGCTGGAAGTTATAAATTTCACATGGTGTGGTAGTCAAAGGCAAGTTTTTCTCATCAGGTAAACATAGTGGGCGAAAAAAAAAATGGAAAAGGCTGTTGAAAAAATTCAGTAATCATCTGAAAGATGGACAACCAAAAACAAAAAAATCCTGAGGACAAAAAAAAAAAAAAATAATAATAATTAAAAAAAAAATGGAAAATTATCAGCCCTATTGCTATACAATGAATGAACTCTATTTTTCAGACAAACTATATGCTGGCATACAATGAATCTTGTGCAGGTCATTCAGTGGACATAGCATTTCATATCATGTTTTACTCGCCATCATGGTAGTTGAACAATGACTTGCAGAAACCAAAGACTTTGAAACTGTATATGCATGTATATACATTGTTACAACTTGGAAACTGTGTTTGCATGTATATACATTGTTACAACTTGGAAACTGTATATGCATGTATATACATTGTTACAACTTTGATGAAAGCTCAATTTTCAGTCAGAATCCAACCATACTCCTGGAATCTGGCAGCAAACTCTTTCACCTCATCTTTTGACACTCACATGGCCAAAATCTATCCACATGTAAAATGGCTGCTTCAACCTTTTTACTTAAATTTCTTGTCAACAGAAAATATTTGGATAGAATTACTGACCAGCCTTCTCATGATATCATGCATGTACCTCACGTACGCAGCGTTGAGTTCCTTGGCAAGGACTTGGCACCCAGTGGCCAACCCGCACCCAGGAAAGCTGTTCACTTAGTCCCATTACCCAGGAACAGGTTCTAGTATGGAATCAGTTTTAAGTGAAATCACTTTGACAAACTGGGCATGACAGCTAGCTCATATTGTTATAATATCTGCCAGGCTTATTAAAGTTCAAGTGACAGACAAGATCCTTGGGATGTGGCTTCCCGTCTGTCTGACTGCAAAGTTACTGAACAGAAACCTGCTCCACGTTTTCATTAAGTGCTGTGAGAGATCTCCAGGAAGTTTCTGCAAATCACAGATCGTCACTTAACAACATTTGACAAGAAAATTAATGCAGCAATTAGACATCCGGCCAGACAACTGTAATTGAATGAAATGTAGTATGCTGTCATTAAAGATTAGGAAACTAAATGAAAGATCTTTTTTTTTTTTTTTTTGGGGGGGGGGCTCCACTGATATGCAAGTGAAGTGTATGCATTAAGCCAAACATGAGGGCTGTGTGAACAGTCATGCATGATCAACTGACCTACAGGTATATATGGATACGAATGACCTAGATACTTAATCCAGTGATGAAGTGTTGCTAGGGTTCCACTATGGGCTTATCCCCATCAAATCTGAAGTGGATCTGATGTACGATTTTGGAAAAAAATATATGAACAAATACGTATGCTGGTGTACATAACCAGTCATCCAATGTTAACCATGCCAGCACATGTTCTTATCAATCACTACATAACAATAAAATAAAATATGCAATTGACAGCAGTGCAACCTGGTGATAAAAGCTGGTGGAGATTGACTCAAGCTACATTCTTGTTGAGGTCTGAGATACAAAAGAATCCAGCAAAGGGTTTGGGAGATGTCCTTAATTGCAAAACAACACACACAGTGCCACCTGTTCAACACATTAACAGTAACCATGCTAATGCATACTCTTTCCCATCCATATATATTGTTTTTTTTTGTTTTTGTTTTTTGTTTTGTTTTTTTTTTGGGGGGGGGGAGGGGATGGGGGGGGGGGGGGTATCATTAAAAACCAAGAAATGACATCCTGGACCACCACCTGATGAACAAGTTTGTTGGAGACTGAGTCAAGCTACATATACATTCCCACCCAGTGTGACGATATTACAACACCTGACTGACAATAGCATGAACAGGAGTCTAAAAAAATATTTTGTAAAACAATAGACGGAAACTTAAGCAACTACAATTTATAATTTATATCATTTAAGAAGAAACCACAATCTATTTGACCATGAACAAATCCAGATCAGTTCACAGAACACTGGAGGAGCAACTACATGTACGTGAACACTGGCTTGATGAACTTTATACCTCTGGCTTGACAGTATATGAAAAACAGTAACAGAGACACACACCTGTATCTAGGACCACTCTCTAACATACCCATGTAATTAGTCAATAATTCTTGATACACTTCAGATATGCAGAAGGAATGCATGGACTGCAGACAAAGACCCACATGTAAAGTACAATATTGCTGACCTTGATACATGTACATGTGCATGTATAACGTTTCTCAAGTCAGCATTCAAGAAGTCATCAAAAGCAAACATACACAAACACAAAAAAAAAAAATGAAAAACAATAGAAAAAACTTGCAGCACCACTGGTTGAACAAGGTTCAAAGCAATTGGCTCTGAGATTTGGGAAACGATTATGAGAATTAAAAAAAAAAAACATATAAAAAAAGAAAGATAAAATTTTAGAGAAATCCAAAACCCACTAAAGCATGCACGGCCATTTGCTCGAATCAATAGACTTATGCCGGGTAGATTCACACTAAGTTTGATGAGGGTCTAGCCAATTGTTTTGGAGAAGTCGAAAATGTAATTGTTGACTGAGGGAATTAAGACAGAGGACAGACTGATCACCATATACATATATATACATGTATATATACATATATACATAAATATATATATATATATATATATATATATATATATATATATATATATATATATATATATATATATATATAAGTCAGCTGAGCTAAAAATTTATAAACAATGCAAAAATTAATGGAGCATGACCAATAAAAAAATTTTGCAGGGACCCACCTAAGGCAGATTCCCACCATCTTTGAAGAATATATGGCCAGCGAGTTTGGAGAAGTTGATAACATGAATAGTGGACAGATGCCAGAGAGATACATGTAACTGACCACCCTATAACCTGAGCTAACTTGTTATATGGTCAGCTAAAATGAAAACAAGGAAGCTAATATCAAATCACTGCATGCTGATGACTAGGTCCCACAGCACACTATACCAGTTAGTCAAAGCCTTACACTCACCGTGGTTTGCGGTGCTCCAGCTGCTCTTTTGTCAGCTGGAGTTTAACTAATCACATTAATTAATATGCATAAACTGCTGACTGCAGTGCACATGGTATTTTCATACTTTCTTTGAAAGCTCCATTTTTCAGTAGTTTGCATATGCAATTCTCATGTAAATTCCAGTTTTATGTGCAAGGAAATCAGCCCCAATGACAGAATGAGTTAAGTAAGCAAAGGGTTAACAAAAACCTTTTACACATTGATACTTTGTGAAACATAAGTCAGAAGTATGCAGCAGTAGACCAATAAGTTTCTATAATTATGTTGTCTCCTGGTGACTGGTCGATAAATATCTCTAACTTTATGGCTTCCTGGCATGTGTATTCTGATGAATATGACAAAGACATGCAAATTATCAATATATTCAACACAAACTTTTACATTTAAGCATATTGAAATATTCTTTTAAAAATTCATCATCTAAATATATACATTTCCATGACATTACATGTCAAACTGTACTATTTGCATGCAAGTGATCAATGCTTTCAGCTCAATTTTAATGCATTTATAAAGCATCCAAAATGTTGTTTATTGATTGAATTTGATGTAAATATCATATGTCTACTTTACCATTGGTTGCACATATGTGTGCGAAAGGAAATATCAAATACAATGTAACCCACACCGCAGTCTTCAATTATTGGATATATGTCTTAATTCACTGTTGAGCATAATATACAAAACAAAAATATCTTCATCTGGAAGAAGACATGTTCCTCATTGTGCCTACAGTGTCCTTTGTCTGGGTAGTCATGTTGTTAGTGTTTGTAGAGGAGGGCACTAATGAACCATCAACCTATCAGCTTTATTTGCTTTAAATATATGACCTCAGGGCTCCAAAGCATTACAGATCATCAATGGACGACACCATCTGCATTGTCATGTTGTTTCACTTGTTCTTTATGATCACGGCCCATTGACAGCTGGGATTAGCCAGGATCAATCTATAGGCTGACCATAATCGATATTTGGCATTCCCTTTGTTCAGGACAGCTGAACCGTTGAGATTATCAGCAACTGATCTTTATAACAGCATGCAATGAAGTATTATAGGGACATAGACTTATGGGTCTTAATTAATCTTTATCGCCACACAAGGTCTTCCAAAATGTAACCTCCTTTGAAGTCAGATAAGTTTTTGACACAAATTGGCATACACACATATCAGATATGATTAAAAACCTATATCCATACCGTATTCCTTTGCTTCAGTAGATCTTGTCTCATCTCAGTCATCTGATGTTTTAATTACACGTACTGCTTCATTTTTTTCTCAATTTCCCCTGGAGGGTCTCCTGTCATCATTACCTGTGATCATGTGACCTGTCAATGAGTACATTGCCACCTTTCACACTTTACTGTGACCATACCTTATGGGGGTGAGTGACTGATACAAAGGAATTATAGCAACTGGCTCATGAAGGCCACCAATATCACACCATGCAGGCTGTCAAAAAATAGACCTAAATAGCTGAAACACCTCCCTGCAGTTAACCGGTCGAGCCCATAACTAAATGACCTTTTCAGGTCTTTGTGGATAATGCTTTACAAATCAGTGTGAGAAATGTTAAGTTGAATATACCAAGAAACTGCGGAGTTGAGGTACTAAGACCTGCAGGCTGCCATTAATGACAGTCATGTTTCCAATATCAGTGAATATGTCACATTTTTTACCACATGTTGAAATCTCTCAGTGCATGTATCTAGTGAGAATTTGCACCCATCCCTAGCCTTTACACAGTAATACTAATTTTGTACTTTTGTATGAGATTTGTCTTTTTTTAAACAAATTGAAATTATTCTGCATAGACAATATGAAGCCTAGATTTTCATGTTATGGAAAAAATCCCTCTGAAGAAAGCGATATATCTTTTGTGGCATAAATACATGTACTTTATAGTGGAAGACCTACTTGGAAACTGAATTGAAAGCTTTTTCCACATTGATCAATATTTTCATATGTTAGCAGTACCTCAGTTCTACATAAATAGAAGGGGAAAAATGTACAATCAATTGGTTAATTCCGACAAAACTTTACATCAACCAATAGGGGTAGCCTGTTATTTTTTCTCTCTAGAATATAGATTTGATAGCCTGCCTCCATGCATTAACTTTCGCCATTTTCATAACAATTTCAGTGATTGGCAACTTTTCTTACAGGAGTGAAATAATGCTATAATTCTTTTTACTGAAAGCATAGTCATAAATTATAAGAGAGATATTCATAAACAAGCCCATGAAAATGTGTTGACTTGTGTTGACCTGAAAATGTAAAGATGTTGATGTAAAGTTTCATCGGAATTAACAAAATTTCTTGTTCTGTTGGTGGAATATATTTTGGTGGAGAATTGTATATGAGAGTTAAAGAGTTGTCCCTCCTTCAAGGGACCACTGACCATTGTTATCAAGTCCTTAGAGCACTATCTTTCCAATATTACTTGACCTCCATTGACTGACCACCTACTTTATGTGGCCACATTTGGGTCAGTTGTAGGGATGGTCTCCTTTTGGGTCTGCCTTAGAAGTGGTCTCCTTTTGGACCTGCCTTATGGATGGTCTTCTGTAAGACCTGTTTAGAAATGGTCTCCTTTTGGGCCTGCCTTAGAAGAGGTCTCCTCTTGGACTTGCCTTATGGATGGTCTTCTTTTAGGCCTGTTTAAGGACGGTCTTTTTTGGGCTTGCTTTAGGAATGGTTTTCTTTTAGGCCTGTTTGGCAATGGTCTCCTTTTGGGCCTGCTTTAGGAATGGTCTTCTTTTAGGCCTGTTTGGCGATGGTCTCCTTTTGGCCTTTTCGGCTTGCTTTAGGAATGGTTTTCTTTTAAGCCTGTTTGGCGATGGTCTCCTTTTGGGCTTGCTTTAGGAGTGGTCTTCTTTTAGGCCTGTTTCGGGATGGTCTCCTTTTGGGCCTGCCTTATGGATGCTGTTCTTTTGGGCCTACTTGGGGTTGGTCTCCTTTTGGGCTGTCTTGAAGACGGTCTCCTTTTGGGCCTGCCTTAGGGGAGGTCTGTCATTGGGTCTGCCTTATAGGGGAGGTCTCCCTTTGAGGTCTGCCTGAAGGGTGGTCTCCTATGGGGGCTGTCTTATGGATGGTCTTCTTTTAGGCATGATTAGGGATGGTTCCCTTTTGGGCCTATCTTAGGTGTGGTCTCCTAAAGGAGGGACTACTACACTCCTGCAGCCCAACAGCTAGCCTCTGCATGGGCTTAGCACACTGTGCCAGACCTGTGCCATGGAAAGCTGTTGCTGTTAACTCACTTTTGTTCTACAGAGACCAGGGTTAAGTGTTGCTAACACTCCCTTGGTTACATGTCTTCCTAAGCCTGCAAGGTGTAGGCCCACTGTGTGCTCAGATCCTCAGTGACAGCATCATGAATTCATACTTCCAATACTAAAGTCACCTATTTTTGCACATAATTTGCCAGCGCTAGACAACAATATCATAGTCACATTCCTCATAAAAAGAGCTTTCATTAAAGTGCCAACACACATACCAGTATATGTATTAAAGCCTCAATTAAGCCAGTTGATTGTGCAAATGCCTGGTAAGTCAAGCCCCGCTACTGTGAGACCAACTAGAGCACAGGGTTGAAGCAATCAAGCTGATAACATACATCACTTATGAAAGTGATTCTTGAAAATGCAAGGACTGTTCTTTGTACTTCCACATAAACTCTTCGAAGCCACAACACTGATCTTCACGATATAATTGTTCAGACTCCTGTTACCAGCATTACCACTCGTATCATTTTTGCCAAAGAATTCCAGCAGTAATATTCCATTTATTTGTCAGTACAATAGTCTTAAGTCATGCACAAATTGTGCCAAAAATAACTCGCCAGCCTCACATAGATTTTAATTTTGCCCAGAGTTGCTTAGAGTACATTTATTTCACCATATAAATGCAATCATCATTTAAGAAAGCATAAAGGACTATGTGTGCTCAGTGGAACTATTCAATAATAATAACCTGCATTTGTCCAAGGCATAGCAGAATAACTGTATGTTCTGATTCTAACAAATGAGACTTTAAGATTTGCACAATCCAAGAGAATGAAAGAGTTTGGACAACTCCGTATTCTGGAGGAAATTAGTTTTACCCTGCTGAATAAAATGTAAATTGTATTGATTAGATTTTAATACAGTGGTGTCTTTTATGACTGATTGCTCCATAGAGAAACTATACACCAAATGACATGCAAATTACACTTATTAGATTTGAATACAATAAGTCTCTGTTTTTACAGACCTCAGCATGAGGTAGTCAAATTGACAGAGCAGGTTTCCCACATACACTCTCCTCTGTTTCCCCCCTTCTTTGTGTAAACGCCTTCAGTAAGAGACCACCTACTGTCACAGACCATACTGTCTTTGAGACGTCTCTGGGGAAAACACTGTGTGTATTTCATTAGGAGTAGGAAATAGCACTTGATTCAACACACTGACTGTCTCTGTGGTAACATACAAATGACACAATGACAGAGTACCTCTTTTAATTCTGACTGGTAACCTAGAATTGGATTTTAGTCTGTCAAGTTTGCCATGCAGGTTTCTACTGTCAGTCCAATATATATAATTTGTGCCTGAACAGAAAGCCACTGACATGGTGGTTATACCATAAAGTTTGCTTGGCTACAATTGTTTGTCTTTCATGGATGTTACAGTTATATTGTGACTGATGGTGGTTGAAATTAAAATAACAAGCAAAACAAAGCTTATAGTTCGATCTGTAAATGAAGACCAGTATCTCACATAGACTATACATATACAATTGTTTTAGCTTGGAGGCCACCACAGGATGACTATTTTCATAAAGGAACTCTAGCTGTAGGTTTGGTGCTGAAAATCAAATATTACCCTTTTCTGACTTACATTTTTATGCTGTCATTGAAATTGGCTCCTGTCTGTATTAAGTGCAAATCAACAAAGGTCACAACATATTCAAAGTTGGTTCTAAATAGGTGTGGTTTACTGTATGACCCATTTTCATTGAGTATAACCTAGTTAAGACACAGCAGCCACAAACTACAACATAGTAAGAAACTTTACATTGTAAGTATAGACTCCAAAATCTCCTCCCTACCTCCCATACCCCCCCCCCCCCAAAAAAATCAGAAATATCATTTTCATAGTGACAGAACGTGCCAAACATGACTCTTTCATGTATCATATTTATGTGAAGAAATGTACTACATGTACATCACTGACTTGAGATAGGTGTAATCCTATAAAGATCAACATTGGTTTGTAGTATAACTGTTTCACCACTGCGTTTCTACCCAGGTTAACCTAGCTTTGATCGTTAAATTTCTAAGCATATTTTTCAACTATTTTGACTAACTTGATACTACATTTTGTATCAAAAAAGTTCTCATCGTATTTATTTCAACTTGTCAGCACTAGCAACATACATCTCGGTTTTTATTTTGCAAGGTCAATTTCAATGTCAAAAGGTCACATTCAAGGTCAAAGGTCATAACATTTGGCCGCTATCTTGGAATTTAAGACTTAAAACACACAAAGCAAGAGATGTATCTGATGCTGTAATTTATTCCATCTAAAAATTGATCAATTTTTGTTCCTTTGAAATAAACATATATATTTATAGTAAATACAACAAATAAAGGTAAACAACATTATATTTTTTATGTTTGGAATGAGTGGGACTCGAACCTGCAACCATTGGCACCAGTTGCCTAGCTGAAATGGGAAACACACATATCCACTCGACCAAATCTGCCTTCTTGAAAAATGTAAACATCGTTTTTTTTTGCTTGTTTTACATATGACTTTAAGCCAACCATGTCAGTTTCTACAGGCAATTTGCGGGTTACAAACCCTTTCCTCTTATACAAACCAACAGTCCATATCCAAAAAGTTTTGGAAGCAAGTTCATTTTAAACAAAAAAACATTACTTTCACACGCCATGCACTTTTTAGTAAAGTCAGGTACAGAGTTAAATCAGAAGGTCATTTTAAAGGTCAAATGTCACATAATTTGGCAGCCATCTTGGAATTCGACCACAGTCGCATCCAGCAGTCTGTGGACAATTCAAATAAAGTTGCTTCCCATGGTCGAAGAGTTAAATCAGTCCTCTCACCTTTCAAATAGAATCTTCACAACTACAGACAATTTATAAACCTAAATAAAGTTTAACCATTTAGCCAATTCAAGATAATTATAAAAATATGAGTGAAGCTCAGTTATTGGCATCCTTTATTTGCAGACCAAAGTCATATACAATGTATTCAATTTCCTGTTTCCAAAAGGATCCATACTCTGATTTTTTATCACATTATACATGCATTGTAACTACATTTTGCTTCATAAATACATTTTTCATCATTTAGTTCACATATTTGTGCATGCTGTAAATACATCACTTTTATGGATTTCATTTCATGCATTTATTTATTATCATTGTATCCACCAAGGGCCCTGTTGGAGATGGGGATAGGCACTCACTCAACTGGTTCACTTTGTTAAAAAAAAAGTCAATAAAATTATATATAGGTTTAACATGTATCTTTCCAAATGTAATAACACACTTCATGAATGGCACAAGATAAGAAACCAGGCCTACACACAAGGCAAGCTTATAATATTACCCCATTGCACCTGTACACCAGCACTCTAGTTTGTGCTTCAAAATTCAATACTTATTGCATGAAAATCATGTCATGGAGACCTGGTATTCTAAACTATGATCAGGTCATGTCAGACTGAAACAAACCATACCCAGCAATGCATGTTTGGCAGCTTTATAGTGCTCACTTTGAGTCCTTTCCCTGGCATTTAATATGGCAGAGGAGAAGGACTCAAAGTCATCCATTCTTTTCTCATCCCTCAAGCTACATACAGGAAGTAAACACAATCATATTCATCTTAATTCCCTTTGCAAAACTGGTTTGATAGAGATGGATTTGGAGGCTAGCAGCATATGAGATATGATTAATATGATTACTCTTATGTACACTAATGAAAAAAGAGAATGTATATGGGTCTATCAAAGTATTTGGAGTTCAAGCAATTTTTCCTGCTGCATCACAACTCAAAGCATGACAAGGAAAAGCTATTTGATCTTTAGTTATTATGCTTGGAAATAGTGCTCAGCTTGTAATTGTCAAAGATGACTGTTCCCACGTTCTCACAGCATACTTTCTTTGAAATTGGACCCTCCAATCATGATAATCTCATCTTGATTCTTGTCTCATATTAACACAGAAATGTTCACTGGCTATATAGTGTATACCTATTATTTCACACATCTTTATCATGAATGAAGCCCATCAGATCAAAGATGGTTCCATAGATGTACAATGCCTGCTCCCTCTGTCTGCCCACCAGTAATGTCTTAACCTTACCTGGATTCTCATTTTGTAGTATCTCATACTTCTGAATGCCAAACAAATTGTTTAGAACATGATTAGAAGAGGATACCTATGACTTGACTTAACTTTCCTTCAGGTAGAACTACCCACATAAACGCAGATTCTACTTGATCTACAGATCTGAATATCTGAGCTATACATGGAGCCAAAAAAAAGCTAAGCCTTAAAAGGTCATATCATTGGACTGATTCAACAGCTAACCTGACATATCCTAAGTGCGGAGCACCCAGGGTGCAACAAGGAAAGGTGTTGGACTATTGAAATGTTATCCTGGTAAGCCTTTCCTGACATTTTCATTGAAAATACTTTGAGAAAGGACAATATTTAATAAAATGGATGAAGCAAATGACCTTTGAAGTTACCGGTTACTGTGGACTGGAAAAAATGCTCAGAAAAACTGTCCTGCATGGTGCTTCATGGTTCTCCTTTAATCTTGTAGAAACCTATATTTGAAAGTCCTATAACTTCCATGAAAGTCATTGGAATGTAGAGTATGTAGGAGTGACTGTACAAGTCTAGCAAGTCTGACCTTTTCTTTTCTGAGGGTTATGTGCAGTTACCTTATCTTTGAGAAACTTGTTAGGACTCCATAAACTATGGGCATGATTAAGAAACTGTATTGTAATAGTCCCATTACATAGCAAAGGACCAGTGCTACTTGCTGACCAATTCTATCAAAAAGGCAATGTTTTGCAAGCTCCCTTTTCTATAGCCAATGGCTTGAAAGATATTATTCTCAAACACTAAATGGTTAGAGGATGTTCTTACTAACTTCTAGCAATTCCTTCTTGCAAAAAGACAAATGGTTGGCAAATGGGCCTGATCCCAGGACCAATTCTTTGCAGAATGCTTTCACAAAAGGACTAATGGTTGGCAGAGTGCAGTGGACTGACGGTTGGCACAACTTCATTTATCAAAGGACTGACAGTTAGCGGACAACACATATCAAAGAACTGACAGTTGGCAAGCTACATATATCAAAGAACTGACAGTTGGCAAGCTACACAAATCAAAAGACTCACAACTGACAGTCTACATACATCAAAAGATTGACAGGTGTGCACTCGCAAAAGGAGGGATGGTTTGTAGGCTGCTTACAATAAAAGGATTACGGCTGGTAAACTACTCTTAAGGACTAATAGCAGTTTATGCTGCTCATATCAAGGGACTAAGCTGTTGATTGCATTTATCTACATGTAGATCTATAGCTGATAGGTTTGTCTCAACAAAGAATCAAAATCATGTTTGTTGGCTTTACCAATTGAATAGCAAATAGTTTATATACCTCCATTATCTAGTTGCCAAGGAGCTGAGGCCTGCAAGTATCAAAGGACCAATTGCACGTCTCTGTACCAGCCAATCACTGCCTCTTTCTTCTGGCAGTGGACATGTGGGGTTTAGATATGGTCATTATATCATTGGCTCAATGGCTTCCTAGCCTCATCTGTCAGTTGAACTAAAAACTTCAAGCTGGCCTCCCCTTTCTGTGGACTGGTGGCTTCCTTGTCTTTTCTAATAGTGGATGAGCAGGTCTTGCCTTTTTCGTCACTGCTCAAAGACGATGTCTCCTCTTGTTATCACCACAAGAAAGGCAAGGTCTTGCCCTTATACCTTTCTGACAACATCCATATACAAATCCTTTACCTTTCAAGCATTCCCTCTTGGCAGTGTTATCTACAGTAAAGCCATGCATTTCTTTTCAGCGTCTTGTGCACACCACTCCACTAATTACGATGTACATGTACATGTACATGTAGGCAGCTGTCTTTGATGGCAATCCATCATCATTATGTGATTCCTCCTGTTGTATCTACATCTTTTGTATCAAAGTGCAAAAGTACCCCTCTACTTGTATGATAAGTATAAACGCCACACACAAACTGTTTCATTTCACAGTGCAATGTCCTCCATTTCCCTATTTTTCATCTATTAATGTTAGTGACCGATGTCAAATATAGCCTGAAACATTTATCATCATGGGTTTGGTTTGTGTTAAAATGTAGCATTAAAAAATGCAGTACCACCAATAACATTTGACCATGATGTCTAATATACCCAACAAAAACAAAAACAAAAACAGTAACATGATACATGGAACATCAATATACAGCAAGCAATTTAAGGGCAGTATGTCCCTATGTGTTACTTTAACTCATTCCATATAAGTCCCTGATTTTTCCACATATTTACCTAGATTTAAGATGAAAATTGCATATTTAAATTCTTCATGAAAAGAGCTTTCATTCAAGTACCAACATGCCTATAGCCTTAAGTCAGTGGTTCTGGCACTGTCTGGCAAGTCATGTTGCAGCTGCCGCAAGGGCAGCTGCAGCATGACGTGCCAGGCAGTACCAGAACCACTGACCAAAAATGTGACCATAGTATGGAATCAGTTGATTAAAGTGAGTGATTTCTGTTGTAAGCACATACTCTCAAGACAGAAGTCACTGTGTTTATCGGTATGCTAATGTCTGATTCATGATTTCGGAAATAATGAGGGATATTCACACTCAACAAGTAAATATTTGAAAACCATAAACTCCAAAATAACCATCTAATGTCCCCTTGTGGCAGCTGCAGCATGAGAGCCACTGACCAAGGCCTGTCACCATAGTATGGAATGAGTTAAAGACCCATTCACTCTCTTTATTTCAGGTTGAAATGACACAAAATAAAATTTATGCAGTGAAACAGTCTTTGTTTCTTTAAATCAGTTATTATGCAGGAATGGATATGTCACGTACTTTTTGGTAAAAGGGGTATATTGAAGTTAACTAGACATTACTGACTTTGCAGGACAAAATCAAATATCTCCCAGTAAAACATTTTGTTCATGAAGGATATAACTAATGATATCATTGCAGGAAAACCAAATTCACCTATGTAAACCTGTGACCTTTATAATTAGGTCAAGGAAACCAAGATACAATCACAACTTTAAGGTCTCACCTACATACATATACATGTAATTGTACTGAGTTTCATCAAGTTCCTGAGTTCACCACCCCCGTCTCTGAAAAGGTAAATGTTTCAGTGGTTATCACACTGAAACCAATTTCACATAAAAAAAATGTGGTTTTTACAAGACAAAACCAGATGTCTCTCCATGGAAAACTTTGGAGACTGATTAAACGACGCATGTTTGCTCACATCTATGCTAGCCCAAAGCTACACATTGCTGACTTGTGCTGTACATACAGTAAAAAATTGCTGTGCTGTGTTTAAATAAATTATAATTTGAGAACAGGGTTGTTTGTTTGTCTTTACTTTGTAACCAAAATTGAGGTGACCAAAATATCAGTGATCATGAGCAAAGTCATTCAGAACACATACACCTCAATGGATAAATCATCATCATAATGTTAAAGATAATTATGTTATACTGCCCATGAGTATCAAAAAATTAAAGTGTTTTGATGATTAGTACAAGTATGAGACACAAATTTCCATGGATCCTTTACATGTATCCAAGTGAGTTGCCGGTTAAGAGGACTAGTCACGCAAATTCAGTCCTGACCTACCTTGATGTTTATTTGTACCAAGTTTCATGAAGTTTTGCTCAGTTCTAATAGATCTATTACACAAAAGCTAAAAGTGTCGAAAAACATGACCATCAAGCAGATGAAGTGGAAGAAATGAGCAATAAAACAGTATGTCTCCTCAATTCCATTGTGAGACATTACTATCATTGCCCTTTTAAGAAACTTGACATATTTGGTTTATAATTTTGTGATATGATCCCTTAATTGGTCACATAGTCTCACACCAATCAAGCACACATTTTTTTCAAAACCACTACACATATATGTATATTATATCACAAAGCAGATTTCTTTTCTGAAATAGTAATTTGCATATACATGTAGTAGTCCTTCCTTGGAGGGACCACCTGCCTCTTTCAGTGCCAATCACGTCTGAAGTCAATCTACTTAAATCAGACAATTTGAATTATCATTAGGATCCCAGATTTGTATGCCTCATAAAAAGACCTTTCATTCAAGTACCAGCATGCCTATAGTTCCAAAGAAAATATCCCAGGTTAACAGCCTTTCTCCACGTGCATTGCGCTCAGCGTGCGCCCAGAAAAGCAGTTGACTCAGCCTAAAACTTGGCACTTAAAGAGTTAAGACCACATTTACCAGGTATCTAGTGCCATCTTTTCCATGTTATTTGACCTGCAATGAGAAACCACCTGTTTTGGGGGTCCACATGTGGACCTTCCACACAGGTGGTCTCTCAAAGGAAAGACTAACGTATTGCCACTTGGAAATATCTACACTTATGTAGTGGGAGTGACAATGGTGTTATGTAATTGCCCACTATTTTCCTATTGGAAATTTGGGAATACTTGTTCTGTGAAACATGATATTATAATCATTAAGCTATTATATAAATAGCCCAGTGTTCAGCCCAAGGATCATATTCACTAAATATATGTATTGATTTCCTTACAACTTTCTCATTTAGCATCATAGCATGCAAGGTTTCAGTTATATACATGATTATACTGCCAATATTTCCACCCCACGACCCACATTGTTGTAACTCAACATACCTGTAGGTGGCCATATAAATATCTAAAAAAATCAGCATTGCATATTCTCTGCTCTTTCTTTATATATATATATATATATATATATATATATATATATATATATATATATATATATATATATATATGTATATATATATATATATATATGTATATATATATATGTATATATATATATATATGTATATATATGTATATATGTATATATATGTATATATATATGTATATATGTATGTATGTTTATATATGTATATATATATGTATGTATATATATATGTATATATGTATATATGTGTATATATGTATATATGTATATATGTATATATATATATGTATATATATATATGTATATATATATATATATATATATATATATATATATATATATATATATATATATATATATATATGTAAAACTAAAGATATACAGATTCCAACTCTAACAAAGCATGAGGAACACAAGTCCTAAAAAAATTTGACATCAAAACATTTCCAGTGATATGCAATTGAACCTTTAATTCCAAAGTGTTTAAATCCTTTCTCCACTGGAAGCCTTATCACTTTGGTACTGGCATGGCATAACAACATAAAGGAAATCTGGCTGATTGAAGTGAAAAGAGTTAATCAGTGTGAACAAATAGCAATCTCAGTCTCTGCAAATTAGCACATCGGTGGTCACAAGGAGTGACCGTCAATTTTTGGCACAGTGAAGGCTGCTATGGACAGAGAAAAGCAGGTAAAGAGTTCAGTATGGACACGTACTCTCTGAAGACTTATAGCTGGATAGTCTGAGTTTGACATTTGCAAAATTAGCAAAACCAAGTACATAGTCCACATGAACATCAAGCTTTTGATAAACATGACGCTGAGGTGTAGTAAACACAACACCCTGGCTGCATAGCTGTGCAGACACTTTACAGTTTGGAGAATGAATGGTTTTCATATTGTTAAAAGTAAAAACTTCATCAATTTTGAGTTTTCTACAGAACCAAGGCTGGTATAGGCCATCTGATAAACAGACAATTTCATATCAATTCCATCACACCTAGATTTCCATGTGGAAGTACATATACTAAGTATGCAAGTCAGTATTCAGGTACAGTCAACCCATGATCAACAGCAGAGAAACTAATGATAAGTCATCTCACAAGTGACCCTTGCTATGAATCTTACACATTCAAATTCTACCTGAAATCAAGTGCCAACATAAACAAAGTACCAAAAACACTCAAAATCAACGCAAAAGCCAAATAGCTTTGGTCCAAATTAGCTAGTATTGTGAGCTACCACTGCAATGCAGCGATCGCACCCCCACTCTCTACTTGGCAACTGGCCTTTCTCTGTTGCTGGGTAGGTCACTCGATCCTCGGCCGTCTCACACAGTTCTGCCATTGGTTTGTTGTGCGTTGTTTTTCTACAATCCTCCAGTTGTTATACAGAAATAACATGGGCACTGGGTGTTCTGGTGTCGGACCTTTACCCCCAACAAAATGTCTTGAACAAATTCTGTCAAATTTGCCTGGTGGTTCATAATGTTCCAGTCTTTTCACCATTTTCAACCACTCCAATCGTTTCTGTGTTTCTTTGGAGGAAAACTGTGGAAAGCTACCCCTTGCATCCAGGGGTATTTATCCAATTTACCCAGTTTTCTTGTGTCTGGCTTACAGTCAGGAACTTTGCAATTGTAGACTGTCATTGTAGCTTGTAAATACTTCTGTCGTACATTGGAAAATAATGATCAACTTTGCGATGTCATTTCCCTGTACTTTAACTATGGCACAACATGGCTGCTATATTGAAATCACCTAACCTGACGCAAGGTGCACTGGGAAATGACCCTGGCGCTTCTGCGGCTACCAATGGTACTAGCTAATTTGGACCTTAGGTATTGGTAACTGTTTAGTTTACAATGGGACAACATTCATAAATATTGTTGGCAGCGTACATCTTAACATTTGGACAACATACATAAATATTGTTGGCAGTATGCATCTTGACAATGGGACAACATAAATATTGTTGGCAGTATGCATCTTGAGTATGGGACAACATACATAAATATTGCCGGCAGTGTGTATCTTGACAATAACCAGTCAGCAGGGGATATCACCCAATACCTACTGAGGTATTGAAGGGAAAACTGTTCCAGGTAACATTAATGCTATCGGTCAGTGCAAGCACATTGCTGACACAAGCCAGCCCCTATCTTATCTCTCCTTTCTTATATTTTCGTTTTACTTTCATTGCTGACCCACCTGTATATTTCTAAGTTGGCCTGCCCACAATTCAGCTGTCTACTCCAATATTACCAAATGCGCTCTGATTTAGTTGTGGTCAAACCAGATCATGATTTTCAATGCAATCTAATTAATTAACAATTAATATGCTCTCATCTGCAGACAAATTAATAGATCAATTATTGGTTGACCAGCATCTAAGCAGCAGGATCCAGCTTCTAATTTTCTTGCCAACTATGACATAATGAACACAACCATGGTGCACTTTCAAGCGTATTACGTGAAACAAAAATTGATTACACAAGTCCACAAACACATGTAGCTTTAACAGTGCACATGGTCATTATCAACACACAGAGTGACCATGTCCCATGTTAAGATCTCCATTTTTTCCTCAATACACTAGTATACCTGCATAATTTGTTACCCATTTGCAGACAGCAAGCTTATAATGTTGAAAAACAATGGACTTGGATTTCATTCTGCTTTTGCTTATTAACTGCTGGCTATGAGATCACTTTTGGCTGCACACATCAAAGGGATTTAGTATTTTAGTGCAAGTTTGAACCACTGAATTAGTGTGACTTCACTTTTGATTAAAAATATGAAAATCAAAAGAAAATTTCTATATTTGAAAATAAAGATGCTACAGACATCAGAGAAAATGTTCAAGGGCAGTTTATGTTGATGCTGGCCGGTGCATGCAGTTAAGTCTCACAAGGAAACAGAATTGATGTTTAAATGATAAACAACAGTGGGTAAGGGTGCAGCAAATGGAATGACCCTAGCCCCTTGATTGTCACACCTTCAGTGCTGCAGGATCCTAAGTTGAAATGACTTGAAATACATGTTCTTATAAAACACAATATATATTAAATTTATGTCTTTTGCAAGGCCAGTATTATGAAACACCCAGGCAAAACTCAGCAAGCTTGTGTTGCTGATACTTTTAGCATTATGTTTATGTCATATGTACTGATTTTATATGTGCAATTAGATCAACACGTAAAAATTATCTTGGCAACATAATGTTATGTAAATATAGTCTATACCTGTTTTATTTTGTAAAAGAACATAGAATATACCATGTAACAAGGTGGCCCAGGTGACTACAACATCACTTCAATGTTCCAGCATGGGTCTCCTTGACCGGCTTGGTTAATATATCGATTGTCTACATTTCCTGTGTATTTATATGGTCAAATAAAGTGGAATTGAATCTGGAATCTTGAATGTATAGAGGGCCCTGGGGTAGATTAGTGCCCTTGGCACTAACCAGTACACCCTCCGAAAAGAAAGTTATATAAGCAATGAGAACTTTTTGACGCGAAACATCCTTTCAAAACAAGCAAAGCTACAGCTTATAGCCAATCATGCAGTGTAGACCAAGACTCAAAACGAGGCTTCACATGATTGATCATGCAGTCTAATTAAGAAAGGAACCTAGGCCACCTGTGGCAACATGTTTTTCTTTTTGCATCTGTGACGTCAGATGTTAACAGGTCTATGGTCCTATTTGTAATGTGGTTTTTACCTGCCTTCTGATATACATACCACCAAAATCTACTGTATCAATGAAGCTGTCCCCATAACTTGCACCCGAAATGTCACACGATCTGGGAAGATGATGCAATACATGTATGAGCTTAATTACCCTAGACATTAAGCATGTTCAGTGTGACACAGTTGGTCTAGCTAGTGTATGAATCCATGGACTCTGAGCTAATTCAGTGAGTGTGGGCACTATGGTGACATGTGACAACCATGTGACCATGAATGACATGTGACAACCATGTGACAACCATGTGACCATGATAGACATGTAACAAGCAAGTGACCATGAATGACACAGCTCAGATCAGTCTGTCAATATGCAGTAAAACCTGTCATTATTGAACACACTTTGGGACTGAAGGAAAGCGTTCACTATCTTAAGGTGTTCACTGATTCATTTTAAGTTAACATTAACAACACAAGATAGGGATAACAAAATGTTCACTAATTGCAGGGTGCATGTTCACTAACATCGGTGTCCACTGAAGACAGGTTTTACTGTATATGTATACCAAGTGCAGTAGTAATTTCTAGGATCCTGCACCAGAAATACATGTACATGTGGCAATGTAAGATGATCAGATATAAATGTACAAGCACTAAAGATGGAGTGAACTTCACATCTAAAAGGTGCATCATCTGCATGGTATTGGTGCCTTTCAAGGGGTTAAAGTTTTGGGCTACTGGGAGCTTCAAACTTTGACTTAAAATATACACAACCCTGTGGGGATTAACCCAATATGTACATTCAACATTTTTCCCATTAAAATCCACCATAAATTGTGAGGTGCCATAAATATATGGTCTGTTTGACCCTTTTATCATCAACAATGACAGATGTGAATAGTCAACAGCTTTCTTCAAATCCTAGACGGTTCACTTACATTTACATGTAAAGCATGAATCACTTAAAAAAACATAAATTAACGGACATGAGAAAGCCAAAAATTAAATAGATGCCTATTAACCATTCCCAACAAAACCTGAAAACAAGTAGACAGTAATAAAGAAGTCAGATTATTTGCAAATGAAGACTACAGGTTACATGACAGTGTGGCTGTATAGTATATGGATATGATAGCACACATTGGTGGCTCTCCGGTCAAGATTTAGTGTCCACTTGACGCTAGTGTCCAGTCCTGCCTATTGAGCCCTTTTGGTAAGAGCCAGTACATCTCCCCTGTCGTCATAACTGTCGAGTCTGCTCGGTGATTTATACTGGCAGTGCAAAGATCAGCCATGTGTGCTTTGTGCCTTATCCTAACAGTCTTGCCGTCTTCAAGCGAAAGACGTGTTCCCTCCTGTTTATTTCATTTTATATTTCTGTGGGTGTAAAGTATCACAATAAATTGCTTAAGTATGCATAGACAGTGATTATCACCCATAGTAATCTGTCCAACTGAAGTAGCAGCCACATTAATCTAATGAAAACACTACCACTTGCACTGATCATCCTATATATTTTTTCCCTGATAAAAAAGATATTTCATTACATAGATGAATCCCAAGGCTTACATGTACTGAAAGGTCTTCTATAACAAATTCTCTCTTCAGTGCCTAAAGCTGGTGGGCATGGAGCTCGAGGGACCTACAATCTCAAGCATAAAGTCACGGACTGTCAAGTGGCATTTCTACAAGGAGTGGTTATACTGTCATACAAAACTGTCCATCTGTCAGTTTGTCATGCAGCCCAACTAAAGTCACTGGAAAATGCATAAATCTACATTTATGGGAACAATATCAACAGTCAATGTATTTGATGACCCTGTGTATATCCATTTACAAGTCTGTTGTGTTGTGACAAAGCCTCAGCCACATCAAAGGATCTCATTAGGCTCATTAGGTGAGTCTTTGTGTGCTGTCAAAGGGACCAGGCATTTTTTCTAACGGGACATTAGATGGTTATTTTTGGGTTTATGGTTTACAAATATTTACTTGTTGAGTGTGAATATCCCTCATTATTTCCGAAATCATGAATCAGGCATTAGCATACCGATAAACACAGTGACTGCTGTCTTCAGAGCATATGCTTACAACAGAAATCACTCATGTTAATTTACTCATTCCAAACTATGGTCACAGAACTTGCTCAGCGTTTCTGGCACTGCCTGGCAAGTCATGCTGCAGCTGCCCTTGCAGCAGCTGCAGCATGACTTGCCAGGCAGCGCCAGAACCACTGACTTAAAACTATAGGCATGCTGGTACTTGAACGAAAGCTCTTTTCATGGAGAATTTAAATATGCAATTCTCATCTTAAATCTAGGTAAATATGTGGAAAAATTAGGGAGTGGTATGGAATGAGTTAGAGACACAGGCTACACCATCTTGAAAGGCTGTTTTCCTGGTTCCTGATCATACTATTTCCCTAATATACCAGTCATGGGAATACCCACTTGCCATAAAAAAGAAATCTCTTTGGGCAGTTGGGCAGCCTTTTGAAACAGGAGCTTCAGGAGCTATCTACATTATTCCCTCATACATTGCATATACTGCCTCAGTTCTGCTGAGTACTATCTGCAGCAGTTTCACTTTCATCTATCTCAAAGAATGGACTACAGCTTCAGTTCAGAAGCAAAAAATACAAACAGCCAATCAGCAACTCACGTGGCAATGCAGCCAACCAATGACTCACACTCACCCACATGATGCAGAACAATCAATCATGTGTCCAAACACCAACATGTGATGCAGGCAGCCTACCACATAATTACATGACCATATTGTAGGACAGCCAACCAACAACTCATTCTGACCACATGATGCAAGACAGCCAGCCTATCAGCTATTGATAGATGATACAGGGCAGTCAATGCACTATTCACACAACCATGGTGCTGAAAAAAGTGGCAATATAACTACTCAATTTTCGTACATTATGAGCATATGATAGAGAACATCTGGTGAGCTATTCTACAGACAACTTATGTATATACAATGTAGGACTTCAAATTTGAAAACCTCTGGTGACATGCATGTACAAAGCTGGCGGCAAATGTATGGTATGGAGGGACATTTAAGGGAAAATATGAGATTAGAGGCAGAGCAATGAGTGGCAGGCAGAGGGAATATAGCAAAGCTATGGGACACATGTAACAAAACAGCAGGGTGTATGGGATAAGGCGAACATAGTGGGTAGCACAGATATATAGCAAAACAGTGGTATGGCATAATAAAATGCGGTGGTCCCCCTCTTATAAGGCCCCTCTCACCAGAGGCCACTCTTCTTGAAAGCCCAGTATTGTGCAGAATGTAGGGTATTTCAATTATATTCTCCCCTCAAGAGAGGCAACCCCTCTTATAAGGCCACTCTTTGGCTGCATTTGGGGTGGCCTCATAAGAGGGGGACCACTGTAGCGTGATTTGACATGGAAGGTATAACAACACAGAGTTACAGCATGGAGATATACATGTCCAACATGGAGATATACTAAGACAGAGGTATCATATGGAGGTAGATGTCCATGTATAGCAAAAACAGTGGGTGGCATAAAATGTCATTGCAAAATATTGCAATATGGCCTGGACTAGTACAGCAAAGTGGGGGTACAACACGGAGGAGAAACAAAACTGGGAGGTTAACCCTTTCCCCCTCAAATTGGCCAAAACCGGTTGGTGGTCAAATGTGGTCTGCTTCAGTGTTTTCAACTAATTTCAACAGTTATGAAAAACAATTTGACTGAGAAATGCACATGAGACTTATCAAGATCACATGCCCCAGGTCAACAGCTTTCCTTTGCATGGGTTGGGCACTTAGTGCCCAACCCATGCCAAGGAAAGCTGTTGACTCAGTCTTAATCCAAGGGGGAAAGGGTTAATATTAGAGGTATGGTCAAAACCTGTAGTTGACAATGTAGTACAGCATAGAGATATAGCAAAACATTAGTATGGCATGAGGTTACATGTACAGTGGTCGCCCTCTTACAAGGCCACCCCAAATTCAGCCAAAAAGTGGCTTATAAATGGGGTGACCTCTCTTGAGGGGGGAGAATATAATGGAAATACCATACTTTCTGGACAAGAATGTTGGCCTTTCAAGAGGGGTGGCCTCTGGTGAGAGGGGCCTTATAAGAGGGTGACCACTGTACATACATGTACATGTATTAGAAGAACAATGGACTGCATGGAGGGTATGGCAAAGCAGTGGTAAAGCATACAGGTACAACAAAATGGCTGTACTGCATGGCATTGTAACAATAACAAGGGCTGTAGCAAAATAGTTGTACACTGTACAGCAAGGTATCGCAAAACAGTGCTAGAGAGCATCGAAGTACAAAAGAAAGTGATATGGTATGCAGGTAGAGCAAAAACAGCGGGTGGCATGGAAATAAGTGGCAGGCTTGGAGGTATAGCAAAAGATATGATACACTGAACAAGTATTACTCTGTGTAGAAAGTCAGAAGACTGATGACAACAATGTACAAATGATCAGCTTGCAATGCTGTGTATAAATGCTTGGTACCTTGAGATAATTCAGCTGATCTAATAAGACCTCCATCTGCGGAAGGGCAGTTTTGGCATGGCTGGCAATATTATCATAAATACAGGAATTACAGCCATTATAGTCTGTTTAATTTCCTTGAGACTTGCCAACTGCCCTACCGAGTCAAATGTGCAGGGAATCAAGAGAGTAAGAAAGGTTTGGCTGCGTTGTGAATGGATTGTGTCAAATTAATCTTCATGCACCTATGGGTACAGCTGCAATGTAATCATTCAAAAGTTGCCAGCTTTTAGTAAATTTGGGTTTCAATTTGGCTTTAAAGACTAAAGAGACAAGTAACAATTGTGATGTGCCAGTATGTAGGGATACAACTAATTGCATGTGATCTACAAATTGTGGCTAAATGCACACAGGTTTTGCTGTCAGATCAGTTCCAACTACAATGCTACCTGAAGCTGAAATAAATCTTTCAGCTGATGACACACCACTCTGGACTTTCGGGACTCCCCCCAGTGCCACTCAAATCACTCCCCAATTACTTGATGTTTCCTGACATTTCCATAAATAAGTGTCCCATTTCCGAAATGCAAATTCATCCTGCATTAGGCTTAGATGGCAATTTTGAGACCATTTCGGAAAATCTCAATCAGTGTGATTACAGGTTTGTGGTCGTGTGACATCAGGGGTGATCTGAGACTATATGATAGAGACTGACAGGGCTGCCAGCAATTCGTCACGTCTGTCTCTACAGCTCAGTATCAGTCCACGGCACTCATTAACCACAAACACAAGTACCGTATTATCTCTAATTAATGCCCCAGGCGCTCAGATAATGTAAAATGAGCCTCAATTGTGGACCTTTCTTTGGAACATTATAGCTATAATGTCATTTAATTGCTGGTAAAATAGAGCCTTAAACAGTATTTAAAGGGGGGAGGTCAGGTATAAAATGAACAAAGGTACTTTCCATGGATACAGGTGCTGAACAGGGATAAATGGACATGAAGCAATGAAGTGTCATTACCAAGGCAACACAATCACAGCTACCTGTGACCACAGAGCCTGCGAGTCAGTCTGCAAAGCAATTGCTGTGGCACAGTAGTCCCTGTCACCAGAGACCACCCCTACAGCAATAAAAAATAGGCCTTATGAGACAGGTGGTCTTTCATGACAGGTAAATTAACATGGGAAGTATAGCACTTGGGATTTTGAAAAGCGGTCTGTCATGAGAGGGTGGTCTCTCACGACAGGGGTCTCTCATGACAGGGACTACTGTATAAAGATGAAGGCCATGCACTCACCTTGGATATTAAACTGATGCAACATTCTCTGTGCACTCAGGCAGGCCACCATACACTCATCATGTGTGTACATGTATACTGTGGTCATTCATGTGCCCGGATACGCCGCACACTCACACACCAGGCACCCTCTGGCCAATCACATCATGATAGCTAGTAGGATACATGGTGTACCTGCAGAGACATGCAGTTATGACACAATTTTGTTCCACATATGCATTTAATCTGTCCACATCAGAACAGACATGCAAATATCTGCTCAATCATTCTAATCCAGGCGAATGTGAAAAAAATTGTCATCTGCCATTCCTCCTAAGTCACCATATTGTGATGTAGATGGTGAAACGATACAAGGTAAGTGGCCTATATTGAAATCTCCAGTGACAGAGTTTGTAGTTCACATGTAACACTCTACTCAAAGAAAATAAGAAAATTTAAAGATAACAAATAAAGCAACACAACCAATGTAGGTACAGGGTATAAGATTGAAACTCGTTTTGTGTGCATGTCTGTGAGAATATTAATTTTTTATGTT
Organism: Hermodice carunculata; assembly: GCA_964020975.1. Classification (NCBI taxonomy): domain Eukaryota; kingdom Metazoa; phylum Annelida; class Polychaeta; order Eunicida; family Amphinomidae; genus Hermodice; species Hermodice carunculata. The sequence continues at coordinate 82,768,043 of OZ026622.1, forward strand.
TCCTGGATGTGGCTCTAAAGCAGTGGGATTACTCATGAAGCAGGCTGCAATCTGCAATCGCTCATGAGCCCTCTGCCTCACAGCCATGCGTGATGGCCATGAAGAATGCTCTCATGGGCAAACAAACCCACTCTGTTTTACTCTTTAATATAACAGCAAAATGTTCATGACAGAATCCATCAGGATTAAGGGTGATATCCTACAGGATATTGGGAGATGGGGCAGATAACCAATGGTAATACTAAATGTATACAATGCTATCTTTTTAACAATGTCTGATGCATTTTGCTGAGTCACTGTTGCACAACTTAACAGTTCATCATGCACGTCTGTGTCTTCTTGTATTACTGTTCTTCATATGAGTGAAATATCACACAAAATTACAAATACTGTCTGATTTTAATTGATGCATCTATTGAGGTTCACAAGTGTGAGGTGTTAATAATGGAAGGGTGCAAGGGAACCTTTAATGAGTTACAAAAATCCAAGCTGCACCAACCACAATGCTCTACCAAACAACTTCAACTTTCTGAAGGATGCATTACATGACAGCATCTACAATGATTTCGTAAAAATATCAAAATCTTACTAAAACAGGTAAAATGCTTGCAGACAAAATCACTTCATTATATTGTGATAATAAGCAATTCAAACCACAAATAATGACTGTGAACCCATATATTTACATGTAAACTATACTTTACCTCAACGGAAATCTAAAAACAATATATATCCTGTGTTCATTGTGGACATTCAGAAAGGCAAACTAAGATAGCATAATATGAAATGCTACATGGTTATCTTCATGTGCTTCTGTTGAAAAAAAAAATTCTCATTATAAGTTGATCCTACTCTTTCAATACAAATGCCATCTTTCCTAGGAAACATAAAAAGATTGACATGCACCATCGGCCTCAGTTCAGGTGACATGTAACATTCCCATTTCCTAAAATATCTCTGCCACTGTAGTTGTAAATCCCTCAGCTGAAGGCAGCCTAAACAAATTCAGATCACGATCCACCCACTTGCAGGTTAAACTTCATTCAACACAATAGCCATCAGCATTATGAACAACTAAAGACAAGACAATTCAATGAATTGGCAAGCATGATATATTGTGCACTGAACAACAGTGCACATAGAAATACCACTGAAATGTTGTACTATTGGGCATCTCCCATCCCACCTGCAAATACAGTCTTTTAAATTCACACATTATTTTGAAAATTGCCATAGAAAATAGCTTTAAAGATGCATGTTCTCCATCATAAAGTAAGCATAGAAAGTAGTTTTAAAGATGCATCTTCTTCATCATAAAGTAAGCATAGAAAGTAGTTTTAAAGATGCATCTTCTTCATCATAAAGTTAGCATAGAAAGTAGTTTTAAAGATGCATCTTCTTCATCATAAAGTTAGCATAGAAAGTAGTTTTAAAGATGCATCTTCTCCATCATAAAGTTACCATGGAAAGTAGTTTTTAAAGATGCATCTTCTCCATCATAAAGTTACCATGGAAAGTAGTTTTTAAGATGCATCTTCTCCATCATAAAGTTACCACGGAAAGTAGTTTTAAAGATGCATCTTATCCATCATAAAGTGCATATATGTAACACAAATTTGGCAAAGTTACCCTCAGTTTCTCTTGAGATATCACAGTCATGTCATTCCAGTGGGCACCACTTGGTTAACTTCACAAAAAGTTTTGTCCATCTTAAGGCACATCTCTGATAAAAATTTGGTGAGGTTATACTCAATTCTTTTGGACACATTGCAGTGCCACTCTCCCTGTCTCCAAATAAAAAGTTTAAAAATTCATTAAAAGAGTGATCAGATGGTGCTGGTTTTCAGTCGCCACCATGCAGGCACATGAGGAGGTACATCTATAACAAAAATTTGGCAACAGCTTTTTCTGAGATATTGCAGAAACATTGTGAGGATGGATGGACAGACGGATGGACAGATTGACAACACCGAGAATGACAATCCTCCCTAGTACTTTATATGTACTTTACAACTTGTGGGAAACATGTAGTGCTCTCTCCTTTTGGTACAGCCCTCTCTGCAACGGCTTCAACTCTGAAAGCCATAAACTTTGTGTGGAGAGTACAGGGTTCTGTCATATCATCCTCATCAAGAAACGTTTCCACTCAGCCTTTAAGGCCGAACGGAGTTGCACTATCAAAGTAGGGCCACTCTATATTTAACTTCTAAGGTGCATACATTCTTTCTCAGCTCGATTCTTTTGTACTCAGCATGGATTTGCACATGTCTGGTGAGGCCTCCATGAATATGATGCATTTAACATGTGTAATGTTGAATTACTTCTTTTTCTTTGCGTATCATGTTCAAGTGATTCAACAGCAATGCATTTCAAACTACAAAGTGATCTGTCCCTCTGCTTAAAGTGACTTTCGTGATGCCATATAGACAGCTAGTCTTTTCAAGATAAAGGACAAAGCAGATCAAGGTCTGTTGACTCCACTTACCTGGGAGATATGACTACACCTGATAAGATTGTGCTCTTTCAGTTCTTAGGTTGCAAAGGATATATGTTGCCTACTTAACTCATTCCATACCAGTGCCTGATTTGTCCGTATATTTACGAAGATTCAAGACAACAATTTCATATTTAAATTCTTCATGAAAAGAGCTTTCGTTCAAGTACCAACATGCCTATAGTCTCAAGTAGGTGGTTCTGGCACTGCCTGGCAAGTCATGCTGCAGTTGTCACAAGGGCAGCTGCAGCATGACTTGCCAGGCAGTGCCACAACCACTGACCAGGGCCTGTCACCATAGTATGGAATGAGTTAAGGCATGACTGCATGGGCACAAATTGCATGCCTCTTATAGGGTCACCATCTTCCACCTATGTTTTATCTATGGCAATGCCATAAACTTTCATTTATCATCAAATATGTGTCCAACAGATGTTGAAAGCTCAATGCTGTCAGCAGGATAGTTTTGTATTACTTTGACAGATCCACCAGGGAGAGTTCTTATCAGGGAGCCTGCAAACCTCTCCAGAGAAGCCACAGCCTGAGCTGAAAGCAGAAACAAGGCTGGGCTCCTAGCTGACCACTTTATACATGTCTACATACAGTGTTATGTTGGCCTGACATTAGCTGCCATAGGCCTGACCATGTAGAACACCGCCACATGGAAATACACGCCATGTAGCTTTCTTGACAAATTAAGCAACATAAAACCTTAAGCCTGCTTTCTTGGTTGCATCAATCAACATTCTCTGTGATCTTCTGAACCATTTTCACACCAAGACATAATGTTGATTTGAATTTAAGTGGGCACAGTGGGGCAACTACACCAATATCCTAATAATATATGTTGTTTATATGTGGTGCATATTTTTTACATTGCACATTGCTTATTAGATGTATATAGTTATTGTCCTCCCTGCTCTCTCCCTTTTCAAAACAAAATCAAAGCACATGCAGAATATGTCAATTGGGTATGCCACAGCTTGCCCTGCATTTGTATGTAAAGTGCAAGCATAAGACATGGTAACCATCATAAAACACATTCCCACAGAAATTAACTCTTAATGTCCGAGTTGCTTCTTCTAATGTTCTCAGAATCAGGAGTAACCAGTCACATCAGTCTAACTAGTACTGCGGTACACTACTTAATTTTGTAAATTTGTCTTCTTTTTTTTTTCATGTCTGTGTGTGAACACAGACATTTTGCTTTTCCCAATATTCTTTTTCTTTTTTTCCCCTTTCTTTTTTCCACTCGATTTTTGGGTCTTCTCAAACTCAGACATTGCTTGAGGCAGAAACTTTACATTTTGCATGGCTTTAACCTACATTAAAGTTTTGCATATGTTAAAAGTATGCAAATTAACACCATTAAAAATTCTAATTGCCTCCAGCTTCCACACTATTTCACATAGAGACACAGATGTCGGTACTATGGGTATGTTTGGTACTACGGGTATGTTTGGTACTACGGGTATGTTTGGTACTACGGGTATGTTTGGTACTATGGGTATGTTTGTTAGGGCTGTGCATCTAATGAACACATAATACCAGCTGTAGAATTTAACATTTATGCTGAAGTATATGGACACTTCAAAATTTCAAAGTTGAATTCCTTGCAAACTGTAAGAGATAGAAGTGTCTTTCCAAATTCAATTTACATGTTTGTGGTATAGGCATATCCTTAGTGAGAATTAAGTGACTGAAAAGTGTGACATTTTAAGTTAAGCTGATAAGGCAAATATAGAAAATTGAACTGTTGTATAGCCTCATAATTATTCCAGAGAGACCCATACACTTGTAGAGGCTGTGCACCTATTAGACACATGATCTCAGCTACAGAATTTAAGTTGATGCTAGTGAGGGACACTTGCAAATGTTTAAGTCAATATCTTCAACATCAGCATAAACAGTGGTGCCATTCCAACTTCAATTCATAGGCTTGTGCTGTTGGTGCATCTTATAAGCCACAAACAAAGGTTGCAGTTTTTTATTTTATGCTAATCAGGAACACTTGGAAAAGTTCAATGTTGATTATCTTCAAAATTATTATAAATAAAAGCATCATTTCAATTTTAATTCATCAGTTTTGCTATATGCACATCCAATGCACCCCAAAAAGCGGTATTAATTTCATTTATGTTAATTAAGCACAACTGCAAAGTTCAGATCTTAAATATCTTCGAAACAATAATAGATAGAGTTACGTTTCCAAGTTCAATTCAAAGATTTGTGCTACAGGCACAGTGACTGAACAGTGAATAAAGTTACAGCATTTCAATTTATGCCAATATGGTATAATTCTCAAAACTTAAAAGTTTGAACATCTCAGAACTATTATTGTGAGAGATGGCACTCTATCTTTAACTTATGTGCTGTAATTACATCCTGCAAAGGCTACACAAAAGCTGTAGCACTATTATATTCCCAGCTTTGAAGATCCACAGAGATTTGCTTTTAAACAAATCCTCATTTCTAGTTTTTTTGTTTGTTTTTAATCTTGTGAAATTGTCATTGCATTCATGTTATATTTAACTCTTTAAGTGCCAAATGTTGAACTGAATCAACAGCTTTTCTGGGCACACATTGGGTGCAATGCGCCCAATGTGTGCCGAGAAAAGCAGTTTACATGATGAAATCTCTCTGGAACTATAGGCTTAATGGTACTTGAATGAAAGTTTTTTTTTACGAGGAATATATAGATTGTGATTGGCACAGAAAGAGTTAACTTGTCTCACTTCTCCATGGTTTCTTGCACACTGCAGTGGGCAGAGAGTTAAATAGAATGTGATATTAACTACCTCTGCAGCACACAATGTGATACTGTGATAAATCCTATCATAGTCACTGCATGTTTATAAAATATCAACAATGTTCACCATACGCAAACACCAGAGGAAGTTATAAACTCAGGATAAGACTTTAATACAGGCCAGAAACATTATATGTTAAATGTTACACAAGTAGCAAACAATCACAAGACGGCATGCAGCTATTATATGCATGTGCGCCTCGACAGAAGTGGGTTGGGCAAGCCAAAAAGTAACATGAAGAGCTGAGTGAACAGATGCTAATCTTCCTTCATTGAGCTCACAGAAAAGCAACCAGTGGACTCAGCCAACAAGAGAGTGGGTGACAGTGGAGGTGGCCAAACTACTTGACAAAACCTACATGAGGCAACCGATACTTCATTTTGCTGTCATAAGCAAAATGAAAAATGACGAGAAGGCTGGACAAAAGATGGACAGTACAACTTAGTAATCGGGCCATGATCTCGCACATGGACAGGACATAACACCATGCATTCTCACCAGCAACATACCACACACCTGCACTCAGTTTGAGCTGGGCTCTGCTTAATTACTCTAGTCACAGGGGCTATCCATAGACCAGGACTATACAATGATTGATGAGCATTTCGACTCTGTTTCTGAGAGATTCTTTTTCCTTTTCTTAATTAGTTGGGAAGTACTTGGACACATCATGGGAAATCGAGAATCATCCGGGCTGAGTCTTGAGAATTGTTATATGGTATATAGCCCTCTATCAGGAAAACCTCTCCCAGGAAAACCATCTTTCAGTAAGAAGACCAGACCTGAAGTCTGCGGAATGAAAGCTAAATTGTCACCAAGGAAATACTATTTTTCTTTTCATAAGTGATTGAACCATTTTGCATCAACAGTTACATGTAAACAGCTACAGTTACACTGCACATGTACATGTATGTTAGCCCTAATGGCTCAGAGAACAGCACCAGATGGTATAGCTTTGCAAGTATATGAACATACATACGATGTACATTCAATTTTCTTAATGAGTGGAAGTTTCTTGTATCAGTACAAGTCTTGCCCATGTCAATACTGGCCAGCGTTTGATTGTATATGCAGGTGTACCACAAAAGATGTACACTGTTACTTGATCTACATGTCCAGTGTACCTTTCATGGGGTTTGTACAAAGTGGGCTAGCCTCCATAGAAGTTAAAAGAATAATGTGATCAGTGCACCTGCAATATGTATAAATTAATGGTAATGTTATATCTCCACATCTTGACCTTCATCTGTTATGCAGAGTGAGACTGTTAACAGACACCGTGCACCACTCACTCAACTCATTACATACATGTACTACACTGTACATTGACAGAAGATCCAGGTCAGTGGTTTTTGCAGTGCCTGTCATATATTTTATGTTTGGAACGAGCGGGACTCGAACCTGCAACCTTTGGCACCAGTCGCCTAGCTGTCATCTTGTGGCTGTTCTAGCTGGAAAAATGAAGCAACACTTGTCAGAAAATGTAAACGCAAAGCCTCTATAGACAAGGCATACTGTAGTTCTAGAAATGTTAGCGCTCTATTTAATTTAGCGCTATTAGCGAAGTAAGTCGATGCGCTAAATTAAAGTGCGCTAAAATATTTATATGTCATGATAAAAAATACGCAGCGGTCAATATGTGCTAAATTAAAATGAGCTAAAATTTCTATTTTTAAGGCAAAAATTGCATTTGCGCTAAATAAAGTGTGCGCTAAAATGTCCAGAACTACAGTATATTGGTTGTTACATTAAATGTACTTTCAAGAGGAAAATGACTCTACAATTCCCATTTATTCCCAAGATAACCTGAGTTATCACAGATACACGTGGCCCACTGTGGTCACATGCTATGCAGGAGTGTGTTATGACTACCTGTAATGGTAACCATGATGTACCTTCACATATGTTAATCTTCATCTGTCATAAGAAACGACTGTTTACAGACACTGCCTGATCAGTTTGGAAGCAAAGGGTTAATCAACAAAAGCTGCAGTGCCTCTGGAAATCTTAATCTTAAAATCCAAAATGCTACACTTTGTAGGTCATAAACTTATGTTACTAGCCAATTCTAGTTACGATCTTCATTTTGTATGAGTCAGTTTATTTTTGGTTGCAATTTATCAAATTGGCAATTACCGACTGTGGCAACACAGCAAAGCAAAGATGTATGTCAGAGTGCCACAGTTATTACACAGTACGGCATGACAACTTGGCCATTAAAGCACGAAGTCTAGACACTGGCAGAAATCACAAGAGTGAACTACTCAATTTGGAATCTACAATGTATTTGTAAACCTTCATTGCAATCAAAGAGTACACTTCCAACAAAAGTCAGGTTTTTTTTGGAAACTAGAATATGACTGTGTAAATGTCATGACCACATATTATTATGTGAAAGCACTTAATTGCAATCCTGCCACACATTTATTGACTGTGCAATTTGGTAAACAATGACTTTGCGTAAAAGCCAACCTGGAATCCACCCTCAGTTTCTCCGATATTGTCCATGCAGTGTCAGATAGGAAGACATCAACAGTAATTGATCATATAATGTCACTATAATAAAATGTAAATCTGAACAACTCTGATAACCAATTCAAACATGTGCTTATAACTAGACATTTTTTTTATTGCATGTGCAGGTAAACCACTGGTAAGGGCCCTTTGACAACCAAGAACCATAAACATTTAAGTATATTCCAGGTTCTCTGGTTGTCCTCAGACAAGTTTCCTTCTATTTTACTTGGTTATAGAGAGGTATTTTTGATGCAAAAGGAGAAACACCATTTTCATACTCTTTATTTTTATAAAGCTATCAACAGATGCACTAATGTCATCAACTATTATCCTTTTTTTTAATGGACTTGTAGATCTATGTTTCTTTTACCATGTAATAACTCGTTCCTTCCATGTGGCAAATATTTTGGTATATGTCTATGGTTAAACGAAAATTGCATTTATTTAATTCTTCGCAAAAAGAGCTTTTGTTTAACAGACGCAGTTTATCGGTTATTTTTACATTGCCTTCCAAGTCATACTGTTTTGTGTCCAAAAAAGGGTCACTATAAGGCCTAAGTTATTCATGACTGGGGGCAAAAATTAATATAAAACTTAAGCAAAACAAGTGAAAACTAGAAAAATTTGATTTGCTTGTCAACAAATCAGTCTGTGTGCTTTACAAACTTTTAAAGATCACCTATTCAGTATTCATTAACTCCTGCAACAATATTTTTCATTGAACTGTTCAAAAGAAACATAAAAAGCTAAGCCACATACATTTAATTTGTAGTTGGAATGGTACCTCTACCTATAGTGGTTTCAAAGTTTTTCAAAATTTGAATTTTGTGTAGTTTACTAATTTGCATAAATCAAACAACTTTGAGTCTTGGTTCACTGGACGTACCTATCTCACAAGCCTATCAATTAAATTCAAAATTGCACCTCTATCTGTAACAGTCTTGAAGTTGAAAATTCAAGATTTAATCTATAATAGTTTTGAAGTTATTCCACATATAAATTTTGGGAATTTGCCTAATTTGCATACAATTCAATGCTACATGTACATCTTTGGTTCATATTTCACTGGATTCAGCTTGCCACCAACTTATCAACTGAACTTGAAATGACACCTTTATCCATACATCTGTAATAGTTTTTAAGTTATTCAAGATTTAAATTTTGTGTACTCTCCTAATTTGCATATATTAAATTTCTACCACTTTTGTTTGTGATGTGTTGGATGCACCTATAGCATAAACCTATGAATTAAAATTGGAATGGTACCTCTGCATGTACCTTTAATAGTTTTTAATATGTTCGACATTTAAACTTTCAAGTGCCCATTTGCATAAATTAAAATAATACAACTGTTGGTTGTGGCTCACTGGATGTGCCCATAGCATAAACCTATGAATTTAAGTTGGAATTGTATCTCTACTGTTAACAGTTTTGAAGATATTAAACAATTAAAATTTCAACTGGCTTTAATTTGCATAATTTTCTACAAATTGACTATTCCAAACCAGAGGATTTACTTCACTACTAGGTCAATCCCCACGTCAAGCTTGGTACGTTTCGGAACTATAGCATCCGAGAAAAACAAAAGACAAAATTGGCATGAAAATAATAAATGAATTTTTTAAAAAAATAATGATAAAGAAAGAAAAAATAAAATAATTGAGGGAAAACAAAAACTATTCTGTGTGCCAACACAGATTTACATACATGTATAACTACCAACCCAGGTCTATATATATATATATATATATATATATATATATATATATATATATATATATATATATATATATATATATACGTATATATATATACATACATATATATATATATATATGTATATATATGTATATATATATATATATATATATATATATATATATATATATATATATATATATATATAAAACTTTATTTTGAGAGGGTGACCCAGTTAGCACTAATAAGTACTAATACACCCCAGGGCCCTCTTTAGAAGGTACTTACAAAAGTATAATGTGAACAGTCACGTTTCAAGATGAAAGTAAATACCATGTACAATAACTAATACATAAAACCAGTAAGCTGTGGTGCCATACCTAAATTGTCTACATTACTTTCTTGACTCTAGAATAAACTCTGTACACAACCTTTTAAACTCAGGTACAGACTTAGCTTCTCTTACTTCTTTTGGCAATTTGTTCCATATTTTAGCCCCAGAGTAAACAAATGCTTGTGTTCCATAAGCTGACTTGGGGTTTTTAAGGTAAAGAGAGTTCATGGCAGCTGATTGAAGATTCATACTATGCACATCAGATATATAGGTGAACATATTTTTCATATAATCAGGCAAAAAACCATTTAGTGACTTGAACATTAGAACACATTTTTTAAACTTAATTCTTTCTTCTATTGACATCCAATTTAGTTTTGATGTCAAAAACTGGTAACTTTGTCTGCCATTTACATTCAGAATTAAATACTCTGCCAATTTATGTCAGCATTTAACCTTGTCTAGTAAATCCTTCCTACAACCGCTCCATATTGTACAGCAATAATCTATGTCAGGAAGAATATATGCATTAACATACAATTTTCGCAGATGCATGGGTAAATAATCTCTTATCTTCTTCAACACTCCTAATTTGGCAGATACTTTTTTACAGATTAATGCTACATGTTTTTCCCAGGTCAAATACTTATCTACTTGTAGACTCAGAATTTTGACATCATTTCCATTTTCAAGAAGTTTTCCATTTAAGAAAACATTTAAACAGTGACTATTTTGTTGTCTTAATTTCTGTTTTGAACACACCAACATGGATTTTGATTTATGTTCATTAACAAGCATATGATTATGGGTGCACCAACTACCAGCCTGCTTTGCTATGTCATTAAGTTTGGAATCAATCTCAGGGAGAGATTTCCCAGCAACATGAAAAGTGGTGTCATCGGCATACATATTTACATGAGCACCATTAAGAAATAGAGGCAAATCATTTATGATAAATCAAAAATAAAAGTGGACCTAGAATAGAACCTTGAGGTACCCCATATGTAACTTCTCTCTTTTCGGATAATATTTTTTGAATGTGAACTTGCTGAGATCTTTTTTGCAGGTATGACTTAAACCAATTTAATGTACTGACAGAACACCTGTAAAGTTTTAGTTTCTTAAGACTTGGAACCTTAGAAATATCCTGTAATCAGTTATTCATTCCTTCAGTCCCGAAAATACCAGATTGCAAAGTTAAAATTTGAATATTCTTCTGTGAAAGAGTGACTGCTAATGTCAGTAGTTTAGAAGTACATTTCCTAACATAAGATTCACAGAATTAATCTGTGAGACACTTTTTAACTACATGTACACAGCAGATGGAACAAAATACATTTCATATAATTCTTTTCACCACCTTTGAAGAGTTTGGTATTTAAAAGTTGTGAATTTCTATGTTTACAACTTTCACTTGGCAAGTATATTCAACAATGAGTGCAAAATTTCTTTGGTTCTTACACCAATTCACAGACTAAGGCAAGACGATTCAAACAATCTGCACTTTGGCCAAACTACAAGCAAAAGTAAAATACAGGCATTTGTAATTCAAGTCCTTATTATGCATTGTATGTCAGCATCATCAATTGTTTGTCTATATATGTGACGACACGCTGCCTGGATGAAACTACGCACATAAATACACTGACACGATCCGCTAGGCTTTCCATTCACCAGCAACAGTCAATTTACATCAGCCATAAGAAACTTACATACAGTGGTATATGTGTGTATATATATATATATATATATATATATTCTTTTAGGCTGGCTCACCACTTATATATAAGTTGCCCTGATGGTTGCTGCTTCATGTTAGATCTTGGACCATTTAGTAATCCATACTTATGTATGTCTTCTTTTTTTTTGATGACAGTATCATGATCAGCTCACTGGTTATTCATAACTTAAACATACCAGAAGGATGATTACAAATTCTCATTTGGTAGTATTACTGCCAGGTCAGAGCACAACTGCCCACACTTTTGCATGACTCTCATAAATACCTTTTTATTTTTCATTTTTTTTAATAAATACCTGTTATTATTCCCACTTTCCCTCTGGTCCATATGCTAAATGTCAAATCAGTCACTCTTTACCTGCCAGCCATACATTATTGTAAACTTTCTTTGTCATCTTTTTATTCCCTTGCAAAATATTGATTCTGGTAAATATCAACATTATAACCTGAAAAATAGTCATTCTAGTAAATATGCAACCATTGGTACCCTGTCAAAAAGTAATTTTCATTAGCCCGGTAAACATCATTCATTATTCTTTGCCAAACAATAAAAATTAATTAACATTCTCCTCCAAATTAGAATTGATATTAGCTATCACCTATTATTTTAGTGCAAAGATGCCAAAGAGGTCCATTTAAGTGACAACCAGTTAATTACGCCAGGGAAAGAAAATTAATAACAAAGAATACAGAAGAAAATTGTTCACTAGAAAAGTTTGACTTGCTTGTCAGCAAATCAGTTTGCATGCCTAGAAAAACTTTTTAAGATTGCCTATTCGGTATTTATTTAACTCCTACAACAATATTTTTTTTCATGTGGCTATGTCAGAAACCTCTAAATTGAAGTTGGAAAGGCATCTCAATCTATTCTAGCTTTGAAGCTATTCAAGATTTAAATTTTGTGTATTTGCCTAATTTGCATAAATCAAACTTCTACAGCTTTGATTCATGGTCCATTGGATGCAGCTATCCCACAAATCTGTCAATTGAAGTTGGAATGACACCTCATTCTACAATAGTTTTGAAGTGATAAAAGATTTAAATTTTGTGTATTCACCTAATTTGCATAAATTACAATACTATAATTTGGTTCATGTTTCATTGGATCAGGCTATGCCACAATCCTATAAACTGAAACTGGAATGGCACCCCAGTCTATTATAGTTTTGAAGTTATTCAAGTTTTAAATTGTGTGTAATTGCCCAAATCAAACTGCTACAACTTTGGTTCCTGTTTCATTTGATGGGGCTATGTCACAAACCTACAAATTGATGTAGAAATGATACTTCTATCTAAAATAGTTTGGAAGTTATTTAAGAATTCACCTTTGTGTATTCACCTAATTTGCATAAATGAAAATGCTACAATTTTGGTTTATGGACCTTGGATGTGGCTAGGTCAAAAATGTACCAACCGAAGTGGAAATGGCACCTCTCTGTAATAGTTTCGAAGTTATTCCAGATGAAAATTTTGCTTATTTGCCTAATTTGCATAAATTAAAATGCTACAACTTTGGTTCATGCTTCATTAAATGTGGCTATGTCACAAACCTAAAAATTGAAGTTGGAATGACACTTCTTTTTAAAATCGTTTTGGACATACTCAACTTTTAAATGTTTCAAGTGCTTCTAATTAGCATAATTTAAAATGCTATACATGTAGTTTGGTTCACTGTCCGTAAGATTGGCAGGTGTCACAAGATAAATAAATAATAAAGTATTTGAGGAAAAACAAGAAGTCTGTGTTCACACACAGACTTAATTATGATGCAGCGTAAATGCTGAAAGTGGTGAAATTTTCAGATAATTTCAGAAAATAATAGCCCGGAGGTTTGGTTTTCAGTGTCACCAAGCAGTATATGACAGAAATTTTACAATAATGGGATAAAATCATTTCTTGCTGGTTGATTGGGTCATTTCAGACTCAGGAAACTGGTATTATCTTCAGCATCTAATGCCTCAAGTAATACCAATTCCCTTCATGGGATATGCTTGATGTATTACCTGTTCAACCAGTCAGTAACTGATAGTATCCACAATTACACCCTTTTCCTTCAACACAGGATTTCAGTTAATATTGACCACCATTGTCATGCTAGCCTAATATCAGGGTAAATATCAACCAATATGATGGCCCCAAACCCTTCATCCTGCTATACATCTGACAATGAACCATTACATCCCAATCAACTCTTTATCCAGGGAACTGCATGTATCAACCTTTGCTTCCAAGTCAAATTGTTTATGCCAGTCAACATCAGCTGTTATTTGCCTGCCAGGTTTTGCACTGACCAATCAGATTCATGAATCCATGTTGCCAAGAAGCGACGTACTTGATCAATCCTCTTAACCAATCATGTATGCCACTTTCTCGAGTAACCCTCTCATAGCAAGCCAAAATTAACAGTAAATGAACCATGCTCAGGGTTTGCTGGGCTGACCATGTATCAAGCTGCTCCGATCACTTACAAAATGGAGAGATATTCCCTAAGTTTGCATTTCTGTCACTTGGTCGTTCCAAAATTGCAATATTTCATTCAGCGGTCAGTTGCTATCAAACAGATAATATATCACGGTAAGCTACACTTCTGTCCACTTAGTCAATGTAATGTAGCCACTGCAATGTCCAGCCACCACCCGCCCATCACATGTCTATACATGTGACTTGAAGGACCAGTGTAGTACATGTACATGTAGTTCCCTTGTGGCAGGCCTATAATGAGGCTGTCCACCTTTTCACTGTGCCCTTGATGAGGGGAGGCATACAGACCAGGATTCAGGCACATCTGGAGTAAGGAGGATAGGTTCAGGGTGCCAAGATCCTTGTAGGATGACCCAAAGGATCAATAGTTATGCCAGTTTGCCACCAGGTATATCAGGAAAGTTCCAGTAACTAAACAATGTGCATGTTGTACATCTACATGTATCATAGAACCTGTTACTGTATCTAGCCTCAGGTTGACAGGCACAGAGTAAGAGAGAGAGAGAGAGAGAGAGAGAGAGAGAGAGAGAGAGAGAGAGAGAGAGACAGACAGACAGACAGACAGACAGACACAGAGAGAGACAGAGACAGACAGACAGACAGACAGAGAGAGAGAGAGAGAGAAAGAGAAAGAGAGAGAGAGAGGAATTTGGTATCAAATTAACAGAAACAATTTTGATTAAAGGGCTAATGAGTTTTTTTTTTGTAGGGGGCGGGATGGGTGGGCAGTAAATTGTATTCATCTCATCCAAAATAGTAAGACGAAGAGTGGCAAGTGGCAAGAGGACACCACCTACAGTGTAGATGTAACAAGTTCCAATTGTGTGTCTAATATGGAAAGCCCTGCTTTACTTTACATGTTTAGGAGTGCCTATCTTCCCCAAACCAGGTATATAGCAACTGTATACATTACATTGTGATGCCAGTTATAATGATGTTATACACTAGTCATTCCACAAGGTCACAAGATCAAAGGTACACATGGATGATGACATGTATTAATATTCATGATGTCAATCATGATGCTCAATTACTGTAGATCATTGTCAACAGAGTAAATCAATCCAGTGATGGAAACTATAGGTTCATTCCGAGAAATTCTCAGAAAACTGTAAACTAGAACAATCATCAATGAGAGACTGGCTATCCCCTGCCTTGCACGTACATGGGCCCTGTGACCTTGAAAATGAGGTCAAGGTCACCAAAATACAATCAGGTCAAGAAATAGTGTCAAGGTACAATTGAGGTAAATTTAAGTTTCATGCAATCTGTGAATCATGAGATATTTTTCATGGATAATCAGTTGGACAGGCATATAGTTGAATGGATGGTTGGACATGCTGAAAACAATATACCCTCCAAATGCCATTGTTTTGTACCCCACCCCAAACTCCATGTGTAGGGGTATTGAAAAAAAAAAACAGAATAAATAATTTACATCTGACTAGAAATTGGATTTTTCTCCCAATTGTGATCTTGACAGGATTAATCGATTGTGAACAACTTTCCCGAGTAACAAAAATCGAAAAGGGGGAAAAAATCATATTAACTCTCTTCATGCTCTTAGCCATGCAACTTTTTTATTTTTTGTCCTATCTGTTCATATATCATACATTACATACTCAAGTACAACCTACTTATTACACCCCATCAATAAACCAACACGTTCTTCTATTTCACAGCACTTTTTTTAGTTCCCATCACTAAAACTCCTGGGCCTACAAAAGCTAAATCCAGCCTCTAACTATACATCTCCAAAATGAGATTGTGCACAGTAACCTTGTTTCAGTAACAAAATCAACACCATGGTCAGAGAATACAAGGAAACAGCAAGAGATACATTAAGTTACATGCAAACCTGGCTCAGCATGAACTTCATCATCCCACCTGCAACTTTGACTCCATGTTGGGCCTATATAATTTTCCTTATACAATTTTGGCACCTTATTACAGTATAAACATTGCTCAACTCAAATGATTTACTTTCCCCAACCAGGCATCCAGAGATCAATTATTCACTTTTAACACGGATTCCTGATTAACGTCCACTGATCATAAAATAAGCTAACAGTGATCTGTTTTGGTTTAATCAGTCTGCAATCAAGACCATATTCAGCACTCCTGAGACCCAGGGATCCACAACCTTTAAATCCAGGGATTTAAATGAAGATTTTCCTTAAATATAAACCCCACAGAAATCATATTCTATAGCTAATTCTCAGACTATGTTTTTCTTCACTGTTTTGTAGCAGATCATTTGATGACTATCATTGCAGTTGTTGCAGGATGTGCAACATCTCCACTGGTCTTAGTTGCCACACCACTGCACAAAAAGCTAGCTCCAGCCACACTTGGCAAAGTGTACCTTCAAATCAACTCACTAAAATACGAGCGCCAACAACAGAGAAATAATTGGAAAGAAATTACCACAAGAAATGTCAATGGCATTTGATGCGATTTGAGGAACCACACTCTGGCAGTTCTCAGTCTCAGAATTTGCATTATTGTCCACAAAATTCATCAGAAACATCTACTCTGATCCTGTGAGATAAATTTGCATGAATGGTTCAACATTTGATTGTGTATTTAATGCCATCAACAAGTGGTCAATAAGTTTACAAAGTCCCCTGTGATTACTTTAAAGGGCACAAAATGTTGAGCTTAATTGGAGTAAGGCCGCAACAGTCGGCACTCCATGCTGTTCATCAGGCCACTGTCAAGGAGGCTATGTGCCGCACAGACGGCTCCGGCTCCCACTGATATCTGGCCACAGATCTGCCCCCCAAGGCAATCACTTGATCTGGCCTCTGTGCTAATGCCTTCATCAGGGACCTGTCAAACTTTATTAGAGAGTGGAGGAGCTGTGGCTCGAATCAATCTCAACTATAAATACAACGCTAGTCATGGCGGGAAAGTTAACTACCTGATTCTAACAATTTAGGTGAGGAGCATAATACCAAACCACTTCCTTCACCCCTTTTTTTTTGCTCTTGTAAGATTGATTTCTTTGCAAAAGTACTTGACTACAGTAAATGGGACAATTTATCAGTCACAAGTTGCTGGCGAAGGTTGAAGCTGAAATATCCTGGAAGCAACTTAGAAAATAGGATGTTCTACATCCAAGCCAGGCAACCAGATATTGGGTAGACTTGCATGATTGAAACGATTGCAATTTGGACCTGACAGAGCGATCTAGATGTGTCAGACGGGATGAACCATGTCGACAAGTTCTCTTAATTTTCCTCCTAAATCTTCCTCATATCCAGCCTATCTGATAAAACCAAGCACTGCCACAATGTATCTAATGTTTCCAGGGGATGCCTTATCTGTCTAAGATGGAATGATAGTGACCAAATTGCACAAAGTAATATCATGGGAGTGTAAGCACAGAATAAGTTACACACAGTTTATGCAAAGTATTTCATCTTATAAATCTATTAAATTTCAATTCATTTCAAAATTTAACCTCCCTGGGTTTCTGGTCCTTGAATATTGAATCTGTTAAGAAATTGCATATGTATATAAATATACATGCAACAGATAATTCTTCCAAAGGCAATGGTGAAATATAGAAACTTAAAATACACATGAAAACAGATACCGTGAAAAACGTGCTTGAGTAAGGTGCTGCTTTAATTTTTTCATTCACTTTTATCAGACTATAGAAATTGCTGTTTCGCCATATTTCCCTGTTAGGACATTACGGTATTCATATATCAGTGCATTACAGTTTGGTAGAGATCCTTTGATACTCAAGATGAGGATGCATTTGGAGTCTTGAAACCTCTAGGGCTCAAATTAACTAGTAAAGGAATATGAAACTTAAATCAAACTTGGGTTATGCTGCATGCAATCATTTTATGGTTGGTATTATAATTGGTTGCTAATCAATTTACACTAGTGTCAATTCACTCATAAAATGATTTCCAAAGGGTTACCAGTACATCTAGGTGCTGAGGCATCTCATCCCATTTGCTATGTTTTAATTACAGCATCATTAAACTTCCAGGTAAAAGTAATCTTGTTCACAGTGGCCAGGTTCTGTGCTTGAAACTGGGATATTCTGCATGTTGCTGAAAAAAATTGCTGTTATCAGATTTCAAATGAGAATTAATTGCATGCTACCTGAAAACTTTTTTCAACCTATACATGTACATTTATTCACACAAAGGCAAAACTACAATTTGTAGCTTCACCTGGTGGTTTCTGCATACTTAAAGAATGTACAAATCTGACCCTAAATACTTCAATGGCCACCTATGGTGTAGATAAAATCTTTGTAATTCCCCTGTACTTATTTATGCTAATTTATCTGATCAGGAGAGCCAGTCTCACTTGGGGTCTCTTGGTTCCTAGGACACATCATGCCCAGTTAGAATGTATTGTTCAGTTGGATTCTGGCCAGTTGGTGCTTCATTAGCATATTTATCAGTGACGTAAGGGTCCCACAGGAACTTAAATATTGCGTACCAAGTAAACAGTTCTTGCTCTGAGTTTTAAAGGGGAAGTCTCCAGCATGCATGCAGTCTCAAACCCTGGATCCTCCAGCCACTATGCTGTACTCCTGCTCTCAAGCCATTCTGGTTTCTCAATATTCCTTGGTATTGCATATATGTTCTTGAATCATGCATCTAAATACATTTTGCTGACTCAAGTCCATGAATGCTATCTTAAATATACATGTTCATACAAAAATACACACATGTACCTATATGCATATATATATATATATATATATATATATATATATATATATATATATATATATATATATATACACATGTATATACTCACACACATGTAGACATCTCGATGCATTAATTCTTGAAACACGTGAAACTCCAACAGTGTTCTTTAAAAGCTCAAGCTGCCTTTATGGCTCGCTGGCTATGACTTTTAAACTGGCATGATGAGCTTGAGGTATCAAGAAAAAAAGGCTACTACAATAAAAGGATTTGCCTCTTAGAAATGTATGTAGAACCCTGCTAAAGTCTACGTAATCTCATTTTTTGGTTTATACACAAGCATATGAGCACATTAGAAGGGGCCTCAACATTTTAAAAAATTTTTCTCAAATGCAATGCATGTTGTAAATTTTATTCCTGTAAGTGTATTCATTTTGTATTTATCTGTGTCATATCGCCTGCAATCATGTCTATCATTTGTTTTTGTCATGTATTATCCAGGCCCTGCCTGAAGATTGGTATTGTTTTACTGAGCCAGTGAACCTGGTAAAAGTATAAACAAATAAATCAATAATTCTGTACTGACTCAGGTCCATGTGTAGCAGAGTCAAACTGTGATGTATCTACATCTGCATGCATTCTTGAAGCCTAAGTTTATGTGTATAGTGTCTTACTGGGGGGGTGGTGTCTAAGGGTATTTTCATGATGCATGATTGCGCTTTATTTATTTTCCATAAATCAGTGATTCATCTTTGTGTTATTTGCTGTGAATTGTGAATCAGCCAAATTATTTTCCCACTAATTGTGATTGTGATATTTTTTTTTTGCATAAAATATGTCAAAGGCACAAAATATCTTGCATGAAACATGAAAAGACAACCCCCTTTGCCCCTCCTTATCATCTGAACACACTTTCAAGTCTTCACTATCAATATGAACAACAAATATACATATTTGTATTGCACATGTTCTGACATGGGTTGGGGGATGCAACATATGCCAGTATAGAATGGAGAAAATAATTCTGTTGTGTTTACATATACATGTGTGTGCCAACATATGTGTAACATGTACATGTATGCGTGCCAGCAAACAAGTAATACTATATATGCAAATAAGTGTATAAAAATACATTTATAGATGCCAATGTATACATATATATACATTGATGTGTGCCAACATACGTATGGATGTGTGTGACTGTACCAACAAACATTGTCTATGAAAACTCAATGTGAGTTGGAAGTATGCAGAAATATCTTGCACATTGTTCTCCACAATACCAGCAATCAATTGACTTTGCATATTATTCTTGGTTTGACTCCTCATATCATAGACTTCTGTCCGTATGGTATTCCTGTGATGCTAAATTGATACATGTGCACAAGTTAGGACATACATGTAATAACATAACAAAAAGGGTCATTTCCTGAAATGTATTCCCTCTGTGACCCTGAGAAAGTCGGTCAAGGTCACCCACATTATGCAAAGTTGAACTTAATACGATAAGTTTTTGTGGTACCTTTGGTATTTGGTAGCCTTCATATTTCCCACAAAAAAGTAGAATTTAGCATCCTTCACTATGTCCTTCATGACCTTGAATATTAGGTCACAGTCATTCAAAATGTTAAAAATGATTGACTACTGGCCCAATGTATATTAGGTGTAAATAAAGAAGTTGCAACTCAATTCATGATAAAATTATGAATTTAACAAACTTTTTACACCTGTACTGCTAGTTCCACTTGATAGCACCAGTGCCACCACCATGACTCCACGTCATAGACTTTTGTCTGTATAATGTAGTGAGCATAACAAAAAATCATTTCCAGACATGTATTTCCTCCATGACCTTGAGAAAGTACATCAAGGTTATCCATAATATACCACTTCCACATATGATACACATTTGTGGTATATTTGGTGTCATTAGCCTTATTTTTTAGAACATAATGAATTTAATGTGTTTTCAACACCTTTCAGTCCATATCTTCCACAATACTGTAGGTGGCATCACCAAGTTTTGACATGGTTCCATCTTTTTGCCTGATCAACATTTCAACCCAAGTATCGAGATGCTTCATGAAATATTTTTTGGAAAAACAGCTTTCTCACAATTTTCCTATTTTGACCCAAATATTACATAATGCTACAGGTGGCACCACTAATATTAAACTGAGCCTAGATTTTTATACACTTGACAAGTCCTGAAAGTTATATGGGGCTATGTAAAAACTGTTAACTGCATTGCATTCAACCAAAGTTTATGGGCAGACTGAGTGACGAACAGACAGACATGATCGAGTGATCACCTCAGCTCAGTGACCTATGGTCAGCAGAGCTAACAAAACTTGTCTGTGGTGACAGAAAAGATGTGGCATTAAAGTGGACATATTCATAGAGTTGATATTGTGCTTACTACTAGGAATCCTTAGGTGGTCAATGGACATTGGATTCAAAGGCTCACTGTACATGTAGGTGTAGTGAAATAAATGTATCTGAGTCACAGAAACATGTGAGGGGCATAGTTTTTCAGTCTGTTGATGTATACTTCTTTCATAATGAAGCTCTGCATTTATAAGCAAAACTTCACGTATTTAGCTAATTCATCATTTGCCACATTCATATTTATTCTCCATTATGTGGGTTGTCTTTCCTGAATATTTAGCTTAGACAAGGAGCCGCTACTCAGAGAGACATGTACAGGTAAAAGGCTCTGAAACATGTTGAGTAGTTACCGGCTGAAGACCCTTTAATTTATTGGGGCTGATACAGCCTATGTCAAAATTTTACAGAGGAGCGTGTCAATATGGACAATAGTAATCCCATATGTATATAGGTAAGACAGGGACAGGTTAGCTTATGGAGAGTAAAGAGTTTCGACTGCGGAATAGGGTATTAAATGACTACTAGGAAGTGGTTCTGGGCAAAAAGACACAAATACAATTATATTACATGGAAATGTGTCTGTACCCCTGTGGTTCTTCCAAAATATAGCATATCTGCAAAATTTATAAAGTTCAACTGTACAGCCTGTGTCTGGGCACACGGGACACCAGCCACAGATATGTGTCCTTTCTGAGGGGGGTTGGGGTGGAGAGCCCTTCCAAGGGGGCCAACAGTCTCTATGCTCTATGAATCCTTGCGTGGTCAAACCCAAGCCCCTTGGAAAGGCCACATCTATGGCTTATGGGACACATGTAGTAAAATTGCAGCTTTATCCACAGTCCTTTGTTTGCTTACTATTCCTATACACTATGGATCATACGAAACTCCAGCTAATGCCAGCATTACCAAAACCTGGCATCTATTTAAAATTGGCATTTGTCAACCGAAGTTAAAATGTCTTGTGACAACCTATTACACCAGTTCTATATTCACATTTCACATTTGTGAGCTGAAGGAGATGTGGCTGACATCATGGCTTTTAAAGTTGG
The DNA here is from genome assembly GCA_964020975.1 of Hermodice carunculata. Classification (NCBI taxonomy): domain Eukaryota; kingdom Metazoa; phylum Annelida; class Polychaeta; order Eunicida; family Amphinomidae; genus Hermodice; species Hermodice carunculata. The sequence continues at coordinate 82,790,240 of OZ026622.1, forward strand.
TGTGCATGCTTTCCCAGTGATGCTCTGGATCACTTACACCTTATGCCTGGGACAGTAGGTGTATGAATGGAAACAGTTCCACTTGCACAGTAAAAAATGTGACTGTATTTAAACAGTTGGCACATGGCTGAAAGGCCAAGGTTCCCAATACTGTGCTGACATATGATCAAATGTATGTGTACATCAAAAAGAAATTCATTTCTTTGAATGTATTCCCTCTGTGACCTTGAGAAAGTAGTTGAAGGTCATCCATACTGTTAATACCAAAGTTCAAACTATAAAAAGTTCAAAACAGAGATCCAGGGTATCACCATCTAGTGAACAGTTTTGTTTCTTACCCTCCCGCAAGCTACATTTTCATAGACTTTCAAAACAATCTGAGTGACATTTTTGGAGATGTCAAAAATATGGAAAACACAAAATTCACAACAAATATAAAAAAAATTGCAGCATCAACTGAGAAATGCCGAGGTAAGAATAAGCAGGGAAAGGACCTTGGCATTTCTTGTCAAAAATGCTGAGAAACGTCTTGGTGAGAATAGGCAAAACAATGGCCTAAGTGTTTCCTGGCATTTTTGCCAAGAAATGCTGAGGTAAGAATATATAGGCAGGAAAAGGGCCTCAGCATTTTAACCCTTTCCCCCTTGAATTAAGACTGAGTAAACAGCTTTCCTTGGCATGGGTTGGGCACTTGGTGCCCAACCCATGCCAAGGAAAGCTGTTGACCTGGGGCATGTGATCTATACAGTCAAATTGTGTTTCATAACTGTTGAAATTTGTTGAAAACACTGAAGCAGACGACATTTGACCACCAGCCAGTTTTGGCCGGTTTGAGGGGGAAAGGGTTAAACACATTGAGACATGATGAGGAGAAATGTTGCAGTAATTAAATGACAGAGAATTTTTTTTTTTGTAAGGAAAGGAATAGTGACTAAATTACTCATCATTTCCAAGTGAACTCATAGAGAGGCAAGCTCAGATGGTCTTCTGCATTTCTCCTGGTACAACTTGCTGATTATATAAAGGTACAAGTTTTTAAATTTTGGTTCCCCTATTGTTTGTTCTCTATCATCTTCTTACTTTATACATGTGTCTTGTTCTGCATCTATTGCCTTTTTACTGTCTACATGTGCCATCTATCTCTATTGCATTTTTACTTTATATGTATGTGCCTTGTTCTACATATGTTACTTGGTTACTTTGCACATGTCCCTTGCTCTATATGTATTGTGTTGTTACTTTATATATTTTGAGCCACGTTCCATACCCATTACCTTGTAACCTGCTGTGATACAGTGTCTCTTTACCACTGATTGATTGATTTAATCAACCTGATTGATCAAAATTGAGAGCAAATGAATGAGGAGACCATGTGACAGTCAAAACATGTAAAGTCAAGGCAAACCTTGCAATGGTGTGGAAACTGTATATAAACGTGCAGCACCAGGTGGCTCTGCAGCATGTGTGGACCAATCAGCAGAGCTCTCTGACTTTTAACCCCACCATGTCCTCGCAATGATTACTGTCCAACTCTTCCTTAATTGACCTGGAGTGGTGTTGCAAACAATCATTGTCAAAGTGAACATGTTTCTTTCCATGCACTTAGCTTATCACTTAAGGTCTACTACAATTGAGTCGTGTCATTCTGTGGCTTCTGGGCAGCTGGCAGATAGGGCTGCCCCATGTGCACATTTCAATTGGTTGATTAGTGAGTTTGCCTCCTGCCTCAATCAGTCAAATATAGGTGGGCTCAGCACATATCACGGGACTTCAAGTCTCCACACAAAAGAGCACCCGCTCAGGTCAGGGCTTTATGCATGTAATGGTCACATGGGAATACCACTGTCCCAATACCTCAGACTGTGGACTAGAATCCCCAACTGCTTCAAACTATTTTAAATCTTGCTGAATCAAGGAAATAGATTGTTCCTCACAAGGTCATGCTCCAACCACCACAAGGGCAGATAAAGTATGACAATGGCTAAAGCTCTGAAAAAAGGTCTGTATATCTATAGTATTCAGTAGAGCAATAAAATGGTCTTCAAGAAGAGAAATAATTCAAAAATTGTATTTTTGTGCATGGAAATTAGACAGAAGTCATCATTAATTTTGAAGGTTGAGACCCCTGGGTGGTGGCGCTTGACCAGCCTCTTTATGAGAATTGGAAACTAAACGAAAACTGCTTTGTCATGAAAATAATTGAATTGGACACAAACAATGGAACCTTCAGGAAATCATTCTAAAGGCCAATCTGGTAGTAACATCTATTTTTCTCTTAATTACATATATACAGCTCTCTTAAATCATGCTGGACAATGGCAGAAATGTTTGTACAAAGGCAACGGAAACCCAAGAACTTCATAAAGGTTCCATCAAACCACAGAGCCTCAAACATTAAACCTCTTGAGTTTCAGAAACACAGCATCACACACTAGTTGTTGGCTCAACTTGAGAGCAAATTGGCCATATCAATCCCACACAATCCTTCACTATTACACTTGCAGCCTTATTAGGTCATTATTTTCTTTCAATCCGCAACTAAATTGGACTTGGAAAATAGAATTTGCTCTACAGCCTGATTTCAATAATTGAAAAACGACATGGTGCTGTGGAGTGGAAAATACATTTGATATGTTTGTATTAATTCACAGATTGGAATGGTTTGATGAAAAAGGTGGTTGAATGCTGCTACAGTGGTCGCTACTCTGCAACTTTTATACTTCATCAAAACTGTCCACCAGGCCCTTCAGAGCAATCACATGAAAAATTGAAATAATTCTGTTTAATGTAGCCAATCAATTTGTACACAAGCTATTTCATTACAATCGTACATTGTACTTTCTATAATGATCATCTCCGGTGAGACATTGCATATCTTCTAAAGACTGTTATTTGAAGACACTTCACATTTTATTACATTTACCTGCATTATAGGACCACCTGCAGCACAAGACCATTCTTCTGCTGGCAGTGGGGACAGTCTTTATACATACATGAAGTATATGCACCACCTTCTGGGTGCAGGTTCCCATTTACCTAAACTCACAATAATTGAACATTTGTGCCACCATGTCAGTATGTGTTGATTGGTTCATGGTGCAGTATCTGACTAACAGACAAGTCTTCCTATTGAAGAACTGCATTATAATCAGTAAACATCTAACTTGTATGCAATGCCAGTTGTACAGCCGTAATGATGCAGGACTCCAAAAACTATTATTTCATCGTGATTAATTCTTCAAGTTTATGGAGGTGAAATCTGAAACTTAATATTATGGAAAGAGTTGCTGTATATAACAATATTAATCCATGCTGCTGAAGAGGTATAAAACATTATTAATACGTCCCCAACCAAACCTGCCAAAAGCATCATTCCAGATGGCCAAAGTCATTGATCTACCTAAATGTGACTTTGCATTTCTTACAAATTGACAACTTTTGAAAGATAATTGTAAAATAAACCTGTCTGCCAGAGCTAAGACTGCAGGTTCCACTGCAGCATTCAGGCCCTCACTACTATAGACTGTCATAATGGCTTGAATATTCCTGTACATGTACTGATATGGCAGTATGATACTGGAGCAACAAATTCACCTGTCTGTGACAGAAGGTTAACACCAACATATGCTGCATGTACATGTATGAATGAACTGCGTTCACAGTACTCAAGTAAGGATTAATACATCATGCTCTTCATCCAATCCACTGCATGTATGTGAATTTTTATAATAGCTCACTGAGCCTATAAACCAAAATAATGAAAGAGAACACACAATCTGGAGCCTATTTCAACTCTAATTACATGTGTAGATAATAGTCTTTGTGAAAACAGCACAACAATCAGCTGTCACTCTGGACCGCTCATACTGTGCATTTATCCAATGGCAAAAACAATCATGCTACATTAACCTTTATTGTCTTGGTCTAAAATATCTTCTGTTGCACTTCACCACCAAGTAGTCCAAGGATTTTCTAGTGGCACTATTGTTCATGTAGACAGAATCTTCAATTTCCATGGATACTTCTGATATTGTTCATAATCGTTGAACATGATCCTAATATGTAATCAATTGTCACATTGGATTGGATGTCATTCTTTCTAATTTTTCTCCATTCCTCCACAGGAAAAGTTTAATTGGATTATAACATTTTCCTCTAAACAATTAATGGCATTGCAAATGTCTGCAAGAAGCCACACCCTAATTTCTAACCTCACACTTACTAAATGCAGTTCAATTGGGATCAGCAATATGTACCATTTTCATGCTAACTCCCTCTATTGGCATTGATTTCATTCTTGTAATCCCTGTTTACAGGAAGTCACTATCTCTTCCTAAATTATGGTAGTTCCTGATGAGTTGTCCAAACATTCTTCTAATACAGCAAGGCACTAATTATGCTTTTACCATACGGTCATAAAGGACAATATTTAGTGAATGTAAAAGCGATCAGTTTGATTAAAATATCATATATATAATAAATGCTCTATATGTTTATCGATAAGAGAATGCCATAAAATTTTTCCCAAAGAAAACCTTCACTCAAGTGCCAACAGGTCTAGTCTAAAGCCAGTAGCTTTTTGCATTGTCTGTTAAGCCACGCTCCAACTGAAACGGAAAAACCACTGAGCCAGGTACGGGATGAGTCCTTAAAGTAAGTCAGCAACAGGAGAGGCGTGCACTGGCATTATCCTTGGCAATGCCGATAGAGAAGCCCGGCATACATAGGTGACAGCCAGGTGCCTTATCATCCCCGTAAAGCTGCCGATTACCACGAGCCCTTGTCATATATTTTCCACACCACGACAAAATCCCACCACATAGGGATTTACAGCAAAGATGCCTTTGCTGCCCTCATGGTTGACTGCTCCAGAATTTACAGCTAATTGTCAGGTGCATCAGTGCGTACTTATTTTGTGGGCTGTGGACCTTCTCCTTGGCCATGCTTTGCTGTAGCTGCAGGCAAGCTCCTACTCTCCTCCATCAATATAGCAGCGCCTAATTGAAGGCAATGTGGTTGTAAGTGGAGGCAGGAGAGTCTTTACCCAAGTAATTAAAGTGTCCAACAATGGTTGAGCTAAGTCCTGCTTAAGACTTCTATTATCCTCAAATATAGGGTTCCTCATTACTGTGCCGTCCATACAGAGTGATAGCTTGGCCTGATCTCCCTCAGTCTTCAGTGGTCAAGAAAAGCTTATTATGGTGGAAAATTCATTTTCATCCACCGGGGATTTCTTCATCTCAATGATGCACATTTGTTGGCAATATGCAAGAAAATGGGAAAATATGAAGTCGAACAGTTCCTTCTGAAATATATGTCAATGGAGCTGTAGTGTGAATTATTGGCCACAGTAGCATGAAAACAGGCAAGGACTGCCCAATAGCTAGAGGGAACACATACAAAGAAACAATATGCTGATGTCTTATCATCCAATTTTTCTTGAATTGCGACAGGGCAGGAAGTGGAAAGAGCCGCTCAAGGAGAGATGTGGCTGGGTTTACCACTGTTTGTACAGCGTCAGTATTAGATGCTAGCAATTGTGGCTCAAGGCTCGGAACCACTGTCTATAGGCAAATGCTAGTGGACACAAATACATGTTAAAATTTCAGTCTATTAAAGCGTTCCCAAGGTGTACCTTGGCCCGGGTTCAAACTGTTATTGGATTCTATGTCGCTCATTTTCACACCAGCAACAAGCATTTAGCTGTGTAACCAGAGGGCTTTCAGCGCGCCAAATTGACATCCTTTTTTTGTATGCGTTAGATAACATGTATTTCCCATAAGACCATACTGACAGCATCAGGTTTGTTGGCCATCCCTACATAAAAGCCTCAGCATAAGTGTCCACCTTTATTAGGTCTGCTCTGTTTTTTGTGGCGTGGAATTCTGAATGACAGGTGCCAGGGTTAGAAATGCTGCCCCATATATTGCGTTCAGATCCAGACACTGTCTTGTATCCAACCTTGCCTGAGTGAAATAACAGGAGCGTGATTTCTAAACCATAATAGTTTCAACCCTTTGTTTTACACAAGAAATCTTTTGAGCACAAAAATAAAAACGTGATGCACATCTCATATATAAAAACTATGGCATCTCAATCAGGACTCTGCTTTCACTGCACATCAACATGCTGCTTGAGTGCTGTACACTGTAGAATGCTAATTGTAGACATCAAATATCTACACAGATCTTGGTAATAAAGATAGCTTGTATCTAGAGCTTTTCATATGTGCATATTTTAAGAAAGGTCAATTTTTCCCATTTTTGCTCCCCTGTTCCTTACTGCAGGAGAAGTGGATGTCAAGGTGAGCTGTGATCATTAGGAAAAAAATGATGATAAGACGCATCAAGCACAGAAGCCTCTTGAGGATTAAATATATCAAATAGGAAAAAAAATCCCTGCAGCCTTTCAGGATTAGTACTTGAAAAACCAAATCTGTCCTCATGTTCTCACAATTAAGTGTCTTCATCAAAGCCACATTTAAATCATATATATTCAGCAAAAAAGCCCTTTCAAGGCCAGACACAAGCCACAGAAAAACCATTCCAAGATAAAACACATTCAGCAGCAAAGCCATTTCAAGGTCAGACACATTCAACATTCATGTTGAAGCCATTTCCAGTTCAGATACATTCAGGTGAAAGGCCACTACAAGGTCGCAAACATTCTGTGGAAAATCCATTTCAAGGTCACATAGATACACCAAAAATATTTCATGGTTGGATGCATTAATAGAAGGGTCATTTAAAGAGTTGCTCAGAATATCTGCTTCGCAAAAGAAATAATCACTGGAAGTATCGAACTGCTTTCCAAGGCCTTGTGGCTTCAAAATCTCTGTATTCTCAAACACATTTGTACTGGTTTGGCATGCACTATGGCCTTAGAATCTGTACATTCCCAAAGCCACAGGCATGTATGCACTGCCAACAAGGCATCAGTATTGGTTAGCCTACATACTGGCCTCAAAATCAAACCACTCGCAAAAATGCGTGGATATTTGCAACGCTTTAGAATCTCAACATAACCAAAGAACAATTGGTGTTACTTGTAAAGTGCCCTTGTATAAAACTGACACAATTCTTCACACACATCTGCTGTATTACTGCGATGTTTGTTTTTATGTACACTTTCAAGCAGCATTCTCCTGTCCTTCTTGGTTTGGGTTTATGACTCCATTGCACAAAGAACTCAACCCAGGAAAATGAAGGTTGTGTTGAAAAAGCATGTATATAAAAAAAAATTCCATATTTCAAATATAATGAGAAAATGGCATGGTTCAGATATTATTATTTCCACACTTAGGTAAAATTACCAACATATGTGTAAGTTAAGTTTTCCAACCTCTTTGACAAATATGAGCTTTTTTTTAATGTCTTGGAACTGGTTTGCATGAAAATTTGCTTGTCAGCACCAACAGACTGACACTGCTTGGATATACTTTCTCGAATTAAGTGTGAATTACTGATGATACTAATTAGCAAGATCATATAACATCACTAACTCCAAACCTATCCCTTTAAAATGTTACAGCTTTGTATGTGAATAATGAAAGCCCTGTCAGCTTTCATGCAATTAATTTCTACTCAATGTATCATCACTTAAGTAAGTGATTTAAATCAGTGTCATTAATACTTCTCCAGTTTGATCATAAAACTTACCCCACGAGGGCTACAAAAGAAGTAGCCCCAAGCGCTGCCATCTTGTGTTTCATGAATTATGCCTTGTAGATCTCAGTTGTCAAGAAAACCTACTTAAAAATTCATAAAGCCATATTCAGACAGTGTTCCACTTTAAAATGCATGTCCCAAAGCTATTGCGTTAATACTCTGATGACAATGTTATCCAGTGTCAAGTCTGCACTGCCAGGGAGCAACAGCAGAGATAGTCTCAATGGGTAGCTCTTCCTACATGTCTACAACTGACAGGTAAAGGTCTCTTCATAACTAATGTTAACCCTTTTGACAGCTCATCTAATACGCCCTATGAAAACGTTTAACCTAAAATTTCCCACTTCTTTTGCAGCACCTCCTGGTCTACAACTAACAGATGAAGGCCTACCCCATAACCAATGTTAACCCTTTTGACAGCTATTCTGATATGCCCTATAAAAATGTTTGACCTAAAATTTCCCACTTCTCTTTCAGCACCTCCTGGTCTACAACTAACAGATGAAGGCCTACTCCATAACTAATGTTAACCCTTTTGACAGTTCATCTAATATTGAATCTTACAAAAATGCTAAAAATGATAAATTCCTAATTTTCTTTAATCACTGGTCTACAACTAGCTGTCAGGTGAAAGTCTCTCTACAACTAATGTTAACCCTTCTGACAGGTCATTTGATAGTAACCCTCATGAAAATGCTAACCCCAAAAAACTTCTCAAATATCTTAATATTTTCTTCACTGATCTCAGTAGGCATAGTGCCAGCATCATGCCACAAATAGAATGGAGACAATCCTTGCACATGGAATTTGTTTACTATGTGATTGGCTCAACTCAAGCAAGGGTGCCTATAACATTTTAAAAAAGATTGCTCATTTAAATGGGCATTTTTGCACATCATTTTGATTACCATGGTCAACAACCGGTAATTTGTTTATGCTCTTCAGTTAAAACTAGATTGCACAATATGACCGTATGTTTTATATGTAATACGGCTGAACCACAGAATGTATCGAACTACTCATTGATACATCCATTCATAATGCATTGGAATAGAGATCAGCGTATGTGACAGTCTGCAAGATGACATCATTGGCACAAAACTATACTGTTACTGGCTATACAGATATGAGAATATATACATCGGATAATGTATACAATTACAATGTACACGTAAGTATGTAGAGCCTATACAATACTGCACAAAAAATAGGAATAATTAACTTACATATGACTTCTTCTTGACAAGAGTGTGTAAAAAGCATTTTTGAGCTTGTTACATGCATGTTCATAACAAAAGCTAAATGGCCATACTTAAACGTGTAATGCAATTAAGCACACCCATTCATAACAAATTGAAGTGCAGATCATCCCACCCTTCCATGACGCATTGAAGAACAGATCACCACACCTATTCATAATATATGGAAGTGCACATCATCACAGCCTTTTGTAATGCATGGAGGAAGACATCATCACACTCATTTATAATGTATTCAAAATGTTAAAAATGATAAATTGTGTACTGAGTACCCACTCCATTTGAATACATACATGTTCACATGCTGCTACTGGTTTGTAACCAAATGAAGTATGGCATGGACTTGTGCAGTACAAAATGAATTGATAAGATACTTCATACCGATGTTGCAACTGAAGCACGATCTGGATAAACAATGTCTGAGTCTCCTGAGGTGCACTGTCAACAAGACATCCACTCTGTTGCAACAGTGCTAACATGTTGTGTCGGGTAAGGAGGTTCCATTCAAGGAAGCTGGTAATCAAGAGTATGCAATGTTTTCATAGCCTTTTGAGGAGGATTTCCTTGAGGGGACACAGATCTGAAGAATGACCCCCGTGTCAAGATTAATGATCTCTGTGCACATTTCATATTCAAATCACAGAATTCTTCATCATGTCTGGAATTCCAGGACAATTTTTTCCAGCAGTGTTTCGCTTATATACTGCCTTCCATGTTGATCTGCGAAACAGGTCTCCAGTGTTTCGGATAGATATATATGATTATTTAGCAAAGACCTATGGCATGCTAAACCCCAGGTTAAACACATATTAATGAGATCAGTGGTGGTCAGGCAGTAACTCTGTGTGGGGCTCCATACTATTTATGCTCTGGTCACCTCAACCTTTACCAGTGTTGATGTGATGGACTGCTAACAAGGAGAGAATTTTATTCAAGCCGCTGTCAAAATACCTGAGTATGGAAATCAGGTAGCATTTAGCCAATAGGGTAGAATGAAGTCAGCCCTGCTGTGGCAGTCAATATTAAAGCAGGACAAAGGGGGTTAAGTGATAATTAATCAATCAGAGTTGGAATTGTTGACAGTGACTGAAATGACAGGGATATAGTGTGATATTCTAATAGTTTGCACTAACAGTTGTCATTGAAATTCCAGTCATATGTCAGTGTAGACCTTTTAAAAACATATCTTGGTGTAAGCTGTTTTGAACTGGCAGCGTATGACCTCCGAGCACCCAGGCAATGATTGCTTTCTCTCAACAAACTTTGGACATCCTACAAACTTGATTAATATAATCAAATTAAGGCAAATGCGGCCCATGCATTATTATACAAGCCAGACAAGTTAATCTGCCATTAGATAATCTCCATTCCTACACTGGTGGTGGATCACTGTCAACACATCCGTGCAGTGGATAAAATGAGAGGCAACCATGGGAGTGTCAGGTAGATGTGTGAGGGTGATAGGGTTACAAGCTTTCTAGAGGTTTCTGATTTTCCTTTTATATCTAAACAGGCTTTACACCAATGACTTCCCCTGACGGCCAGTTGATTTGGAAAAGTGATGTACCTGATGTGACATTCATGTCTGTGTAGAGTTAGGGTCAAGCTACTCTGAGTCTACATGCACAGTCCTCGTGAGGATGATAAACTGTCAAAATCTGCCATCGAAAATGTTTATTTCAGATGTCAGACAAATAGCAGAAGAATGTGCTGGTCTCCATACTGAAGTATTCCCAGACAGCAAACAGCACGCCAAGCCCACTGTTTCAACATTTACTCGGAATTTCGTGCAAAATCAGTCATATTTCAAGAAGCCTCCAGCTGCCTCTTTAACCAAACTTCTCTGACAAATAACAGAAACAAATTGTCATTATTACTAAGAGATTAAATGGAAACCAGACTGTTTACTCCATAGAGTGCTGTGGCATCTAAGTTTACAATAGACACAGTGGAAAAACTTTTCTATTGCTGTTTTTTTTTTCCTTTTGCTTTGAACATGTCCATGCTAATTTACTTTGATCGAATCTTAATATCTTTGTGTTCACATTACCTGCACAACTTAATTCCTTCAATACACTTATCAAGCAATAAATAAACAAGAACTACACTTTCAGATATGGATATACAGGCTTTAATAAGCCTACATCCATAATTCCATTGCATTGTATTGTATTGTATAATACCAGTTCCTGAATTCCCTCTGTATTTACCAAGAATTAAAATGAGGATTGCAAAAGTTTAATTCTTTATCAAAAAACCTTTCACTTAAGTATCAACATGCCTCATCTAGAGTCAGTGGGTTCACATTATCTGGCAGGTCAAGCTACCGCTACCACAAGGTAAAGCAATGAAAAAAAGATACACTGAAAAAAAGTCTTTACCTGTGTAGTATGGAATGAGTTAAATGAGTTTCAAATTGAAAGGACCAACCCCTTCTCCTCCCCCCCCCCTCCCCATTAGGGAAACCCTGTCTTCTTATCCAACTGACAATGCTGTCTTAATGTGCAGTAATTATCACAGCACTGTGAAACTCAAACCTGATAAGATAATAATATAACATCTGCTGTGGTACATACAAAGGACGTACGTACAATGCAGTATTTTGAAGGACCATACATTTCAGCCATTTTTTTAAACCAAGGTCACCACAAACTCTCCTCATTAGAATCATTTGCTGAGTCAGCATAGAGTGTGGTGTTCATATTTTCCTTCTAAATTTTCATTAAAGCTCAAGTTCTACTCAATGGCATATTGTGTGTAAGAAACCACAATGGGGAATTATTAAAGCTATCCCTGTACTATAGAACATCAAGACAGCCAGCCTATCATGTGTATGACTACTTCTCAAACAGGCTCAGTATCCATTATCCCTTGAACTCTGGCTGAATTTATAACTAAGTCAACAGCTTTCCTTAGTGCAGGGCAATTTATCTTGATAACTCTCATCTACAATTCTCATTCAAATTGTTTTTGGTTATGTTGAAATTAGTCCAAAACATTGAACACTTTTGACCACCGGATGGTTTTGATTAGTTTTAGGGGAAAAGGGTTTAAATGTGATGGCAATTGGCCATATGTAGCTATATACACATCACATACATCACAATATATTGTCAATGGTACCTAAAAATGAAAATGGAGTGATAACGAAAATGTTTTATGTTGGTATCCCATGGGACGTGTTGTTGCTCATCCTCACACCGGTGGCGCTTAGCAGAGCATGTCACCACCAACGATTTCATAAAACTTAAAGAGAGAAATGGGTAAAAACACGCCAACTATTGATGAGCCCTATTGTTCTTGGCTCACTCACACATAGTTGGTTGTGTTAAAAGAGCTCTCTGGGGACTGGAGGAAAGAATGCAGGTCAGCAGGTCAAATGGATTGAGTTTGCCCTTGGCAAGCCAAGTGGCAAGCTTGAAAGAAATCCTTCAACATTCATGGGCTCTTGGTCGATTCATCATTTATTCTTTCCATAATTATGAACCTCCCTGATACATCACCAAAGGTACAATAACTCGGCTCACTCATCAATGACAAGAAATTAAATTGCTGTTAAACTTCAGATTCATAAGTATAATGAATAGCCATATTGGTGAATATAATATAACTGGCAGGGAGCCTCCAGTTAACTGAATTCCCATATGAAGAAAGTTGTGCCAAGGTGAAATGAAACTTGCTTATGCAGCGTGCAATCTAAATTCACTCCTATAAAAACATGTCAAATACCATAGCGCATAATAAGACAAGTACTTTTCGCTGCTTCCTTGTGACCCTGGTGGTTGATAGAGTGATCCCCAGTGGCCAATGTCTGACGGATGGAATAGATTATTAAAGCAAGTAGATACAGAAGGACGGGTAACGCAATGTCTGATTGCAAGTCTCATAATTGCAGAGATTACACCTTCCTCCTTCACACGTCAGACAGCCTTTTTGCCTTGTCTTGAATGCATGTGACACTTTCTTTTGTTCTCGTGTAGCGCTGTGTTTTATTTGTTATATACTAACTGTGTAGCATTATCATCCTTTTAACTTGTTTATTTTAAATAAAGCAATGGGTGCAATAGCAGCATATATAAAATTGATAAATTACATCTTATTTCTTATTTTCTTCTTTGGAATTGTATTTTTTTAACTTTGTCAACAAATCTTAAAATGACTTGGACTTGACACAGATTAATTTGGCATCAGTTTTAGTAGACAGCATTGATTGCGTATAAATAGACATTTTTGCCAGAGAATGGAGCAGCGTTTGAGAAAATGCTTTTGTGATGAGTGAGTCCAAGTGGAAATAGACTCCTGTAAGATGTAGCTGATGTATAATTGTGTGTTCTACACTTGACATTGCAAATCGCTGACAATCACTCACTTCCCTCTAATTCCCCTTCCTTCATGTCAGCACTCCTAATTTGCTAACATTACAAGGCAACACTGGTGATAGATATGTGGTATAAAAACCGTCATATATGTGTACGTACTCCATAGAGAGTGTGCTACAATAATTATGGCTTCATCTGTACTGCCCACCATTTACATCCAGGCTAGGACACTTAAATTCTGATACACTATAAAAAATTGTCTTCTACAGTGTAATTGAAAGCAGGCACTTCTTGGACAGGAGAAGTACAATGATAAGTCTGCTGCAGTGACCACATCGCGTGCAGAGCCAGGATAAAAGTTACAGAGAGCCTATACTGTATGTAAGTGATAACCCAACAATTCTTACCATAGAATGCTTCACTCACGCTGCTTGGCTGTTGCGTCCCTCAAGAAACACAGAACATGGCCACATAGTCACAGGAATGAAGGCTGTGTTAGATTATTATATATACCAGTCACTGCACTGAGATGTTTCCAAAGCCCCACTGTCCTGCCAGTCCAACAGTCTGCAACAGGATGAATGTATTGGTAAAGAAACTCCACTGACACACATCAATGCAATCAGGGACCATTCATTATTTGCTCATGGGTGCCAAAAATTAGACATTTTGGTGAGAGTGTTACAAGTGCTTTGTGGCTAGTTATTCTTTCACTTTGTTACTTCTCAAGAATGCCTGCTTCTTGGGCACAAGCTGCGTCTAATGGCGCTGGGTCCTTTGCTAATAGTTTGCTTTAATAGGCAAATTCCCTCAAGTAATGCATATATACTCTCTTAACACGGAAAGCCAGCCCGCTAAAACTACGTATTCAGCAAAAGAGGGTTGATTCATACAAACAAAGTTGAAGATCAATATGCAGATCTGTGTCATCTATATGGCAGTAATCATTCAATTAGATGCACCCATCTCCCGTGATTTGTGCTAGATTCAATTTGTAGTTGCCAATTCAATAGCAGTAGCAACATGCAGACATATCAGGCATTGTGCCCTGCTTCCCCAGTAATACGTTGGCATGAAGCAGAAATAGCGGCTTGTGGTGAATAGGATGCACAAGAAAGCAAAGACCTGGAGATAAGGACAGCAACTTGATGCAATTTGGCCAAATAACAAACACTTGTGCCAAAAGCCTGAAAGCCATAAAGTTAACAGCTCTGTCAGAAGAGCTTTGCTTGGATGAAAATTGGCTAGATGCTGGCTTCAAACAAGAAGTGTCTGGAGTGGTTAGTAATGATGTGGGACAAGGGCTGCTCCCCTGGGCCTGGCCACACGAACTGCACCTCCATGTGGACACAGGGCTGCATAGAGAACAAATCCTTGTCTTGCACAGAGTTTAACTCGTTTCATATTAAGCTGGTAAAAGCCTTGACCAGTGTTTCTGCAGTGTCTGGTATGTCATGCCCCACCTGTCACCCTGCCAGGTAACACCAGACTTACACAACAAGACTGACAGCATGGGTCTGAAACTGGGCATGCTAGTTCTGGTTGGAAAGTCCATTTTTCTAAAAATTCTGAAAATACAATTCCCTTTCATTTCCAGCTAAATGAATGTGCCATCATTGGTTGAAGTCAGTTAAAGCGTGACTTTAAGTATCTCCTTAATTCATGGTCTGGACCAGATGCATGCTTTGGATACAAAGATGATACAGTGAAGTCTGGAGACAAGCACATGGGGCAGACAATAACACCGGCAGGTGTCCCGAGACTGCTAGGAGTAATAAGAGGGCGCTCAAAGGCTTTGTGGCCAGTCACATGCAACTATAGACAGTATATAACAAGGGGCTTCTCCTTGGCCACCTGGGTTACAAGAAAATTGCTTCCACTGTTTACCTACATGCCCCAAAATCACTCTTATGATCACTGAAAAGCCCCACATGGGAGTGAGAGTGGATTTCTACCAGCCACAGTAGACATAACCTTTGAATATAGAATAAAAAAGCCTTCAGAATGGCAATCTTGCACCATCAGTGGATAAGTGACCAGCCTACTAACTGCATGGCATACATTCCAACCAATTATCAATGTACAAAGAAATTAAATAAAGCTGTGGCTAATTGGGGAAATGGCAGTGGTAGACAGTGCTAGAATGTTGGCACCCACCACCGCCTCTGCTATACAACAGACACTCCTAGGACAACTCCCATCCACCACTTCCTATTGCCAGCTCATATTTCTGCTGTGACGATGACTGGCCTGTCAACTAGTCTGTGGCCTAAACTGTGCTCTCACAGCAACCCTATGCTGATGCTATAAGAACTTATTTCCAACTTAAAGTAACAACACTGTATGATATCGACTTTACAACATTCAAAGACTAAACATTTTTCCACATTGTTTCATCTTTCATGAAGCTACAGCGAGGCTCTCACAACCTAATTTTTATAATCTTGTCATACCTTAACCCTTTCCCCCTTAAACCGGCCAAAACAGGCTGGTGGTCAAGTGTCGTCTGCTGCAGCGTTTTCAACTGATTTCAACAGCAATGAAAAACAATTTGACTGAGAAATGAAGCTTAGACCTGTCAAGACAACATGACCCAGGCCAACAGCTTTCATCAGATGGGTTGGGCACTAAGTGCCCAACCCATGCTGAGGAAAGCTGTTGACTCAGTCTTAATTCACGGGGGAAATTAAAAACTATATAAATTTCTCCCCAACCTTGAACTTCTAAATTGGGACAACCAATAGCAATGCTATACATGATGTCAATTGGGACAACCAATAGCACTGCTACACATGATGTTAATTGGGACAACCAATAGCAATGCTATACATGATGTTAATTGGGACAACCAATAGCACTGCTACACATGATGTTAATTGGGACAACCAATAGCTACACATGATGTTAATTGGGACAACCAACAGCAATGTACATGTGGTCCAGCTTAATAGCAACACTGTACATACATTCTACACTCTAGATAGTGATTATGGGACAACAACCAATAACAATGATGTACAAATGTATTGGTTCAGAACTAACAACAGCAATGCTGTGCAGACAATATTCTTTGCTTGAGCATACAGAATTATTAGCTTGCAGATAAGGATCTGAATCAACTGTGCTTGCTTTGTTTGGGGATAAGCAACTACAATATGCTACTCTAGTTCATTAACAGCTATTATAATATAGTAGATGGTGTGAAAACAAGGCTACTGTGATTAAAAGCTTTTTTTGCCATGATATAACATCTGATATATCACGATGACCCTTCTTTTTGTTGTGCTTACCCCCACTGAATTACCACCCCATATGAGTCCCTGGATGTCTATTTCATCATCATTAATAAAGTACATAGAAATGTATGGCTGCTTAGTTCATTTAATAAAACAATTACAGCAAATGTTCACAAAATATCTTTCACTGAAATGCAATGTTTTAATTACTTTTGGTTCTGCATTCCAATGGTAGTTACCATGGTCGATAATAGATGACGCAGTAATTCAAGTGCATTTTTAGCCCTATCCGCACTTGCCGCCAATGCTGCGACAACGAAATGTAGCAAAGTTACAAACCTTATGATGCCATTACTCCACAATTATTATCCAAATGATCCTGACACATGTATGGACAAGTCAATGCAAGTGCATTCATATATAGGCACACTTGGTGAATAATCCTCCAGAGGACCTGAACCAGTGTCAGTGAGTAGTACGACTAGGCCTTGAATTTTATGTAGGCCTACCCTACCCACGCCATAGAATCCAATTCCTCCGGCTCCACACCCAAAATGAACTCTGCTAAGTACTGTCATTATTGGTACAGACATTGCACTTAAAAAACCTCTGTCCCATACAAACAATCCAAACAGAACACGAACTACTTCAAAAATCACCCAGCTACCGTTTGAATTTGCCTGCTTGCCATCATTGTTTACTTTCAACTGTGATATATTGATTCGTCACATGACATGATTCAACCAATCACATTTGATGGACATCGTTTGTCTAGGGGTGCCCTATGAGTTTTTCACGTTCCAAAAAGCTTCCAAAGACTATATCTGCATGATAGCCAAATGTAGGCCTAAGACACAGCTACGATATACATGTGTTCTTCGGTCTCTGTTTTTTATGATCAATATTATGAGCCTAGGCCCATTTGGAAGGTTGTAGCTTACAACAGTACAATCTTCACACCTACGGCCCACCACATATGGCCCCGCTCCTCTTCAAAACAGTAAATTTTGCAGTGAAGGAAGTACGCAAGCAAACAGGAATGGCATAAACATAAGCGATGATAACAGGTGAAAATAAGCCAGTTAATCCCATTTTTGCATCAAATTTGGGGAGTTTTCAACTTGAAACCATATTATAATAGGAATTAAGTATGGCGTGGAATTCATTGTTGTCAATATATCACTCAGGAGGTGGTGAGACACCGTCACATCACTCGCCTATCAGTTCGCGATCTGACTTCAATCACACCACCTCCTTCGTGATATATTGCCAACAATGAATGCCTCGCCATACTTAATTCCTTACACAAAAGGATTCTAAAGCTGGATTAAGCAAATATAATCCAGTATGCTACAGCTTTTTAAGGATATGCAATTGTAATATTCTACAGCTGGTTTAAGGACATATAACTGTAGTAATCTACAACTTGTTTAAGGACATTTTTTGTTGATCGTCCGCAGTTGGTTTAATAAGGACAAGCAACAGACATTCTATACCTGGCTGGATACAAGGACCTGTAATATTCTACAGCTTATTCATGGACAAGCAAGTGATATTGTGCAAATAGGGATACATTATTGCTAGTATGAGAGTACATAATTGCATTTCCATACATCATTGATACAATGTATCAATGAATCAACATATTACAGTCATCTCCAGTGACACTGAGAAATGTGTACACCTGAGCCATGCTGTGGTCAGACAGAGGTACATGTAGGAGCTACTTACATGTATGTGAGCACACTACCGCGGGTAAAAGAACCAATTACTGACACACCTGCAAAAGACTGAGACAAAGCCATGATAAAGCTTACCTCAAGACAAAGACTATTTCAGGGGCAAATCATACTCCCTAAGTAGCCTGATAAAATGTTTGAAAACAATGAAAACAAGGTTCCTGTTCAAAGCACACACGCAGCAAAACAGGTGTGTCAAGTGGCAGCAGAATAAAGGTCAAAGTCCGCTAGTGATCCAGGGGCCGGCAACGTGAACTAAACAGCAACAAAACATCATCTTATGTGACTTTGTATCTTAACCCACTGACAACTGCCTGGGACAGGAAAGGTAAGAGTGGGCTGAGTCAGTGTCCAACTGAAATGCCGAACTTCAGCATACACACACAAAGGGGACTCGCCTACATTTACTCCACTCTACGCCTCACCAGTGCCCCTGCTTTGTGAACAACAATGACCATGACAGAAATCAAAAACAAAAGTAATGAGAGTTCTTAAAGAAATGGCCTGAAACGTATTGTTGCTGAATTACATTCACAGGAGGAATGTGCCTTCATGAGGATCAGCCAGTAATCCACATGTTACACATGATTCTCTTAGCAAGTTCTCCTTTAGTAGAATTTACTCTCATCAAAACACCTCCATAAGCATTTTTTTTTTACCTATTTGTCATATATGGAATAGTAGTACTAATCTGTAGTTTTTCTTAATAGTCAGGAAAGATTAGTTGGCCCAATCTAAACAATAAAGATCTTAAAACTAACAATTACAAATATGCTACCTTCAAATGTGAATATTTTAACATATTGAAAGGCATATTAATCCTTAAAACGCTGATTTAAGATTGAGTCAACAGCTTTTCCCGGGACAGCTTTCCTCGAGACACTTTGTGTGCAATGCATGCAAAGTGTCCCAAGGAAAGCTGTTGACTAAGACTACATTTTACTTCAGACTGGGCTTGCTGGTATTTGAATGAAAGGTATCTTCATGAGGATTCTTTAACCATTATATTGTTAACGGTAATGAGGAAAGGACTATAGCTGCAATTGGAAAGAAGCCACCATGACCATTGAGGCCCCACACTGCATGTCACAGTATAAGCTGCTCTAGATACCTGTATATCTCTGGAATGATTGACTTTTATGCACTCTGACATATTGCACGGTGCACAGTTGGCTGAGTGGTAAGACGCTCGCTTTTCACCTCTGCGACCCGGGTTAGATTCTCGTCCTGGGCCAGCATGTGGAAAAAGTTCCTACCACTTTAATCGTGCACGGTGGTTTTCTCTGAGTTCTTCAGTTTCCTCCACCACAGACAAGGTAGGAAGTATACGCCAACATCTGTGCCATGGAGAGTGACTCAATGCGTCACTTGAACTCTTTCACAATCCATGTAAAACAAATTTGTCTATACTTTAAAAAGAATGCTTACCAAAAGATGTACTGCATTGCTCAAACTTTACCACCTTGCAAATTTTACGAGTTATTAACAATTAGTGGTACAATTCATTGTATCAAAGCTCAAATTTTCAACACAACAAAATTTGCCCATCTACCTGTAAATCCTGAC
Organism: Hermodice carunculata; assembly: GCA_964020975.1. NCBI lineage: Eukaryota > Metazoa > Annelida > Polychaeta > Eunicida > Amphinomidae > Hermodice > Hermodice carunculata. The sequence goes on from OZ026622.1 coordinate 82,810,026, forward strand.
ACATCATTTTGCTACATGTATCATCCACACAAGACACTGCAAATTCTCGCACTTACATGTTCAGCACATATTACTATAAGCTACCTTGTTCACACCAGTATATATATATATATATATCTTATCCATGAAACTTTCTTAGCCCTGATTGGGCTTCTAGGCTTTTGTTAGACTATTTAGTTTATACCGTGCAGCTTTTATGACTGACTGAATTATCTTATATTTTATTTTAATAATAACTGCTGTGTCAAGCTCTCTTAAAGCTTACAGACCACCAAGCTGGAGTGTTGAATCTCACGTATATGTATTTGTACATGAACATCAGATTTATTTGTATAATTGTTGTGTTACTACTCAATGTACTACATGAAGACCTGATTGTTACTCTCTCTTAGCATCAGACACACTTTAAGTAGACGATATGTGAAAGTTCTCAGGGTGGGTAGCCATTCAAAGTATAACCTTCCGCTACCTTTTCACAGTATTTTTTTTTCCTGTATGTTAAACTGTGTATTTTTCAAGTGAATAAACATACTCTCACAATTCTCTGTCCATACCTCTTGTCATTGCTACAAATTGTTTCATATCTTTCTGCCTCTTAATCTGATAAACACATCTTAATTTTATGTTATAGTCGCATAGCAATCCCCAATGTTTCTGTCTTTATCAAAGACAACCAGCCATACTTCCATATACATAAAGCTTGGGTGGAAGCAATGAGAGGAAGTTTAAAAAAAGCTTTTGCATTTGGCCCATGTAATCAAACGTCAGAGTTAATTATTCAAAAAGTTACATGACAAACTGATCTAATTTATCATTATAACCAATGAAAAAGCGTCTAAACTACATCTAAAACCTCGAAACATGATGATTTTAGCACTAAATTAACTGCACTGCAGTAACATTAAGCCAACAGGAAATCTCCTGGCTGATAAAGCCGACTTCAAAGCATCCCAACAGTAGCAAACATGTTGTGTTTACTGGGAGAGTGGGCAGTCAATGGCAGTATCAAACAAGTGCATTCTCACCACTCTCTCTTTTGACATTGTTCGAGCAATTTTTAGCCAGCAAAGTGATTAAAAGAGAGCACGAAGGACACATTACACCTCTCTACAATTAAATCTAATATCCTCAAATGGCTTTATCATAAAAACTTGATATCAACTGACAAATGCAGCCTATTGTTAACCATTTATGCCCAAGTGTCACCTAATCCCTCATGCACTATACCTCATACAAGGTGCAAACCTTCATGAAAATCACACAGATGGGGAACTAATTTAGCATTGAGTGCCACACAGTGCCACAGCAAGTGTTAAATGTAGCTCTTTAAGCCTGTTCAGGGTTAACACAAGACACAATACTCTATGTTGACAACTCTTGACCCTATAACCAATGAGCATGCTATCAGCAGAAAACCAATGGATGTGCAAGAGTATCTCAGGATGAGTAATTGTATCTCTTTCATCGGTGCTTTATGGAATGTATCATGAGGCACCAATGCATCATACATGAAGAACAAGTTTCTATTGTCAGCACATGAAAAATTCTGCTGCCCGCCTACTCTTTTTGGTCTGTCTGCTTTTAATGTTTCACACACGGTAAATTGCTTTAATTTTGCTGTATTCTTATTTTTGCTTATTTCGCTAATGGCACAACGCTGAAAATAAAAACACATTAAAACAGTATTTTAGCATTGTATGGGTAGGAATTATGTCCAAAATAGTGAAATTAAAATTACATGTATACTGAAATGTCAAAAATACAAAATCCATGAAAATTTAAACACACAATAAAAAAGCAGTTTCACTCTAGTGCCAAATTTTGGACTGAGTCAGCAGTTTTTCTTGGCGTGCATTGGGCACAAAGCGCCCAATGTGCGCCAAGAAAAGCTGTTGACCTAGGGGCATGCTGGTACTTAAATGAAAGGTCTTTATAAGAGGAATACAAATCTGAGATCCTAATAGTAATCCAGACTAGTTTGTCTTTAGCAGATCGACTTTAAATGTGATTGGCACTGAAAGAGTTAAAGTGGTCTGCTGCCACAATGAGTTTCCAAGGCTTGGCCTCATAAAACTTCAGTCTTTGGGGTAGCAGCCAGATGTGGCCCATTTCCACATTCCTTTATCTACCACATTTCTCATATGGGCAGGATTAATATAGGAATTTACAGAAACTACATGTAATAAACTTTAATGTTTTCATAAAGGTAAAACCACACCCAGTCTATGGTGTGTATAGGTTTGGACTGCACAGCATTGCTTACATGAACAGCGAAAAAAAGGTTTAACCCTTTCCCCCTTGAATTGAGACTTGAGTCAACAACTTTCCTTGGCATGAGTCAGGCACTAAGTGCTGAACTCATGCCAAGGAAAGTTGTTGACCTGGGGCATGTGATCTTGATAGGGTTCTACAATTCTTAGTCAAAATTGTTTTTCATTACTGTTGAAATTGGTTGAAAACACTGAAGCAGACGACATTTGACCATCAGCTGGTTTTGGCCAGTATAAGGGGGAAAGGGTTAAAGAAGCCAGAATCTAGCTACATTAAAAAATGTTTCAGCAAAATTTCAGAAAGTGTCAAATCTTACACAAACAACTTTTTACACCATTTTTCACCCACACAAAACTGAAGAAAGACGAGGACAATGAACCACAATGAACCCTGTGCTCAGGTGACCTTCTATGAACAGACTGATAACTGCTGGCACAAATGAGGCCAATGTGCTAAAATATCATTGCAAACAAAGGTAATTAGTGTGAGATGTAACGCTGCTCCATCTACAGGACATTTATTAGGGGGGTACATCGACACAGCAGGCTCGAATTTACTCAAATGACATGATACATGTACCTTGAGAATAAGATCAAGGTCACTTGTATGCCACCGTCACTAACCATTTACAAGACTATCATTAAATATCAATATTCATGCTTAATTTAAACAGTAGTCCCTCTTTTGACCAACCCCTTTTTATTTCCATTAACTCTTTGAAACCCAGTCACAGCACATGCCACACTGCCCATTTGAGGTCCTAGGGCACCAGTTACATGTACCACAAAAGGTAACATGCCAGATACAGATTAAATGGCACATTGGCAAATACATTCTGTAGTAATATGTTTGAAATGACTGTTACCACATGTGACAGAGATCCACAGCATCAAATCTTATCATCTTTCTTATTTTACAAGTTTTTATGACAAGCACTTTGATTTATTATAGGTAAAACTGATGTTTGGCACAAACGATTCTTCCCAAGTGCAAATAGAGTCTGAGCACAAAACTTTACCAAGAGTACAGTCAGGTTTCTGTCTTTGCAATCATAACAAAATCCTTTATACCTTTCTGAGTCTCATCCAATGAAAATACCAAAGTTTTAACTCTTTAACAGTATCAAAATAGCCAAATTTGCTTTTATCATGACCGGTGTCCATGCTGTCACAAACGATCCATTGTTAAGACCTGGGAGCAGAAGTTCTGGGAGGCAGTGATTATCCGAGGGATCTCTGTGCTGCTATTGGTCCATGTGACTAGTCACTAGCATTGATTATTCAAATAGCTCATATGACAGACTGACTACATCACTGACAGCCACTAGAAATGAATCTCTGAACAACATCTCTTATCTTTGAAAGAATGATGTTGATGTTAATATTAACCACATCCTTGTCAAATTTACCCAATGGGAAATCTTATTGATGAGAATGAAGTTCTAAGCTTTCAAATGATACTAAACATGGTGTTTACCAGAAGTGATCAAGTTTTACGGAGGGTGCAAACAAGTGCAATTTTATCGCTGTTTGTGCACTGTGTACAACCGTAAATGTGCTGAAAAGTACATTGTGCAAGGTTACATAGGTTTACCTAAATTTAATTAAATCTTCCAGTGCCAATCAGGTCTAAAGTCGATCTACATGTACTAAAGTCAAAGTAGTCTGAATTATCATTAGGATCTCAGATTCGTATTCCTCGTAAAAAGATCTTTCATTCAAGTACCAGCATGCCTCTACTTCCAGAGAAAGGCTCCCAGGTCAACAGCTTTTCTTGGAGCGCATTGGACACAATGTGCCCAATGCATGCTGAGAAAAGCTGTTGATTCAGTTCAAAATTTGGCACTTGAAGAGTCAAATCTTTAGTGTCTTTATGTGACACTTTCATCCACATCAACCAAAAAATTCTGCAACATATCGTCAATTATATTTGCTCAAGTTGTACCCTATTTCTTTTGGCATAACATTTTCCTGGGAGTGACAAACATGATGAAAATCACATCAATGGAAAACTAGCTCAGCAGAGACACTGCATGTCAACAAAAGTTAATGTGGATTTCAAAGAGTTAAGAAGTAAGAGAGGAGCTAAAGAATAGCAATAGTTCAGCCCGGTGCAATGGTGATCGAGTCCCAGGTAATGTTTTGCACTGCAGTCAGTCAATTGATCACCACAGCTTATATCAACGTTTGTAAACAAATTGATTAATACAGAACCACTGATCAACAATGCCAACAACGAGCCTGTCGGTGTGGGCTAATGAGGAGTTATCGGACACTATTAGGTACAGGGGGCACCACCCTAGCCTTGTGTGGTGTAGCCAAAGTAACGGACCATTTATTGGTAAACAAGTGGGTAGGGTGTCATCGGGCTTGTACCATAACTCAAGGGCAAATAGGAAAAGTACAGATGATAGGTAAACATCTAGGTCAGGTATCACGGGGGGGGGGGGGGGGGAGGGTTGTAACCTGGCAGGGGGACATGAAACTACCTACCAGGTGAACAGGTACAGTGTAGTTATGAAATGACAAGTGTGCACTGAAGCCATGAAGGGTTGACAGCAACCACTCACCAAGTACAACAGGCAGGTAGCATGCCAGACAAGGCTGTCTTCAGATTTACAATAAACATGTTTATCTAGTCTCTCCAGGTTACCACTGAAAATCTGCTGAATAGGCAGCTCTATTCACTCCGTGTTTCCTAAACATGTATTGGCACAACGTGGAACAAAGCTGCATTTGATTCCTATATAACAAATTCTGTGGTGAAGTGTACCACACAGGGCAGGGCCAACCCTGGTATCATCCAAGAAGTGGTCATGCAGTAGTCCCTCCTCTGGAAGACCAACCCTGGTATCATCCAAGAAGTGGTCATGCAGTAGTCCCTCCTTTGGAAGACCACCCTTGGTATCATCCAAGAAGTGGTCATGCAGTAGTCCCTCCTCTGGAAGACCAACCCTGGTATCATCCAAGAAGTGGTCATGCAAAGCAGGGGGTCTGTGAAAGGAGCTTCGACATCGACTCTTGCACCACCTGCCTAACAACTAGCCAGCACTTTGAATTCCCATCCATAATTAAGATTCAAACATGACTGATGTGCACTTGTTACACCCCATGCCATCTTGCAGTCATGTGTTCACTCATTTATTGGTATTATAAACATATTTTGAATTTGTAAACTGGTTTTGACAAATTACAGCACATGTATTTTACCAATGTTGTATACCTGGGCTTTACATACATGGTATTTCCATTACATTCTCCCCCTAAACAGAGGCCACTCATCTTAAAGGCCACTTTTTGGCTGCATTTGGGGTGGCCTTATGGGAGGACACCACTGTGTTAAAGTTTCGGGGTACATCTCTCCCTGGACAGCCCTAGTCTGAGGGTACATCATCAGAACTTCGATAAATATATTGGATATAATTGTGTTAGATGCTATATTTGTACAACAGAGTAACAGGCTCAGGGCACATCATCTCTCCCTCAACTGAGTCATGGGCTCAGAGCACAGCATCTCTCCCTCAACAGAGTCATAGTCTCTGGGCACATCATCTCTCCCTCAACAGAGTCATAGGCTCAGGACATATCATCTCTCCCTCAACAAAGTCACAAGCTCAGGGGATATCATCTCTCCCTCAACAGAGTGACAGGCTCAGGGCACATCATCTCTCCCTCAACTGAGTCATGGGCTCAGAGCACAGCATCTCTCCCTCAACAGAGTCATAGTCTCTGGGCACATCATCTCTCCCTCAACAGAGTCATAGGCTCAGGACATATCATCTCTCCCTCAACAAAGTCACAAGCTCAGGGGATATCATCTCTCCCTCAACAGAGTGACAGGCTCAGGGCACATCATCTCTCCCTCAACTGAGTCATGGGCTCAGAGCACAGCATCTCTCCCTCAACAGAGTCATAGTCTCTGGGCACATCATCTCTCCCTCAACAGAGTCATAGGCTCTGGGCATATCATCTCTCCCTCAACAGAGTCATAGGCTCAGGACATATCATCTCTCCCTCAACAAAGTCACAAGCTCAGGGGATATCATCTCTCCCTCAACAGAGTGACAGGCTCAGGGCACATCATCTCTCCCTCAACTGAGTCATGGGCTCAGAGCACAGCATCTCTCCCTCAACAGAGTCATAGTCTCTGGGCACATCATCTCTCCCTCAACAGAGTCATAGGCTCTGGGCATATCATCTCTCCCTCAACAGAGTCATAGGCTCAGGACATATCATCTCTCCCTCAACAAAGTCACAACCTCAGGGGATATCATCTCTCCCTCAACAGAGTGACAGGCTCAGGGCACATCATCTCTCCCTTGGCAGAGTGTCTCAGCATGCATGAGTACCCTCTCTCCACTGGTCAGTTTCTGTGGACAATACAGTGACCCCCTTTCATGAGTCCACCCCAAATGCAGCCAAAAAGTGCCTTATAAGAGGGGTGGCCTCTCTTGCAGGGGAGAATATGCATGTAATGGAAATACCATACTTTCTGCACAAGAATGCTGGTCTTTCAAGAGGGGTGGCCTCTGGTGAGAGGGCCTTAAAAGAGGGGGGCCACTGTATCTTTTCTGTAACAGTGTCCAGAGGCTGTTAACATCACATTCAGAATCAGATAAAGCCACTCTCATGACAATAAGTCTCAGGTTAGCATACATATCTCTCCTATGACAGTAGCAGTGTCAGCTTCTGTTGCATCTCATGATGACTACATGTAACACACCTCCTAATTACCAGTTATACATTGATCTAATTATGCCTTTTGTCCAAAAATTACAGGGAGGAGTACCTCTCTCCTATGACAGTATAAAGGTATTGATATCCCTCTGATCCCATGACAATATAATCACATGATAGCTAGACACCCCTTTTAGTCACAGTGTATGAATTCTACTCTGTCCTCCCTCATCCGTGACCCCACTTCCACCCCCACCCCCACCCCCACCCCCATCCCATCCCAAAGCATATCATCCAATAATAATGCCTCTGCCATGATACTAGTACCACACATCTGCCGATAGTGCCATGGTGTTTCATGGGGACACCCTTTATCTGTGACAGCTTCAGAGAAATGGCGGTTTGCCCACAGTCAAACTCGAGATCATCCCCACTGACCTTTCCCATACAGCTGAACAGTCACACAGGAAAGGGCAGCGTTCTCCTCGCAGTACACACTCAAAGGTGGCCCACCTCTTATCTTTAACTCATCACCTTTCACCTTTTTACCACATTTCCTGTTTTTTTTCATAAAAAGTAGGATATTATAGTGATATTTTATCCAAATTTGTCCCAAAACAAGAAAACTCTGGAGGTTTGTAGCATTTACCACCCTTTTGCTGTCAAATTCTGGAGAAAAAAAAATCATGAAAGGTTATTCAATTAAATACCACGAGAAGAGCAAAAACAGCTGAGCAAAAGTCACTATAAGGTTAGGGGCTTTTTTGCATTCAAAAAGTTTGACTAGTTTTGAAGCTAACTGCGTCACATCAGGAAATGAACTGTTAAAAAAATGCTGACACCTGGTACATATACGCAAGGGTAGCTATGTTACTACGTAAAACACACATGCGATTGTTTACGTGAGTTTGTTGCTCAGTATATATGAATTACAGAATTGCCTTCATGTAGATTAAAAAATGTCTATTTTTCATTGGGTGGGGGTTTCCCAAATAAGGAAAGCCCATGATTTTGCCCTGTTGGATCAACTGGTTCAGAATGGCAGGCTTTATTGAATCATAGCAGCCCAGTGGCTGTAATAATGCCCTGAGTGGCTAAAGGGGCTCTCAGAGTGTGCCTGACATCCCTGTGTGAATTCTTTGATGTTTTTTCATTTTGAACATGGACATGCTCATGGACGGAACTTATCACAAGGAAGTGAGCTAAGACAATAAAAATTAAGCATAACACTGAGCAAGAAAGACTTAGTCAACAACTCTTCTTGGGGTATGTGGGTTGGGTGACTAACCCATCCCAAGGAAAGCTGTTGACCTGGAATAATGCCATCAAGATAGATTAACAACCAACAATTATAAGCAAAAACGTTTTACATTTGAATAAAATGTGAGCAAAAACATTGAAGCAAACAATAATTTTCATCTGGTTCTTTGAGCTGGAAAGGGTTAATTAAAAAATGTTGATACATTTCCATTAGATCCTTCCAATAATATTAAGAAGACATATTGTCCCTCATGTCAGACAGTCTTTATGGTGAGTATCACTGTAGCAGGACATATATCTGTACTTGTATATCATGTTACATCACCTCGAGTTGTCACCATTAAAGGTAAAACATAAATACATGACATTCCGTTTCCAACATTTTTGAAAGTTCTTTGTGCATGAGGGACACGCAGCTGTTCCATGTATTATTAATACCTTGTTATTACAGGTTCAGCCACTGAAGCAGTTTTTGTTATGTTATTGTACATGTACACAAGCAGAATAGTGGTCCCTCTCTCATAAGGCCACCCCTAAGTGCACCAGAAATGTAGCCTTTTAAGACAGGTGTCCTCTCTTAGGGGGAGGGGGGCATAAAATGAAAATGCCACACTTACTGCATGGAAAAGTGGTCTGTAAAAAGGAGTGGTCTCTCGTCAGGGGTGCTTTACAAGACAGGAAGCACTGTACACATGTACACTGTAGATTAGTTGTGGTCTCGGCACACGTAGGGTGATCCCTTGAAATATTAACCAAGTCAATTTCTTGCAAGGGAAGCTGGTTGCCTGACTTATATGTCATAAAATCACAATCAAAACAAGCCACTGGGTAAATCTTATCCCAGTACATAAACACATGATCTGGAAGATGTTTTTCACTTACATGCTGTAAACACACGATTGTGACTTTAACCATAAACATCCCACCTTTGTCTTGTAGCAAAACATAAAAAAGTAGGCAATGTGCTTGTGTTCAGTTGTATATTTACATGTTTTGCATTAATTTGCCTAGTACATGTAGTATAAAATTGGACTTAAGCAAGGCTGTTATGATATCTAACAAATCCAGTAGAATTACCCACATACAAACAAAATCCCATGACACCAGTACATTATTCAATTAATGCCACTATTCACTTCCAGCAACACCATTTACTGCAAGTCCATCTCAATTTAGACTGTATTTAACCCTGGGCAACCACACACCAATGTATCAGCATGCCATTTCTCCCCATTAAAGGTTACCAGTCAGCATGTAATACCATAAATGTCATGTGCTCTTTTTTTTTTTTTTTTTTTTTTGACTGTTAAGACTAACGTACCTTCATTCAACAGCTTTCCCACTGACTCTGTATGGCCCAAGGAAAGCTGTATGCAGTCTCTAGCTGAAGACTCCATGCACACTGGGTTAACCCTTTAAGTGCTAATCACGGCTATAGTCATTTTATCATTACAAGCAAAAAGTAGTCTTAGTCAACAGCTTTCCCAGGACACTTCGTGTGCAATATGCAAAAAGTGTCCCCAGGAAAGCTGTTGACTCAATTTTAAATCAATTCTTTAAGGGTTAATATGTGTCATGAAAGGATTATACTGTGGTGGTCTATCAAAAAGGAGGTGGTCCTTGACAACAAGGTTGTATGTGTGTCCTATCAGCGCTGTGTGGAGCAGGGTCCTCACAGGGAAGAAACATGACCCTGGTATACCATATGATGCCCCAAGCATGAAACCCAGAACAAACACTGCCATAACTGTAATGCTGTATTCACCTTGAACAGCTTCAGTGCAACCTCTTTGAGCTGACTGCTTCCTTTTTAATCATTTATTGGCCAAGTTCTACTCTGGCTGCCTTTGCAGTAGCAGAAGTATGACTTGCCAGATAATACAGCTGAAGCAGAACTTGACAGGTAATGCAAACACTGCAGACTAACTGCCATGTACTTTGTTTGTTTGTTTTTTTTTGGGGGGGGAGGGCTTAATTGAACTCCGATGGCCCTGATACTAATGAATCTGCATGCAACTTTTTCCTATTAAAAGTTACCAAGAAGCATCTGATCATATTGTCATTGATGTCATCTGCTTGTTTTTACCATTAAATCTTTCAGTGCCAAATTTTTGACTGAGTAAACAGCTTTCCTTGGCAAACTTTGGGCACAATGTATGCAAAGTGAACCCAGGAAAGCTGTTGACCAGGACTATAACATTCTATGTGGCTATAGCCATGCTGGTACTTGAATGAATGGTCTTTAACCCTTTCCCCCTTGAATTAAGACTGAGTCAACAGCTTTCCTTGGCAAGGTTTGGGCACTAAGTGCCCAACCCATGCCAAGGAAAGCTGCTGACCTGGGGCATGTGATCATGATAAGTCTCATGTACATTTCTCAGTCAAATTATTTTTCATAACTGTTGAAATTAGTTGAAAACACTGAAGCAGACGACATTTGACCACCAGCCGGTTTTGGCCGGTTTAAGGGGGAAAGGGTTAAAAAGGAAGCTGAATCTAGCATCTTTATCCAGACATGAGCCTGACCAAGGAAAAATTCCCTGAGAGAATCATATAAAGTACTCATCTTCAGTGAAAACAACATTTGAGTGGGGGAAAAATGTAACTTTTTTTAGAAGTTCAACCAGAAATCCAGGAATTTCTGTAAGTCTACGACACAAAATTCCCTGCAATCCTGGAATTCCCTGAACAGGCTCATCCCTGTTTATCATAATTTGGAGCAATTCAATTTAAGTAGTTTGACTTCAGTTGCAGTTGGCAGTGAAAGCGTTAAGAGGAATATACCTTGAGTCAACAGCTTTCCTTGGTCCTGTCCACTCTGATAAGCTACTGACTCAGTCTTCACACAGCAAAAAAAAAAAGAAAACCTATGGTGATTTTTAATTTGCGAGTTTTACCTTTTCCCCATTAAATGCCCAGGAAAATCAATGCATCCCTACTCCAGAATAAATAAGAATGTATTCCAATCTGTAACAACATGAAACTTGCTTGCATGACTCTCTCTAAATTAATTATCTGTTACTTCTGTGCTGAACCTTTTTTAAAACCAACTCTTATCCCACAAATCTACTGCATGAATGTTACCTTATGTTTAAACCCTGACCTAATACCAATGTATTGGCATGCAACTTTCTCCTATTAAGTACAGTGCTCCTCCTTTATAACGCTGTTGTTGGGATCTACAGAACAGACCATGTTATGGCAAAACCACCTTTTAACAGAGGAACTTTTAACATTGAAAGTAATGGGAAAATTATTTCAGTGGGAGCCATGGCACCCACCATGCTGTATCAGAAATCGCCCTGTAATAAGGGGTGTTATAAAGAAGGAGCACTGTATAACCAGACACAGTCCAGTGTTATGACCGTTGTCTGCTTCAGTTTTCATTGGGAACCATATATAGGTGATTACACAACGACTACGTCATGTACTTTCCTGGATGCATCATGGGTACATTGCATCCAGAACAGAGCAAGGGAAGCCGTTGACTCAACAGTCAGCTGAAGGTGAAGCATATCACATCAACAGGGTTAAGATACTAGCATCCAGCAACTGATTCATTAATTCCACTCTGGTCTCTGCTGTCTTCACCAAGCCACCTGCCCTGACAGATTCTTTTCATGACACTTTGCATCAATCATGTATATGCAATAGCACAGACATCCTTCTTTAACTCTTTCACTGCCAATCAAGTCTAAAGTCGATCTACTTAAGTCAAACTAGTCTGAATTATCACATGGATCCCAGATTTGTCTTCCTCGCCAAGAGATGTGGGTGTGGGTGCACGGTTGGCTGAGCGGTAAGACGCTCGCCTTTCACCTCTGCGACCCGGGTTCGATCCTCGTCCTGGGCAGCATGTGGAAAAAGTTCCTACCACTTTAACCGTGCACGGTGGTTTTCTCCGAGTTCTTCGGTTTCCTCCACTAAGCAAGGTAGGAAGTATACGCCAACATCTGTGCCATGGAGAGTGACTCGATAAGTCAATGCTTGACTTCTTTCACAATCCATGTAAAACAAATGTGTCTATACTTTTTTTTTTTTTTTTTTTTTTAGATCTTTCATTCAAGTACCAGTATGCCTATTGTTCCAGAGAGAATACCCCAGATCAACAGCTTTTCTCGACGCACATTGGGCACATTGCATCCAATGCGCGCCAAGAAAAACTGTTGACTCAGTCCAAAATTGGCACAGAAAGAGTTAATAAGGTACGTGATGCTGTTGGAAAGTGGACACACTAGAGGGGTGGCCTTTATGCACAGAGGGGGCAATACAATGGAAATGACATACTTCATGCATAAAAAGATGGCTTCTGGTGGGGGGTGGTCTTAAGGACAGGTTCATCACAGGCTTTAGAGGAGAAACACTGTATCACATGCGACTTCTGACATACATGTATGTGTGGCTGCCACTTTGTGATTCAATCACAAAAATCAGTTTGCCAATGGTGGTCTTCCTAGCCAGGTTTTACTGCATTATGGTCTTCTTAGCCAGGTTTTACTGTATCATGGTCTTCTTGGCCAGGTTTTTACTGTATCATGGTCTTCCTAGCCAGGTTTTATTGTATCATGGTCTTCTTAGCCAGGTTTTACTGTATCATGGTCTTCTTAGCCAGGTTTTACTGTATCGTAGTCTTCTTAGCCAGGTTTTACTGTATCATGGTCTTCTTAACCAGGTTTTACTGTATCATGGTCTTCCTATCCAGATTTTACTGTATCATGGTCTTCCTAGCCAGGTTGTACTGTATCATGGTCTTCCTAGTCAGGTTTTACTGTATCATGGTCTTCCTAGCCAGGTTTTACTGTATCATGGTCTTCCTAGCCAGGTTTTACTGTATCATGGTCTTCCTAGCCAGGTTTTACTGTATCATGGTCTTCCTAGCCAGGTTTTACTGTATCGTAGTCTTCCTAGCCAGGTTTTACTGTATCATGGTCTTCCTAGTCAGGTTTTACTGTATCATGGTCTTCCTAGCCAGGTTTTACTGTATCATGGTCTTCCTAGCCAGGTTTTACTGTATCATGGTCTTCCTAGTCAGGTTTTACTGTATCATGGTCTTCCTAGTCAGGTTTTACTGTATCATGGTCTTCCTAGTCAGGTTTTACTGTATCATGGTCTTCCTAGTCAGGTTTTACTGTATCATGGTCTTCCTAGCCAGGTTTTACTGTATCATGGTCTTCCTAGCCAGGTTTTACTGTATTATGGTCTCTAACTCTGTGGACACCACCACAACATACACCAGGGAGTACACATATAAGACTTCAAGTAGCCTCTGACGACGACCCAACTTCCACTTGTGCTGAGATTTATACAATATTCATCCTAATAGTAGCACGCTGTGCCAATGCAAAGATTTGCCAGATCTTGCAGTGTTATCACAGGACTATGGAATAAGTACCTTTCTTGATTAAAGGTTTTGAAGGCTGTACAGTTCATTTAGGTGTTGGATAAACATTAATATACTGCAGTAACATTTAAAATTTGATTTGGAAGTATCATCTTTGCTAAATTACAGGAAAAAATCTTGATTTTGAATCTAGACCACTAGGATTGAAAGTGGGGTGTGTGCTTCTATTAAGGCATGTGCTACTATTAGGATGAATATGGTATTAGGGCAGTCCAAGATGCTTCACAAGCAATACTTTGAAAAGACTCATAAAACGCATTCCCTTAGCTTCTCACAAAAAAAAAAGCCAATCTGCTCAGGAAAAAAGTAAAGACATGATACATGCATAAACCTTTTCAACTTTCTACAGTAAGTGAATTGCCAACTTAATTTCTGTGTAATTACATACAATTATCAACTTTCATATCCTGCCTCATACCCTGTGGCTATCATATTTAGCTCAGCATTGTCTGGAGATGATAAACTAATCTCAAATGAGAAAGTGAGTGAACACTGCATTTTGATAAAGCTAATAGTCCCATCATTCAGAGCTCACCTCATGCAACAGAGAAAAGTTGTGGTGGTTGTGTCGTACTGACTGATTGTGACCTCGTGGAGCTGTACGTCCTCCAAACTCTCATTGGTTTCACCACCTGCAGGCATTTTTATCTCTTAATGGAGCTTTTGATAGGGGTGACAAGAGATAAAAGTAAAGGGGCCTTACCTGTTAATGTAGCTTGTTGTATACAGCAAAGTGTTGCTGCTGTGTGTTCTAGCATGTCCAGTCGGCCGTGACGATGCCGTTGGTGCTGCTGAAGCAATGTGTGATGTATATCAGTGTGCTCACACTTGTCTATATAGAGTCCCCTGATTGGCACAGTGGGTTACTAACACGTCAATTATAGGCTCTTCCATTGTCTAGTACTCTATCCATTCATTCCTACAAAAGCTGTTTGCACTGAGTAAACATAAGTAATGAGCTGCCTCTCCCGCCCACTGTTAAACTAATACCAGGTATGTCAGCCGAGAACTACGTCCGGGCCTGCCTTTAGCCTACGCTGACAGAACACAGCCTCTGCAATGCCAGCCAGACCAGATCAAAGTCGGCAGGTAAATGGGTTGACATGGTGCATGATTTGCTCGTACTTAAGGAGGAAGCATGCCTCCGACACTGGCTTTGTTCCAAGAACAAACAGTATTAGCCGCATCAGTGAATGAAACTGCGTGCATTGTACTGCTCCCTACCATGGCTTCATGTAGAATGGGCCACCCTATACCTGCCATGTATGTCAATATTTGTCACACCAAATTTCGTAAATATAATTTTCAGAAACCGTGCAGATTCACTCATCGAACATGTATGACATTTGCCATTAATCTCGATAAAATCAGTAGTGTAACAAATGAACAGGTCTTGTCATTCTCAAGTGATCAGCTTCTATATACAACTGATTCAGTGTCACACTAAGTGGGGCTGACTATATCCAATCACAAATTAAATGACAATAAATATGAAAAGGTTTAATATTTATCCTAGAAATTTTCTCTCAAAGTGCCTTTCAATTCCAAATTTAATTTCAGTATGATAAGCTGAGGTATTTTTTTCTCTTCCTCACATCTGAATCTCATTCATGTTAAACATTTACATTTGTATCCACACTGCAGCAGTCCAACTCATCTGTTTCTATTGAGAGGTCAAAAAATACAAGTTACAGCAGTGTGTAACATTCCAATATGTGTTTAGTTGGTCAAAATTTGCTATTGAGGCTGCCACTGTTTAAAAGGAAATCATGTAGCGCTACGTAGCACTGTGTATAAAATATTAATGTACGCATGCCATACATGCACATGCATACCAGTAACCTGCCTGGAGAACTAAACAAATGTACACAGATTGTATTTTTAAATGAGTCTGTAGACTCTCTTCTATATTTATTACGCTCAGAGTGTAGTCATGAATATTCAGTCATGTGTGGAGGAAGACAACTTTTCACAAAGTTTGATGTACATGTATGTGCTGTTGGCCAGCCTAAGAACATTTAAATCATATAAATGATGCAAGCAATACATACAGACTGTCATGGCTCTATACTTAGGCCTTTTATTTTTAATAAAATGTTTTACAGATTTTTACACCACCTTTCTGTAAGCAAGGAGGGAAAAAACTAGACATACCTTCAATGCAAAGCATTGACTGAAGGGTTGGCTATTTGCTCAAATTAGGGCCTGGTGACACCAAAATCTAATCAGTTCATCTTGCCAGGTAAGATAAGCATATTGCCAAATTTGAGCAAAATACATGGAGGATTCTGTAGATATTGGGGTAATGAGAATGTGAACATCCGAATGGGACAACCCGAAAACATAAAGGGTCCCCCCACGAGGCAGACCGTTAATAAAAATAAGTGAGCAAAAGTGATTCGTTTTTTAAAACCAAAATTATACCTTAGCATGAAGAAAAATAGAAGAATGTCACACAAGTAGCAATCATTGAAGGTTTTTATCTGCAAGTATTTCAGCACTTTGCGTACAGTTTTCCTTGTCTTATGAAACTACCCTAAGACTAAAGTAAAATACTGCAAAGATGACACAGTATCAGCCTATTATTATGCGGTCCCTGAACACTGGTACATCTGTGGGACTAAAAATATTTATTTAGATATTTGTACTTTGCTTCTTCATTTGACGATTTCACATCTAGTATTTTGCACCCAAATTGTGTTTTGACCTTGAAAGTGCTGGTCACTGCTATAGTTGTTTTCTCATTACTGGTAAACATATAATGGTTAAAAAATTCAAATTCCTCATGAAGATACCTTTCATTCAAGTACCAGCAAGCCTAGTCTAAAGCCAAAAGTAGTCTTAGTCAACAGCTTTCCTCCAGACACTTTGAGTGCAATGAGCGCAAAGTGTCTGGAGGAAAGCTGTTGATTCAGTCTTAAGTCAGCGTTGTAAGGGTTAACAACAGAAGAGGCACACGCAGGTCAGTGTGACGACAGTGCCCAGCCAGCATGCCCTTACTGTCCATGGCCAATACAGTCAAACAGCCCAAGTCCAATCCCTGAAGTTGCAGTATCCTTTGTAAAAAATGTTTAAATCCTCCCATGCTCTCTATGTTGTCATATTTTCTTTCATAATCTATTGCCATTCTAAACAAGTTTAAAATATACCAGCGATGTGACTGAACATTCTTTGGCATCCAAAGCTGTCAGGATGCAGGTGATGTAAGTGGGTTTGATAATGTTGTCAAAGACTAGTCAGGTCAGTCAGTGAGAAGCGAGTGTTCACAGAGTTTTTTGATCATTGTCAAGCATAATTTAACAGGTATGTGCTATAATATATTTTTATAAATTGTCAAAGAGGTTAAGCATAGATATCCACTAATACATTTTTTAAACAGAAGGGAAATTTAATGTCTGTGGTTTTAAAAAAGACATATTTTAATTTATTTTTAGGCAGGTTTTTTTGCCCTCATGGCAGATCCATAAAACACTTTATCAAAAATGTGTGGCCTTAGCCATATACTACAGACAATGGAATATATAACTGTCAGCAAGCAGTCCACACAGACAGCTTTTTTTTCTGTTCTGCAGATGTTCTTGCCCACAAAGGCATATTAATCTTGAAATTTACTGCTAAGTTGAAGCATAAACATGATCATCAGTAACCACGAGCCATCCCAATTGTTTTGAATAAAATATGTTTAAACCAAGCCATCATTCTTTACTGTGTTGATTCTAATAAGTTGCTTTATTTTTTGTGCACATAAATGTTCTGTTTTCTTATTTTTGACATTTTCCTGTAGTTTTAGTTTCACTATTTTGGACACAATTCCTATTCCAATAATGTTAAAATACTACTTTACTGTGTTTTTATTTTCAAAGTTTTACACCATCAGCCAAACAAGCAAAAATAAAAATACAATGTACAGCAGAATTAAAGCAATTTATAGTAGCTCTGGCCAAACTGGGCACTATATCAAGTAATTTACACAAATCTCTCTCATATATAGATTCTCCTTGAACTTGTAGTTGTAAATTGATTTTTATTTTCATCATAAACAATTTGAAATGAATTTATGAAGAACAGGAACTCCAACAACAGTGACTGCCTGTAGGAAGACATAGAGAATATTACATGGCCGAGAGGGGGTTACCATGTTTTTTTTCTCACAAGTAGTTCTTGTTGAATTGTGCAACAAATTCATGAAAATAAAACGTCAAAATACGATGCAAACAAGCCATTATCAACACTTAATAATCCTAGGAACTGTCAGTGTCACTCTTGATAATGGGAACAACTCTTCTGCGACATGGAGGCATGACACACTGGTTGAATGAGGAGCCTGAAAATAGTTCATAACAGCGCGGTCTGATTGGTTGGTTTAACAATGAACCAATCACGTGGTTTAGGGGTAAAAGCACTTTTGGGATTTCCCTTTGGGTTTCTGGAATTCTTTCTCAAATATAATATACATGTAAACAGATTTTTCACCCACTTCATTTCCAAGCACAGCCAGAGATGAGGAAACTGATGTAAGATCTGTTCTACTTCTTCCTTTATACAAACCTCATTAGTACTAAAATAATGAACTTATTACATGAAGTTCTTTCAACTATGACCAGACAGCTAAGATCTGTTCTACTTCTTCCTTTATACAAACCTCTCAAGTACTAAAATAATGAACTTATTACATGAAGTTCTTTCAACTATGACCAGACAGCATTTTACATGCATGTTCACAAGGTTGCTTCTTGTTGACACAATATCGAAAACCACAGAGAACCAAAATGAATAATTCCAAAAACAAAACCCAAATAGTTCAACAATGAGGATTCATAGAATAATTCTATAAAGAAGGCCCATGTGATATTCCTTCAAGGAAGACCCATGAAATGTTCTACAAAGACCCATAAAACAGTTCTATGAAGAAGAGACTTATACTACTTCCACGAAAAAGACCCATACAGTAGTTCGTCAAAGGAGATCCATAGAGTACATGTGGTTCCCAAAAGTAAACCCACAGAGTGGCCCCACAAAGGAGACACATAGAGCAGCTACACAAACACCCATCTACAGTGTAATACATGTAGTTCCACACAGGAGACCCATAGAATAGTTCCACAAAGGAGACCCACAGAATAGTTCTTCAAAGAAGACCCATAGAATAGTTCCACAAAGGAGACCCATAGAATAGTTCTACAGAGAAGACCCATAGATTAGTTCCACAAAGGAGACCCATAGAATAGTTCTACAAAGAAGACCCATAGATTAGTTCCATAAAGGAGACCCATAGAATAGTTCTACAAAGAAGACCCATAGATTAGTTCCACAAAGGAGACCCATAAAATAGTTCTACAAAGAAGACCCATAGATTAGTTCCACAAAGGAGACCCATAAAATAGTTCTACAAAGAAGACCCATAGATTAGTTCCACAAACTTGTGAGACCAACAAAAGTTGCAGCAATGGCAATGATGGTGCATATGTTTTAAAATGAAATCAACACAGAACTTGTTGCCTCAAGAGACCGCCTCACGGGCAGGTCCAATGGTGGTACACATTCCTCAAAACATACTGTCTCTGCTTTATATTAAAAAAATCATGCTGGTAACCTGGTAAATGTGGTCTCTGAAGCCAAGTGGTCTCCCAAGACATAGACCACTAGATGTGTTAGTGTAAAATGTTGATCCTGAGCTATGTAGGAGCACTTGTCTGCTAGCCAGGTATACAGATCACAGCTAACAGTCCACGGACTGCTGTGGTCAGGCTCTCATGAGGGTAGAAAAGGTCTGGCATATTGTATGTGAAATATTGATTTATGTGTATATAGCCTTACAATGTACCATAACCACCAATAGCATGCCAGTTATTTAAAAACTCAAAGACACAATTTGATATTAATTTGTGCTCATTGGGACACAGATTGAATAAACACCGCAGAAAAATGGCCTGTATTTGGTATAGATGGGAGACTACACATAGTTGTGCCATAAATCAGCCTTGATAGAACTGGCAGGATGTCACTGTGGAGTTTTCGGATCTCACTTCCGCAGCTCATAACTTACAGATTGACACCACTGCCTGCATGTACATGCATGCAATATCTGAATGGAGCTCTTTGTGCCCCTCACATATTATCACTCACACAACACGGCACAGCACTGATTACTTTACTACCTGCTCCTCCCCACCAAATAGGATACAATTGCCATTCAATGCATTCTTGTGGGATATACACATTATCTCATACTTAAGCTACCTAATCTTACCAAGTCAATAGGCGTATGCTCAGTCACTGACTTGTTTCTAGGAATATTGGGCCAAATATCACGGGAAAATGTTATTTTATCTACATTGAGTTCAGCCATGAATGAAAAGCTCTACCAATGGAGGTCTCTCTGAGGGTTGACCCAAAAAGGTGGAAACAACCAGAAGAATGACCTTATATATGGATGAAAAAAGAGGAGATCATGACCATGTCTGATTATTGATTGGAACTTTTGCTTGACAGCACTACCGGTTTTTGGACTAGTTCTGATAGGGTCAGGGAAACCATGTTTTTGGCTGCTTAGGTTAATGCAAATACATAAATATATACACACATGCATGTATGGTTCTCAATGCTCAATGTCATATACATGTATTGACACCAAAAAAAAAAAAGTGAAGTTTCATGCTGTAGATAAATGTTACACATCTTTTAATGGTTGTCCATCACTGAGGACTATAGGTTTGCACATTGTTCTGTCATCCATCCATTTACCTCTGTTTCCACGTTTGTCAAGGATGCTATGATGATTGTTAAAATGTATACAAGAGGGCTGTGTGAACAGTCCATGCTTAGCTGACCTAAGCTTGTCCACCAAAAAAAAACAAAAAAAAAAAAAACGTTATAACTGAATGGAGCAGTGTTGAGCTTAAACTGAGTGTATATGACATTTAGAAGTATTTCTAAGATTTGTCTAGAGAAAATTTTATTTAAAAAAAAACATTTACTGGAGCATGAGAAATTGAAGAATATTTAAAGATAACTTTAAGAAGAACATTGCTACTTGGTGAAGAAAATACATTGAGTTGACTTACATAGTAATCAACAGGAAAGGTGCATTTACAGATAAGTACCCAAATTGAAAAAAATTGAAAAAAATCAGTGATCTACAGCAGTGCCACATAGTGAAAAACTCAGTTTGATCCTTTCACAGGAACATATCTGCAAAGTTTTAGCTTAATCTCAGTGACAGTTCTGGGGAAAAAGTCAAAAGTAGTCAAAAGAAACCACAAAAAATCTTAAAAAATAAGATGAAAGTTGCAGTGCCACCTGGTGAACAAACTAAGAACTAGGAGTCCCTAGAAGTGTTCCTGTGTGATATCAAAGCAATTGGATGATGTGATTTAGAGAACACTTTTTAAGATTGGCCCAAAAATGTGAATTAGCTTTAGAATACCCATTGACTTGTATAGTAATGAACATCTCTGTTTGACCTTTTCACAAGGAACATACCCATCAAGTTTCAGCTTAATCTGAGTGACGGTTCTGGAGAAGTGGAAAGTAGCAAAAACACAAAAAATCATTAAAATATAGCAAAAATTGCAGTGGCACTTGGTGAACACATTAAGAGCTAGGAGTCCCTTGGAGTGTTCCTGTGTGATATCAAAGCAATTGGGTGAGCAGTTTAAGAGAAGATTTTTTTTTTTAAATTAGCCCAAAAAAGAACCAAAAAATTCATAAAAAATACAAAATCACTGGAGCATGACCATTTGAACAAACTTGGTAGAGACGAGCCCAAGTTACATTGCCACCAAGTTTGAAGTCAATCTGGCTGACGGTCTCAAAGAATAAGTAAAAAATCTGAATTAGCATTAGAATGCCCATTGACTTGCACAGTAATCAAAAGCAGAGGTGCATTTACCAATAAGTACCTGAATTGAAAAAATATCCGTGAAAATAAGGACTCCACAGTAGTGTTACCCAGTAAACAACTTTGTTTGACCTTTTCACAAGGACGGATGACAGATGATGGATGACTGAGCCTCCTAAAAGCTCAGCTGACTGACAAGTCTTCTGAGCTAAATAAGGGACTTCTTAAGTACCACTAAGCTGAAGGAAGCATTCATGTACAAAAGACATCCATTCTTTTGGCAAAGCTTGTCCAGGCCATATTTGCTATACGATATCACCTACACTTACACAAATTTGGTGTGTTGAAATGTCATAGGATAGGGGTGTGACATGCACCAAAATTGCCCTCACTATGACCTTGACCTTTGACCTCATAAAGCTATAACTTGTGGGGCCATATTTCCTATGCCATAACATCTACAGGTAAAAAATTTTGGTGTGTAGATAATTCATACAATATACATGTGTCACACACTAAAATTGGCTCACTGTGACCTTGACTTGTAGCTTTGACCTTCAATGAAGTTAAAGCTTGTCCAGGCCATACTCTATTTACCATAACACCTACAGCAACCAAATTTGCCATATGGAAACTTTTTACCTGGGGGACCATGTGTTTCTTTGCAAGACTTAATTTCATTTTGCATACATGCAGATTCAAAGCTATACATACCATAAGTGATGGTGTGTACCCTGTCTATAATAAAATTAATGAGAAAGGCACAGGATAAATGTAAAACTACATGTAGACATACCTTCAATGCAAAGCATTGACTGAAGCCTCCGCCAGAAAAAAATGCTGCCATTTGCTCAAATTAGGTCATGGTGACACCAATATCTTATCAGTCCATCTTGGCATGCTAGATAAGCATACTACTGAACTTGAGCAAAACACATTTGAGGATTCTGGAGATATCGTGGTAACGAGTCCTAACAAGGATGTAATTAGGCTGCCATTTGTTCAAATTAGGTCATGGTGACACCAAAATCTAATCAGGTCATCTTGCCAGGTAAGATAAGCATACTGCCAAATTTGAGTAAAATACATGGAAGCATTCCATAGATATCATGATAATGAGAATGTGACTGTGAACATCCAGAGGGACACACAACCCAAAAACATGAAGTATCCCCCCATGGGGCAGACTCTTAAAAATATAAGTAATGATTTGCACCCTGTCTATAAATTACATTAATGAGAAAGCCATATGATACATGTACATTCTGCCAAATTGAAGATGAGGTTAACACTTATGAAATATAAATGTGACATACATACATACATACATACATACATACATACATGTACATACATACATACATACATACATACATACATACATACATACATACATACATACATACATACATACATATACAATTAAAGCGGAGTCTGAGTCCCACCACCAAACATCCCTGCCACTGGAGTAAAGTAATTGGTATAGGGGGAGTCGGGTTTAAGGGGGTTTCACCAGTCATGCTATACATTTATAAGCAAAACTTCACGTATTTAGCTAATTCATCAATTACCATGTTCATATTTATTCATTATTATGTGGGTTGTCTTTGCTGAATATTTAGCTTAGACAAGGTGCCGCTACTCAGAGAGAGAGATGTACGGGTAAAAGGCTCCGAAACCCTTTAATTTATTTGGGCTAATACAGCCCATATCAAAATTTTACAGAGGAACGTGTGCAATATGGACAATAGTACTTCTATGTATATAAGTTAGACAGGGACAGGTTAGCTTATGGAGAGTAAAGAGTTCGGACTGCAGAATAGGGTAATGACTACTAGGAAGTGGTTTTGGACAAAAAGACACAAATACAATACAGATACCAGCCATATGGTACCGTAATTAAGATGAGGAGATGCTCATGCTAACTACATGTATATCCTTAAACAAAAGAACAGCAAACAAATGAAGACTGTAACTTTTTTATTAGGTAGGAATACTATGCCAGGGAACTGAGCTGCATGCACCTGTTTACAAAACATGAGCATTCTATCCACTTTACAAGGACAGTATTGAAGCAGATACAGAAATCTGAGCAACTTTATGATAAATGGATTTATGGTGTATTTTGATGAAGTGGGGCTCCTTCAGCTATATTTGACTTTGTGGTGTAAATGACAAATATAACTTGGAAGGCTTAAACATAGAAGCCATGTCAATTAAAAGTGCTCAACACACCATAACTAATGTATGCATATAACGACCTTTACAAAATAAATAATACACAAGAGTAGGCCGGGCCAAATCTTTGTAGTTGAGCAGAGAGCCTCAGGTGAACCCAGGCCTGACTGGTACATGAGGCCACTAGAAAAATGTACCAGTACAACCCCTGGGTCACCTGGTCCACACAGGTAAACTGGCCTTACCTGGCACACCTGCATATCTACAATGCTGTCTACAGTACACCTATAATTATGAACCCTAGTATTTACCATCAGGTACTGTTTTGACTAATTAACAGTTGCACTTCGTTATTTACTGTAATCCTAGACATGCACATGTATATGTCCCATGACTGATTGTTATCTGAGACCTCATACACTTATGTGGAAGAAATATTTGATCTTTCAGGACAGTATTAACATTAGTGTGATCCTAAAACTTGGCTCCAAATGAAACTAATACAGGAAAATCCTGTTGACTGGATTAGTCCTGGGTTTGAAAGATATATGTTTATTTTTCTATATTCTCTTCTGAAAAGCAGTCTATGTAATTAAGTGGATTTTTTTCAATACTGAAAATAAAATAAACATGTACATGCATGTGTTCCACAAGTGAAAATAATTGTTTTCTGAAGGTTATGTCCAACCTGGAAAAGCGACTTCACTTTTAGACCAAATATCACAGAAGCATGCATCCCTAACACAAAAAACCTATATATCCAACTGACAGCAGGTTTTGCAGAATATGTCTGCACTAAAGATGGAACTCAAAATTAAGAGTTGTACAAACACAAGCATTTTGGGTAAAAAAACTGTGGGTTTTTTTTGGTTAAAATTTTGGATATTTCTTGGAAAATACTCAAGATAAAATGGTCAAATTTCTGCTATTATAATTTCAACACATATCCGCATACATGCATCAGGGATATTTCATAACTGTATCTGTTTGTTTACAATGGTGATACAAAATTTGGAAAAGGGTTGTTTTTTTTGTAAAATTGATAAAGTTTGGGGGAAGCTTCATTTTTGATATGCATTCAAAAAAGAACTGACCATTTCTTAGAAAATCCCTGATACATGTACATTTTCATCTACAGAATTTTAGGAGTAAGTTTTTGTTTGATTAAACTCTGAATTTGTTTTTGAGAAATATTTAAGCGAATTGGACAATTTTGAGCAGATACATGTCCCTAATGTTGGTAATCAAGACCCTATGGTTAACACAGTCCACTGACAACCATTTCAACATTGAAAGTATTTTATTAATTTATTCAGACTTTATTGGGGTAGACTTACTAAATTTGGGCATATGATAGAGAACATATTTGTATGTCCATCAAAATGTCCCCAAATATCAAAAGGAACAAAATTATCCAAAATGGGTTGGACACTGCCCTAACATAACTAAATCTTCATGTTGTAAGCCCACTTCATTTAATCATCATATTAACCAAACTGGACTAACATGTTTACGTGTACATTCTTCTGTTTTACAACTGGTCCAGCAAATAAAGCATTGACTTATAATTATTTCCTGAAATAAAAAAAGACCATTACCATATAGAGATCATTACTGCAGAGATAAATGTACATGTATGTCCCTCACTGACCATTAAGACCACCTCTCCCGATAGAGGCCAATGCTTTCCCGAGTCAGAGTCAGAACTCATTTATTTGACAGAAAGTACAGTTAAATAAAAATTACAAACAGTATGTCATAATTGATAGCTATAAGTTCCATGCTATTCTTTGCAGATATATGAACAGAACTGTCAGGATGACCCCAGTTAAGGATGGCTTGTCTGCTAACACTGGGGACACCTTGGATCAAGAGAGACACAGTTACAAAATATTTATACTGCAAATGAAGTTCTAGATTTTATGTACTTAATATATGAAGAGAGATGACCAGAAGATATACACAGGATATTGAATAAGTAGACATACAATTAAGCACAAACAGAGACAAGTTATTCAACTATTACATACATAACAATTTGGCATACAACACACATCTTGGTATTGATGTAGGAAATGAGATTTAGTATAATTTGATAAGCCATGATATGAGTCACTAGTAACTTGTTTCGGTGTTAGTGGGTGCGTTTCTGCGTTACACAGCGTTTGCCAGTGTGAGACAGCGTTAGCCAGTGTGAGACAGCGTTAGCCAGCGTGAGACAGCGTTAGCCAGTGCAGGAGCCTACATGTAGAAGTGACCCCAGCCTAGAAGTGACCCCCATCACTTCTAGGCCAGCCTAGAAGTGACCCTGGGTCACTTTGAGGCTAGCCTAAAAAGGATCCCCCCAGCCTAAAACTGATCCCCAACATTTTTACAATAATGTTGTGATTCTGTGTCATTCTTTAGTAGAGAAGTTGAACAGTTTAAATCTAGTCTTCAAGCAAAGTTTTTCCTGCATCAAAGGAACAATATTTTAATCAATGTATTTCCATGTGGCAGCTCTGCTAATATGCCTTTTTAAAATCACTCAAACACGGTTTCAGGAAAATTAATTACATATATGAAGTGTTCCTGTTCTATTTATTTCTTTCTTCTAAATTTGTAATGGTAAAAATGATAAATTAGTGGCAAAATAAATAAAGGACATTAGGGTCACATCTAGGCTAGCCTAAAAGTACCCCCCGCCCCCAAATATTTAAATATGCTTTCTTTATTGAAAAGAATGTTTATATAAATGTTTAGTATTGAAATTCAACTGAAATTGTTGGAATATTATATAATTTTGGGTATAAACTGTCAGCTGTTTAATTTTCCCGAACTTTTAAACAAGAAAACAAAGGTATACTTATGAGCCTTAATGACAGATCATTTCTAAGCCAGCCTGAAAGTTGCAATCCCCTCCCAACAGCACTGAAAAACACATGCTTACCTTCTTGAAAACATAGCCAGAGTAACAGGAACTTTAATTGGTATGTTCAATTACATTTTAAAAAGGTCATTCTGAGTCAAGTTCAAAACTACTGTAATGATAATTAATAGGCAAGGGTCAAAACTAGGTTACCCTTGACCCGTTATGTGCTGATTATGACTAAATTCAGGCTCATCTGAATCAAATGTGTTGGGGGTCACTTTTGGACTGGGTGGGTCCCTTTTAGGCTAGCCTGACAGTTACCCGGGATCACTTCTGGGCTAGCCTAGAAGTGATGGGGGTCACTTCCAGGCTAGCCTAGAAGTGATGGGGGTCTAGGCAGGGTCACTTCCAGGCTGCTACACTGGCATTACAAATGCTGGGAAACGCCGACTAACGCTGGGAAACGCCGACTAACGCTAGGAAACGGCAAAATCCAATTAAGCCTTTTGGGGCTCGGCCTTAGCCAGCGTTGGTTGGCATTTGCTGGCTAATGCTATCTCATGCTGGCAAACGCTGTGTAATGCCAGGAACCACCCTGAAACTCTGAAACGCACCCACTAACGCCAAAACAAGTTACTAGTAGTGTGTATACGATTTTTCGGTGATGCAAGAAGGGAGGTCTCTAATTAGGGAAGGTATACAGTATTGAACACACTGTTCTGAAGTAACTTTGTAGGGCTTTGCAAGATGGAAATTTCTGTATTTCTAGTTTCAGAGGAGTGGGCATGTTGTAGAGGAGTAGCAAATATATCATTAAAATGTGATGGTAATTGATCCTGGATATATTAAAAATAAAACTTGATCACCCTTAATCTAAAAATGTCTTTTACCTTTAAAATATTAAGCTTTTTGAAAAGTGGATCTGTATGAGCATTGAAGTTCCCATTTCCAGACATACTCCTTCATAAAGGCCAATGGTAGAAAGACCAACTGTCTCTTACAAACCATTGTTAGAAACACTGCCTGCCACAACAAACCAAAGAGCTGTAATTGAAGACCAATACAACTGTATTGAGACACCACGACTTTAAAAGACTATCTGCCACAAGAGACCATAGAGCTGGAATTGAAGACCAATACACCTGTATTAAGACACCATGACTTTAAAAGACCAACTGCCACAAGACACCATAGAGCTGGAATTGAAGACCAATACACCTGTATTGAGACACCACGACTTTAAAAGACCAACTGCCACAAGAGACCAAAGAGCTGTAATTGAAGACCAATACACCTGTATTGAGACACCACGACTTTAAAAGACCAACTGCCACAAGAGACCAAAGAGCTGTATTTGAAGACCAATACACCTGTATTGAGACACCACGACTTTAAAAGACCAACTGCCACAAGAGACCAAAGAGCTGTAATTGAAGACCAATACACCTGTATTGAGACACCACGACTTTAAAAGACCAACTGCCACAAGAGACCAAAGAGCTGTAATTGAAGACCAATACACCTGTATTGAGACACCACGACTTTAAACGGCCACCTGCCACAAGACACCATAGAGCTGTAATTGAAGACCAATACACCTGTATTGAGACACCACGACTTTAAAAGACCAACTGCTACAAGAGACCAAAGAGCTGTAATTGAAGACCAATACACCTGTATTGAGACACCACGACTTTAAAAGACCAACTGCCACAGGACACCATAGAGCTGTAATTGAAGACCAATACACCTGTATTGAGACACCACGACTTTAAAAGACCAACTGCCACAGGACACCATAGAGCTGTAATTGAAGACCAATACACCTGTATTGAGACACCATGACTTTAAAAGGCCACCTGCCACATTAGAGGACCCTAAAATCTTTTCTATGCTACCAAATCCTCCATGGAAACCAAACTCCTCTCAGTGGAAGAGACCACAGACCCTGTGCTGTATTTAATATGTGTGCATCTTCTTGATACATATGCCTCACTGCATGATCTCCAGACAGCCAGAATGATATTAACTTCATAGTATGTGGTACTTGACATGTGGGCTGACATATACCATATTACTCTAATAAGGCATAATGCAATGCAACTTATCAAAGTGTCGCCATACAGTTCCAGATGGTGTCATAATCTCATATTATTGACCAAAAAGTATGTTATATGACCCCCCCCCCCTTATGGTGAGTGAAATAATTTTTGTGTGGGTTTACTGTGACTCGATTTAACCACATCCATTTAAGTCCTGCTTCATGACTCCCACTATGTAATACTGCACTCAATCCCATTTTACTCATACATGTACAGTATACATGTATCTGGCCTGTCACAACTACCACATAGCCACTCTCTCTGTCACATGATTCATTAACTGAAACTAATTAATATACATGTATTACAGTCATATTACAAGAGAAGGTGGAAGAAATTATAATTACCTTGTATTTTTAACCCTTTCCCCCTAAAACCGGCCCAAACCGGCTGGTGGTCAAATGTTGTCTGCTTCAGTATTTTCAACGGATTTCAACAGTTATGAAAAACAATTTGACTGAGAAATGTACATGAGACTTATCAAGATCACATGCCCCAGGTCAACAGCTTTCCTTGGCTTGGGTTGGGCACTTAGTGCCCAACCCATGCCAAGGAAAGCTGTTGACTCAGTCTTAATTCAAGGGGGACAGGGTTAATTAACAAAGGTTAACGGCTGGTACTGACATTTTTAGAAGCACATACCCAGTTTTCATATGCCAATAACATGAACAAATATTTCAAGAACTTTTGCAAATTTGGCCCACATCCTGACTTTCGGAATGCTTGTCTTGCATTAATTAGGCCAAGGAGTTTGTAAATACCACTCAACTCATTTTCATTGGGATTACGACACACTTACATGTACTCCACAGCTAGCCATACATATATGATGCACTGATGAAGCAAGGAACAGGTGGTTTAAAACCTGCAGCTAGTTATTCAAAATTCTATTTAACCCTTTCTTGGTCAACAGCTTTGCTTGGTGTGAGTTGGGCACACTGGATCAACTTGCACCAAGGAAAGCTATTGACCTGGGGCAACCCATCACGACAAGTCTTCTACAAAAATCTCAGAAAAATGTTTTCTGTTTACACTAAATTTAAGTTTAAAAAAAATTAACCACATAGCAATTTAATACTCATGGTGCTGCAGGCCAATTTGAGCAGGAAATGGTTAAATTCTATCGTGTATAGGCTTGGCATCATTCATGCCGTGACCATTAAAAAAAGTATCAAAAATAACCAAGTTCTTCCAATGTGCATTTGTACTATGCAGTAACCTTGGCCACAAGATACCCCGGTACCCCGGCCTGCACCGACATACAGTGTACATGCATGGTTTACACTTGGCAGGATTGTCAATGGCCCATGGTATGCTCAGCTCCTTTAACAAGTACAAAGAGGCAATCCTTTAAGAGGGACAAAAAGCCCTGTCGATTTTCTGAAATAAGGCTCCAAGAAAAATGAAAGATGTTTCGGTTGATCTGTATTTATAGTTCGGAGGACCCACAAGGTCACCTAGTGCATTTCCAGGCTCCTTTTCAAGTTGGTTAACTGTCAATTGGTAGAATGAAGACATGCAGTCAAGCCAGCATGAGCTACCTTTATGGATCATCCTTTTGCTGGGTCATGGGGCAACAATAAAAATTGGCCCACTTCACACTTTGTATCATCACTTTAGATAGTAGAGTCTTTTTTATTTAAAATATTTCAATTCAAAATTGCTTAATTTCTGTCTGACAGTACAAGATGACCACCCCCAGGAGATGTCCTGCCATATTGTGCAGCGTGCCCGTCGGGCGGATCACAGTCCAACACTGTTCAGCAGGATCAATGGAAACTCCCACTTAAACAGACTTGATCCATGCAAGTTCAATGAGTAGATGACTTCCAGGGAACAAATCCCTGCCACCCACTGGCCCCAGTGCAGACCATGGCACTGGGAGAGAATGGTTTCTTTCAAGTGTGAAACCAGGGCCAAAGTGCTAGTATCTATACATCCATATGTACCACTCCTATGGATGACTTATTCAGCGATGCTCAACTATAAACGAACAAAACAAACTCTATATGCATTGTCAGAACTATTGTATGATATCATGAATTATATAACGATTTACTCAAAATCAATTCTGTCACTCGACACTTGGAGGCATATATTGGGTGGTAATCTTCCTGTCGTTGATAAAGTTGGCACGATCGTCACTGCCATGTCTTGGTTACAATAAATTGCATGAAATAAACCAATATACCATAATATTGAGTCTTTTTTCATTTAAACTTTTAGATGTACAGAGTCCTTTCCATTTCATTCACAATCTTAAATGGAAATTTGTTTAATCCATGTTAATCTATTCTTTTATGATATTTCGAAAGATTTTTCTGTTTGTTTAAGCAAATTTTTGGTGGAGTTACCAAACAGCTTTCCCGGTAGAGACTCCAATATAAAATTTATATTTTCTCATGCATGTCTACCTATGATGTTTGTACATGATATTGAATATTCCTTGTAATTGCTAGAGAGACAACCCAACAGGGACATGTCTCTTGATAAAGTTTACCTGGGAGTCTACCTCATCAATGTGTACTAATGGAATATATCATACCAGTAATGCACTGAAGAGGCTCCACTGACACACAGCTTTGGGAAAAAAAAACTCAGCTGTTCCACACTTACAGCCAATTTCCTTGGCATTGGCATAATTTCTGGTTCCTACATATAATGTATGCCATCCTGTGTAATTAGTCTTTTTTTGTTTGCTGTTCCAAAATTGCAGCTCATTTCTTCTGTCATTCTGACATTTCCGATAATATTATAGAATTCTCTACTTTCAACCATTTGTTGTGCCACATCTCATTACTTCTGCCTCATGTTTCTGTGGTTGCTCCTCTCACCTCCATTTGCTCTACAGTCCCATCCTCTCAACCCACTTCTACCTTCACAAAATTTCAGCCTTTTTTTCTTGTTGAATCTCATGCCCTCAGCCCATTGTTTCCATTGACTGTACCAAATACCATCATTTTGACCCCTATCTTTCCTGATGTCTTATATATCAAGCTTTTTCCTTTGCTCCTTCTGGCCAATTTCTTGACTGCTACTCTCTAATTTCTTACCCTTACTTGACTGTCATCCTACAATTTCAGCTACATTCTTGAGCCCTAGCACAAATTAAGTCACTTTTTGTCATATTATAATTTCAACTCGTTTCAACTTTTGTAATCTTACAATTTAAGCTCATTTTTTGTTCCCACCTAAAATGCCAGATAATTTCTTTAGTACCAACATTTCTAGCCTACGTCTAATACATCCCAATTTGAACCATTTATTCAACCATCCCATAGTTTTAGCAAATTTCTCCCATAATACTAGTTTCAGTCCATTTTACCAAATGTCCACAAATTTGAAACATAAAAGTCTTCAAAGTACATGTGAATCACAGTATTCTTGACTGACACATCAATGTTCCAGAATTCTATTTCATGTAAAGTCCTGTTCTTCATATTTTTAGGTCAGAAAAAGGTTTTTAAAATATTTGATCTGAATTGCCAGTAATCAGTAAAGTACTGGAAAAGGCGCAGAGAGACTTAGCCTTTAATAGATGAATCAGACTCTGCACAGGTATCATGAATAATGTATATCACTTTGTTTATTTTGCAAATATGTAAATTTGGGACACCAATAACATCTCATTTGAGAATGCACATGGTGGTTAATGTTAAATTAACATGAAGACAGTTAGATGTAAACAGCTGCAAGTGGTTAAAGTTACATTTTATTCCCAGCTTTGTCTTTGCTTTCTGGTGGTGAAAATACTTTTGTCAAAGAATGACTCAATTTGTCAAGCTAAGTCCTGCAGCTTAATTATCGTAGGCGGGCAAGGAGCTAAGCCCTCAGCAGTATTAGCAAAAGACGCCTAATATATTTACCAAGCTGGCACCATTCTGCCTTATATCCTGCCACCAAACAGCTTTCAACGTCAACACATTAAGCGAAACAAAGCTTTCATAAGAGTCATCCATGGTATTTATGCTGAATTTTCCACAAAATAACACTGAATAACTGTCAGTCTGTTTTCTTAGGCTATTGGGCCAAGTCCTTGCACATTTCCTTACATATGAATAAATATGTCATTTTTCCATTGGTTTAGTTTTTAATTATTGTTAATTAAACAAAAATATTGCTGTCACTTTCAATTGCCCCAGTGTTTTGTTTTTATTGCAACCCCTTAATTCCCATTCAAAATGACTGCTTTAGTGCTCATTTATGCCATGCTAGAGGGATGTATACTGCCCAGTAGGCTGGCTGAGGACTCACACTGACAGCATGCACTCTCTTTAAGCTGCCTTATCATCATCCTGCCCCAAATACTCTCCAGTTGCACCAAAGCATACGAAAAATAAGCAATACACTAGGATTCCATATGAAAGAGGAATGATTAACCATTTCTTCCCTTTTATTAACCCATCCTATACTCAAGTAAGGTGACCTTGGTTGGTTTTGATCTATTCTCTTCAGTGGGCATTTTAAATATATTGTATTCATTAATTGGAACTGGTCCCCTACATAAATTCTCCCTGTCAAGACAAGTTACTAGACAGGTCAGCTATGATGTCATAATATACAATGTGGTGTAACATTGCAGGGATACACAAATATAAAAACTGGCAGCTTTTACAAGAACACAGACATCGAGACATAACAATGGGTCAATATTTACTTTTAAATTAAAGTGGCGACCTTATACCTCAAGGTGAAGACCAACAAATATTTTGTGGGCAAAATGTACCAGATTTTTAAATGCCTGTGTAGACATGATCGTCATCATTTTGTTTTCAGATTACAATGTGCACATACACATAAAACAGTGTGATGCAACTGATAAGCAAAGCCTGAGGGAAAATTGGCCTTTGGTATATAGGGAATTTGCTTGATAAGCCATGCTCCAACTGCCCTTACGACAGCTAGAGCCATGGCTTTTAAGTTTAGATCAGGCATGGTGGCATTGGAATAGAAACTTTTTGGAGAATTAGGTCAACTTGACAATATTTCTCAGTTAAA
The DNA here is from genome assembly GCA_964020975.1 of Hermodice carunculata. Classification (NCBI taxonomy): domain Eukaryota; kingdom Metazoa; phylum Annelida; class Polychaeta; order Eunicida; family Amphinomidae; genus Hermodice; species Hermodice carunculata. The sequence continues at coordinate 82,843,603 of OZ026622.1, forward strand.
TCACTGTAAGTTTAGGAAAATCCACCAGCTTCATCTACTATTAAACAAATGACAAAATGGGCCGACACCTTACCTTGGTGCTGTTGGTGTCTTAAACACTACAATCATCTCCCCTACTACATCATCATTTTTAACACCAAACATTGCCAAAAGACTTTATTTAAATTTTTTTTTTCAATGATCATGCTTCTGAGAAGTTTTTTTTTTCACACTTTGAAAGGTGCCACTACTAAGAGGTAGAAAAGTACAAACAACAACAGCAACTTAATGCATATCATGCTACTTTTATAAAATGTTTACTGGGAGCAAATACCATTATCCAAGCTGAAATGGCACTTAAAATATCAACAATTATGCCCCATGATAGACAAGCTCAGTGCCCCTGTGCCCTTGAAAATATACAGGTCAAGGTCATCCAAAGCATCCTAAGTATTCAAAAAATACATAAGACCTTTGTATATATGCTTCTGTGGTGCAAATATTGGTACCCAGGTTTAAACAGTTTTTGAAATAGGAACAAAGATGCCCCACAATAGGCATGCCCAAAGCTTTATAACCTTGAAATTGATCAAGGTTATGTACCTGTGCCAAAGTGCAAAATAGGAGGGTATTAGATGCATCTATGGCATAAATTTTATCAGTGTAAATGAAGCAGTTGTAGAGTGCATGCAGACGGAAGGGATGGACACACTGACAGAACCTGGACACACTGACAAGATCTAGACACACTGACAGGACCTACAATCACGACTCCGCATGTATCTTTACATCCCTGGCCCTTATGTCATCTGTGGTGGTGGTGGCGGAGGGGGGGGGGAGGGGGTACAGAGAATCTATTGGCTGGGTCGGCAGCTGCAGATATGTTAGTGACAAAAGTTTTTGGATTTTTTTTCTCCCAGGTATGCCAAGTGTTAGTTTTTGTTTCTCATGTATCTATATTTGATAGAAATTGAAAAATAATCAGTTATTGGGCTGGTTTTCAACTTTTGAAATTGCCACTGAAAAACATGCTCAAGATAACTTCCGGCTTGATGTCAGTGCTTATCAAATATGTGGTAAACAGATGTAGGATAAAACAGTGCATGCCTGCCACAGATACATGTACTGACTGACAGGATGCAAGGAGAAACCAGTTATAACCAGTGACAGATAAAGCAGTAAGTATCGCAAGCAAAGTAAAGCACAGGAAAGTTACATGTTAACACTTAGTCTCTTAAAAACTTCTTTAAAATTTTAACTCTTTCAGTGTTAATCATGTCTTAAGTCGATTTACTTAAGTCAAACTAGTCTGAATTATCATTGGGATCCCAAATTCGTTTTCCTTGTAAAAAGACCTTTCACTGACGTAGCAGCATGCCGATCAATAGTTCCAGAGAAAAGCTGTTGACTCAGTCCAAAATTTGGCACTTAAAGAGTTAACAGTTAATAAAAAATAAGCAATTAAAATATGTATATGTGTGTACAGGAATATTTAACACCCAGGTACAGTGAGATAGGAAAACTCACAATTTCACAAATTGACACATTTTGAAAATTGCAAGAGCAGTTTGAAACAACTTGGCAATATTGCAAGAAACATATCAGTTTTGTACCAATTAACATTAGGTCGAACCAGTTTTGGATAATTTTGATCATTTTGAGATTTGGGGACATTTTGGTAGACATATTTATTGTCTATCATCTGTGCAAATTTGATAGTTCTAGTTTCAATACAATATGAAGAAACTAAAAAAATATACTTTTAATTCTAATGTGGTAGTTAATGGACTAAGTTAACCTTCGAATCTTGATTACAGACAATAGGCATTTGCAACAAAATGTGCAGTTCATGTGGACATTTCTCTAAAACTAATTTCTGATTTTAATCAAAGAAAAACTGATTAACTATAAAAATTCTTTCAGGAAAAAATCATGAATTTTGTCAGAAATGAACAGTCCTTCTTCAAATCTGTGTCAAAAGAGAAGAGTCCACCAAAAGTTTATCAATTTCTTGAAAATCAGCCATTTTTTCAATTTTTGTATCGCAATTGTAAACACAGCTGCAGTTTTGAAAAATCCTCGATACTTTTTGTAGCTATATGTATTGAGATCATAATACCACAAATTTGCCATTTTACCTTCAATATTTTTCAACAAATATCCAAAATTTCACACACACAAAAAAAACATTACCCAAAAATGCTTGTGTTTGTGCAACAACTTTGAATGTAGAGTTCCATCTTTAGTGCAGACAGATTCTGCAAAGCCTTGTGGTCAATGGAGTACATGTATATAGGTTTTTTATGTAGGAATGCATATTTCTGTGACATTTTGACATTTGGCCCAGAAGTGAAGTCACTCTGCAAGGTAGGACATTACCTTAAGGTCACTTCTGCAGAGATTGTGCATCATCTCCCCAGCCTCCCCAACCCCACCACCCACCACCCCACCCCTCCCAAAAAATGAAATAAAATACAAAAAAACACACACACACAAAACCCACCCTGAAACCTGTGGGTTGCCACTAACAGATTTGGTGATTGACATATGGAAGTTTTGTCAGAATATACAAATACATATAAGAGGAAGCCCCCCGTGACATAATAATCAATGTGCATATGCTGTATATACAATGACAATCCAGTTACATGGACTCATGCCATTTATCGTAACAATTCTTATTAGTAGTGCTACTGTCCAAATATAGAAACCGTCTGCAAGCATATGATGTCACATGTCACGGAACAAAGGAGATCTAGATAGCACACACAAAATTGGAAACTATTTCAACCAAGGACAGCTGACAATGCCACTTTCAAGGTGAAACTTTGCCGTCATGTGTCATGTGATCACTTAAGCAGCTAATTGTGTATTTTGTTCATCATTAAATATGTTTGGACTTTTGCTAGTTGGTGAATCACAATTGTTTCTGTGGCCATTTTTTGCCATAATAGGTATGTACACGCAACAGCGTCATATAATCTAATGAAGCAGTTTCCTCACTTAATATACGACACAGCTGGCACTGTACACCTGCACTGCCTACAGAAACCACAGGCTCTACTGTCGACAGCTATATACACAGTGCTACCTGCTCTATGTGACCCCTTCAGCCAAGAAAAAGTGACCACATACAGCAGGTGACCTGTCACTGCCAGTAAATTTAACAAGAAACTGAGTCCTATAGCCAAGCCTGGTGCCACAAAAAAACAAAAAAACAAAAAAAACCCCCCAAGGTGGCTCTGTTCATGGCAGTGATTGTATACTGCAGGTACCACTGTTTGTGCAAAGTGTGTCTATAGTAAAGTCCTTTTTGAAAGCTCACCCTTGCAGGTCAATAACTTGTGGTCTGTCAAAACAGGTGGTCCTTCATGGGAGCTATGAATAGGATGGACTACAAAGGAGTAAGTGGGCCCCTAAGAAGCAAGGTGTGTGCAGCATCGTGGGCTCTGTTGGAGTGCCCAGTCTTTCAAAAGAGGCATCATTCCAGTCAACTATGTCTGCAAAGACCAGAGGTGTATATCAGGATTCTCAATATCTATTCATTCAGTCCGGGGGCTTCTAGTTGCTTTGTTGCAAGCATAAGTTTTTTTTTCTTTTTTCTCTCAGCAAGTGTATATTTTTCTCATAGCAGTCTCTCAGGTGTTCCACTGTAAAATACATTGTATACTATTCTCCAGTTTCTAAAATAAAATTATGAATGTACCTTATACATGTACATGTTATGGCTTCAGACTTTTAAAGCTGACCTTGGATGCACGGACTGAAGTGGCCCTCTGACTTTGGAATAGTATCAAGGTCACCTGTCTTTAAGACCATTATCACTGTTTGCACTATCAAAGTCTTACTGTTTGCACTATCAAAGTTTTTACTCATCTGGAGTCATCTTTACATGAAAAGTGACAGGATCCACCAATTCCAAGATATAGGCCAATATGTCTGTTTGGCCTTCCAAGGTCATTCAAGTTTAAATTCAGCAATACCAAAAGAAACCCAGTAGTGGGCCTTTCAAGGTTACTCCAGTTTCAATTCAACAACACCAAAGGAAACCTAGTAGGCACTTCCTTATTATTGTTTAACAGTAACCATGCAACCAGAATCCACCAGCACCAAGATATAAGCCAATAGGTCATTGACCTTTCAAGGTCAAACAAGGCCAAAAATAATATAAAAACAAGAGGACTGTGACAGTCCTGTGCTCAGCTCACATGCACATACATGTATACCCTTGCAATTTTTTAAGATTTGCCCCAAAAAGAACAAAAAAATTCATAAAAATATAACCTCGAACAACTCTTCTGATAACCTGAATATTAAGCGGCAGTTTAGGTCTCTTTGCACTAGAGCTAATATGATTAGACAGAAATTCTACAACTGTTCTCACGATACTTAACTTGTATTGTTCAAGACTTATTGTAAGACACTGTATACAGCAGAGTTATGGTCTAGATATACTAAAAATGAGATGAAGAAGATGACTGTATGTTATAATACAGTGGTCCCCCTCTTTTAAGGCCACCCCAAATGCACCAGAAATGTGGCCTTATAAGAGGGGTGGCCTCTCTTGAGAGGGAGTAGATTATGGAAATCCCATACTTGCTGCATGGAGAAGTGGCCTTTCTAGAGGGGATGGCCTCTCTTCAGGGGGGCCTTATAAGAGGGGGACCACTGTAACTCATTCAGGTGGTTTCTCGGATATGCAGGGCACTGCAGTGCAAGTGGCATGTTTGCCTTTAACCATGTAAAATCTTTCCCTGAGCTCATATGAGTCAATACACATGGCTTTATCATAAGATTACAAAAATCAACAAATGGCATGATACAAATCATTATCTATGTGATATCCACTGGACATCCAGGCTGTGGAGCTTCTGGACAGAAATATTGTACACTTGTGGTAAATGAGCAGTCCTTACAGACTTATACATACCAGCTTACTACACATTGTATAAATTCTATCATTTTTTTTTTTACCTTGTACAAACTGTTTACTGTGATGAATCATTTTATGTACTATGGACTTTTAGTCTGAAATAAAGCTATCTTATCTTATCTTATCTTATAAAAAATCAAAAAATCAATGGAGCATGACAATTGGAACAATCTGGTAGAAACCCACCCAAGGTACATTACCAACAACTTTGAAGTCAATCTGACTGACAGAGAAGTAAAAAATGTGAATTAGCATTAGAATACCCGTTGCCTTACATAGTAATCAATAGGAAAGGTGCATTTACCAATAAGTACTCAAATTGAAAAAACAGTTAAAAATCAGGAATCCACAGCAGTGCCACCTAGTGAACAACTTTGGTTGACCCTTCCACAAGGAACATATCCACCAAGTTTCAGCTTATCTGAGTGACGGTTCTGAAGAAGAAGTCAAAAATACAAAAACACACAAAAAATCATAACAAATTTTTAAAAAATTGCAGCGCCACCTTGTGAAAAATTAAGAACTAGGAGTCCATAGGAGAGTTCCTGTGTGATATCAAAGCAATCAGCTGAGCACTTTCAGAGAAGATTTTTTAAGATTGCCCCCTCTCCCAAAAAAACCCAAAATCATAAAAAAAATAAATAAATGACTGGTGTGTGACCATACTTGTTAGAGACCTACCCAAGGTACATTGCCCCAAAGTTTGAAGTCAATCTGGATGACAGCTTCAGAGAAGTCACAAATGTCAATTAGCATTAAAATGCCCATTGACTTTCATGGTAATCAATAGGAAAAGTGCAATTACCAACAAGTACCTGAATTTTAAAAAATCATTCAAAATCAGAAATTTGCAGTATACCCACCTAGTGAACAACTTTCTTTGACCGTCCACATGAAACGGGTCCAGCAAGTTTCACTTTAATCCGAGTGACAGTTCTGGAGAAGAAGTTGAAATAGCAATAACACGTAAACAATCATAAAAAAATAGAAGAAAAAGTGCAGTGCAATCTGGTGAACAAATTAGAACTAAAAGTCCTCAGGAGTATTCTAGTGTGATATCAAGGCAATTGGGTGAGTGGTTTCAGAGAAGAAGATTTTTTAAGATTTGCCCCAAAAAAGAACCAAAAACATCATAAAAAGGCAAAAATCACTAGAGTAAGACCAATAGAACAAATGTTAAGACCTGCCCAAGGTACATTGCCACCAACTTCTTTGAAGTCAATCTGGATGATGGTTTTGGAGAAGAAGTCAAAAATGTGAATAAGCATTAGAATGCCCATTGACTTACATAGTAATCAATAGGAAAAGTACATTTACAGACAAGTACCATAATTGAAAAAATCGTTTAAATTCAGGAATCTGCAGCATTCCCACTCGGTGAACAACTTTGTTTGGCCCTTCCACAAGGTTCAATCACTTGTCTTATACTCAAATTGGACAGGAGGGTAGTTTGTCTTCAATGACGAATAACTATCCAAACAAGGAAGATGGTGGTTCTGGAGATCAGTTTTCGTCCAACGTGATGGATACTCGTTTCTCACCTTGTCACTCAGTAAAAAGTTTGAGCTCTGATCAAACTTCAGCAAATGGTGTAAGTAGCACCAGTACTATTCCAGAGCATATACAACCTTTGCTTGAATGATGTAGAGGAAATTTAACAGCAGGAGAAAAGAAATTGGTAGCTTGTCTACTTCATGAATATTCTGATATTTTCTCCAAAAGTGACGTCTATATAGGCTGTTTTACTGGAGCGACACATAGGATTGATACTCAAGGAGCTAAGCCCATCAAACAACCTATGAGGTGCGTTCCCTTGGGTTTTGAAAATGAAGAAGATAATCACCTCAAACAAATGTTAGACATCGGTGTTAGTCAGCCTTCATCATCGGACTGGGCAGCTGCTCCAATTTTAGTCAGGAAAAAAGATGATGGAGTTCGCTGGTGCATTGCAAATTGATTACTGTGAATTGAACAAGGTGACAGTTAAAGACGCTAACCGTCTACCACTAATAGAAGAGTGTTTAGACACCCTAGGGGGTTATATCTATTATAGCTCTTTGGATATGGCTGGTTCATACTGGCAAATCCCTATAGAACTGTCCGACTCCCACAAGACTGCATTTATAACTAAGTACGGTTTGTTTGAACACTGTAGATGGCATTTGGTCTTTGTAATGCACCAGCAACATTCATGCGAGCCATGAATTTGGTGCTTAGAGGATTAACCTGGTCTAGCATGCTAGCTTTTCTCGATGATGTGCTAATCCTAGGGAAATCCTTTTCTGACCACCTTAATAACCTCAAGGAAGTGTTCCAGAGGTTTCACACCAATGAGATCAAGCTGAAACCTAAAAAATGTTCACTCTTCCAGAAGGAGGTGAAGTTCCTTGGAAAGATCGTGTCAAAGGAGGGTGTAGGAGTTGATCCAGAGAAGATCAAAGCTGTTCAAGACTGGCCAAGACCTCAAAACACTTAGGAGGTTGAATTGTTCCTGGGGTTTGTCAACTACCATCGTGAGCATGTCCCTGAGTTTCCACAGATAGCTTGCTGTTTGTATGGGCTAACAGGTCCTAAAAACAAGTTTGTCTGGGAAGAAAAACACCAAGGAGCCTTTGAGAAATTGAAATCTGTACTAATAATAGCTACTGTACTTGGTTTCCCCATGAAGGATGGCCTTTTCATCCTTGATTGTTATGCTTCCGGTACGGCCATCGCTGCTGAACTCTCACAATTGCAAACTGGGGAAGTAAGGGTGATATCTTATGGAAGTCTGTCACTGACCCCGCACAAAGAAAATACTGCATGACCAGGAAAGAACTGTTGGCTATTGTGCGGTTTACAAGACAGTACAGGCACTATTTGCTCAGTCGGAAATTTATGGTCCGTACTGATCATAATAGTTTAGCCTGGCTTATGCGGTTTAAATATATAGAGGGTCAACTGACCAGGTGGTTCAAAGAACTGAGCCAGTACGATATGGATATCATCCATCATGCAGGGAAAAAACCACTTGAATGCTGATGCATTAAGCCGAATCCCTGACCGGGAGACTTTCTGTGATTGTTATCAAGCAGGAGTCTTCCAGACCAACTTCCTTGTGGCAGTTGCAGATATTGCACTCGTGCACAAAATCAGTGGAGTCGGTTTGAGGAGGAGGTTGATGACATACTTCCTTTATCAATAAAGGCACTTTCAATCAAAACAACTGACAGTTCCCCAGCAGAAACCACCAATGACACGGCTAACTGGTTAGATCAATATTCTTACCAGGAACTTCGAGATCAACAAATAAAAGATCCTGATGTGTTTTCAGTCATTTCTTGGTTAGAAAAACATAAAACTCCGACAACAGATGTGCTTAACCTTCAAAGCCCATCATGTTAAGCATCTCTGGTTGTGTAGATCTCAGTTGCTGGACATTTAGGGCAAACCAAAATGCTGCAGCTACTGAAACGTGGTTTCTTTTGGCATAATATGAGTCTGGACAGTAAGATCTATGTGGAATCCTGTTCTGTATGTAGCCTGAATAAGAAGCCCAAAACCTGGCCAAAGGCAGGCTTGGGTCAATACCATGCAGGCGCACCTATGGAAAGGGTTCATATCGACATCCTTGGCCCATTTTTCCCCAGTTCTAGTGGGAATATTTATATACTGATGGTTATTGACCGATTCACCAAGTGGATTTAATGTTATCCCCTTCTGGATCAAACAGCCGAATCTATTGCGAGTAAGATCGTGGATGAATCATCTCCAGATTTGGTTGTCCTCTACAAATACACAGCGACCAAGGGAGGAATATGGATGGAAATTTGTTCCATGCCATTTGTGACCTACTAGAGATCACCAAGACCCATACAACCCCATATCAACCAACAGGAAATGGACAAGTGGAGAGGTACAACCGGCTTCTCCTTCAAATGATACGTTGTTGTGTGCAGGGATCCAACAGAAACTGGGACAAATTTTTGCCACAATTAGCTGCAGCCATCCGTGCCATGCCAAACAGGAGCACAGGGTTCTCGGCTAACGTTATGATGTTTGGCAGGGAAGTATTCTCCCCCAGGGATTTAATGTTTAGGCTGGTTAAAGAAATTGAAGATAAAGAACCTCCAGTATACTTGCGGCAACTGCTGGATTCTCTCACAAAAACACACCACTTAGCTCGACAACACCTGAGAGTTGCACAGAACGGACAGAAAAGAACTTACGATCTGAAACTGTATGAAAAATCATTTGAGGTGGGCGATCTTGTATACAGACTGCAAGTAAACCTGGTCAGTCCCGGAAACTGAATAAGGTTTGGAGTGGTCCATATTTGGTAACTCAAGTCCTATCTGCTGTCCTGTATAAAATCAAAGGATGCAGGAAGGAATATGTTACATATCATGATCACTTAAAACCATGTAAGGACCGTTTCATTCCTATGTGGATGAGGAGGATGAGGCACCATCTTTTAGATTGGATGCTACCATACCCTATGCCGAGGAAGAACAGGATGAATCCTTATTAGAAGGTGTTTTCAGGGATCTATTCTCAGAACCAAAACCAGTGGAACAAGAAGCTGAACCATCAGTTGATCAGTCCGTGGAAACAGCTGATAACAAATATACTGCTGGAGAGGAGCAACAGCATTCAGATCTGTTAGTAACAGTTGATCCTACTGACTTCATAACCAGCACTCCTATTCCCAGGAAAACTGTTACAGAGCAAAACACACAGGTAGTTCCTAGAAGAACCAGGAGAGGTAGAACTGTGTGTCCCCCTTGGTATCTGCAACAGTATGATTTGGATTACTGGTGGAGTGCTACAAGGTCAGATTAGAGCCGATTATGCAGATAGTATTCACTGAAGTAGTGACCCCCAAATGGCTGGATTCTAGCTTGCCATGTGCAACCAGTTTGTATTTATGTATATAGTGAATTTTATAAATAAAATGGATAGTCTCAAAGTTAATTATAGCTTTGTCATCTTTTATACAGAGTGGTCAGATTCTATCTGACTACTGAATAAATGGTTATTTATAGTGGTCAGATTCTATCTAACTGCTTCAATAAACATTTGTATATATGTCACCATAGAGACTGGTAAGGATATGTACTCAATATATGGTTATTGTACCCGATAATGTCCTCCATAGTTTGTCTTTTATTAGAATGGAGAAAGAGCAGCTGACATCCAATGCTGACTGGCCAGAAGAGTGGGTGGTTCTGGATCTTTGGGGTGAGGTTCAGGAGTCTGAGGAAATCCAGGAACCACGGGTACAAAAGGTTGCGGGGAAGGATTCCCAACAACCACAAGAACCTGGTCAACTGACGGACGAGAGGGAAAGACAGATACGAAAAAAATGACTCAGGTAGTATTGAAATCACAGTTCCAACAGCAGGGCCTGAGACTAGTGGTAGGGAGGTGGCAGAGAGCAGTCAGTGGCTACATCATATTAAAACTAGGAACAAGAGAACAGCCGAGGAGGTGGAAGGCGCTTTGCAGGTGTCGGTGCAGGAGAGGTAAACCAAGAAAATATTATATCCATGTCCAGTGTGTGGACATATTATTATTATTACATTTTATTTTGAAATGTTCATTCAAAAACAAATTAAGCTTTTGATGACTCTGTCATGAAATTTCGCAATTAAAATTGAACTTAGTTTTATTTTCAAACCAGACTGAAAAATCAATCTTTATCTCCATGGAACTGCCCTTGAGAATTCGGTGGCCACCCCGACAGCGGCTTAATGGCCTTATGGGAGGTCTCCCAAAACAATATTTTAGTATAAACGATACATGGTATTTTTTCCATATGTTTGAGATATGTATGAGATATTGTTGAAATAAAATGCATCTTGAATCTTGAATCTTGAATCTTGAAAGTAGGGTTCTCATGCCCGAAGACATGTGATGAAAGCACACCTGCCCTGGTATGTCATGCCGACAACTGGGTGTTGGTTGTGTCATTTCAAAAGTTCACAGTTGATGGGAATCGTGGACCATTTCAACTCCCATAAAGAGGGTGCTCCAGAATTTACGGAGGCATATCTTTATGAATGGGTTTGCTTAATGGTAGGTCTACTCATAACATTGGCACAGGAAAAAGGATGCGGTACGGTACATGAATTATTGAGGGTAGTACAGAGGGAGCAGTTATATGGAGAAGGCACGGCGGTCACGGCCACAGAACAGCTTCTCTTTAAGGTCTTTAGTGTCAGTGTTAGGAAAAGCCATGCGGTTGTGTTGAAAGTGGAGCCGCCAAACTGTGTTGCTAGTCTACTTTATTGGAGGGTTTTGACAGCCATAATTGCTACACTATAAAAATGAAGTCTGTCTCTGTTGTTGTCATTGGCATGTAACAGCGCGGTTGTGGGTAGGCATTTTCTTCATGACGTCGCGATAGCGACGTCATGAAAAATGCCTACCCACAACCGCGCTGTTACATGCCAATGACAACAACAGAGACAGACTTCATTTTTTATATTTATATTCATATTAACATTAACATTAATACTAGACTAGAGTTAAATTTGCCTGACTATTTGTGCTAAAAGTTTTGATAGCCACTGCGAAGGACCTTAAAAATGTTTATCAGTAGGAGGAGCTATGGGTGTGGCCAGCCCCTTTGTTACGTAGCAAAGCAGGCACTGGCACGTGCCGTGCTGTACATGATGTTACCATCGACTGATGAAAACAAAATTTGTCCCTATTCTTTCAATGCTAACAAAAACTCCGAATGTAAATATTTCCCATTGAAGTAATGAAGACAATACTAACCCTTACCAGGAAAGTGCATACCTTGAGTTTGGAGGGCCATATCTGCAAAGTGATCGAGACAAAACCAGCAAGTCTTCTTGTAGTTGATGCCCATTGTCACATAGGTGAGCTTCTGTTTCGGACCAATATGCCTACCCTCCAAGCTGTACTACAGCCACAACATATCTCCAGCGAGCAACACCAACTGGAATATGCTATCTCTAATCAAGTCTTTGAGAATATGTGGAAGACACCAAAGTTCATCCAAGAGTTGGCAAGAGGTCCCCGCATCTTTTTTTGTATAGGTCTTCATCCTTGCTTCATTGGCAACCATGATCCTGAGAGAGTGAAGCAGGAGATACAGGATTTGGAGAAGTTGCTACAACTCCCTAAAGTGATAGGTCTAGGAGAACTGGGGTTAGATTACACTGTTCCAGGTTCAACAGACCAAATCATTCAACAACAGCAGGAGGTACGTGGTAAAGGCAGTTCTCCCCCTAGCTTCTAAGTTCTGGCTGCCAGTAGTTATCCACTGCCATGATCTACATGGGGAGGGGAGCATATACCAGTGCCTAGAGATCATGAAGAGGTGTTTGACATCCACCCATCCAGTACACTTACTGTTTTGATGGTGATGTGCAAGTCATGGAAACCTGTTTGCGAGAATTTCCAAATGCCATCTTTGGAATTGTAGCCAAGGTTGCCCAGGACAAAGAGAGGGTAGTCAGACACATACCACTGGAGAAATTAGTCCTGGAAACTGATGCTCCATATCTGGTGCCCAGTGCCTTTAGCAGCCGTAGCAGATTCTCTAACCCCAGCATGGTCCTGGAGGCTGCGAAGTTGATTGCCAAGGCCAAGAATCTGCCATTGTCTGTGGTGTGCGATAATACCAGAACAGTGGCGAAGGCTTTTTATAAGATCTAGGGCACAAGCAGTTCATTTCAGGGTCAGGTGGTCAGATCCATTCCATCTATCTGGCATTCTGGTTATCGAGTTGGATACTATTCCACCGATAAATTTGTATATATGTACCTGTAAATTTCAGTTTGTCAGAACAATAGCTGACTGACATCTATAACTGGTAGGATTAATTCTGACTTGTTGGCAGTATGTTTTCCATTATGACTGATAGATTGGATTTGTTCCGACTAATCAGCATATATTTCTCAGTTTGGTTTATCTTATATTACATCCTTTTGGTCCGATCAGAGCTGACTAATTTGGTGATGCATGAATCAGGAGAGAGTATGTGAGAAAATGAATGGGGATCCCCTCTAGAAATTAACAATTTCTCACCAATACTTACAGTATGCATGTAAGAATGGTGCAAACGTGACAATGTTACTAAACTTCTCTAATCTCTTTATATAGATGTGAGTTCACAGGGAGCTAACACAAGGACAGCATTAATATTTTTGGAGGGTGTGTGTGGGGAAAAAATAAGTATGAACCCCAGTATGACAAATTTAAACCATTGCACTTTTTCTTTATTCCACTTAGGGTGGGTGGCACCAGGGATTGTTTCACTTGCATAAAATAGCACGCCAACAAATTTCGGCCTCTAACTTGATCTAAAAATTACCATATCCAAAATTTCTGGTCTCCTGCAAAAATATCATACTCTCCAAACCAAAAAAATATAACAGGGAAGGGTGTTGTGCAGCTGGCAGTGGACTGGTCCTGACCTGTGACGTCACGCCACTCAGACCGAGACAGGGGGTCAAGTGTGGAGATCGTCGCCTTTTGCCATCTCTTTATTCTCATGGACAGAAGTTCTATTTATTTACAGTCTTATTGTTATGCTCACCTTGGGAATTCAAGGTATGTTTAATGTGCTTATATCGTATTGTGTGCAATGCTATGTATCCTATGTATTCTATGTATATGTCCTGAAGTGTTACACCATGCTAGCACTTCATAAGTGAATGTCCATCTGTATTATACATATCAGAAAATCACATACTATTTCTCAGCAGTGGCAATTCTTAAATTTTCCAATGCCTCGCATACATGCACTGCATATTGCATCAAGCAGCACCTTACATTTGAGACATGTGTGTATGGTTTCAATTAAGAAACCACTGTAACAGCTAGAGTAAGACTGGGAAATTAATGTGATCTAGCAAATGGTCTCTTAGGTTTCTAAAAATTAGGCCAGGCTAAGCAAAGAACAAAGAACCAGGTACATGTCCATGTACAGCTACATCTGCTATATGGTGATGCCTACCATTGTCCCCTTGACACACACAGTTAATTTTTTGGCCGAGTCATGCCTAGATCAGAGCAACTGTAAGGTTGCTATAGCTCAGATTAAGATCATTTCTGAACAGTATTGTCACATGACCTCGAGCAAAAACACGACATGAAGGTACTCTTCTAGATGGGATATATTAATAAGATTTATTGCACAGAACTGATTTTTTAAATTGAAGCTAACTTGCTGAGAAGCCCCAATTTATATATATGTAGCCTCCACGTGAATGCTTTGATTAAAACTTCAATCAGGTGAAAAGGCCCTATATAGTCTCCAACAAAACTTAAGTCTCACAAGCTGGATCATAGGGCCTAATTGATGACTTCAGAATGCTTGGAAACAGTGTTATGATTAACTTATTGGAGATAGCCTACAGCCAACAAAATATAATGTACAGTAAAACCATTATTCAAGACATCAATATATTCTAAATACATGTATGTGCAAGGACTACTACTAATAACTGATTCTCCTATTAAAGCAGTAAAGCCGAGTTGACATGTTATAATGACTGTACAGTCCTTATGATTAGTGTTCAAACATTTATCCACATAAGACAAAACTGTTTATTCAAATTATTCATAAAATAGCTTTCATTCAAGTTCACACCACCATTCCATGTCAACATTAGCAACATGTCACAGTTCTGCTTTACTTAAAGGCAGCGGCAGCAGTATGGCTTGCTGGACAACTAACCCTTTCCCACACGAATCATCTAATAGTGCCCAGATATAAATAACATTTTCACTTAAATTTCTCATTTCTAGAAACAAATTTTTGCCAAGATTTGTATGTAAGACCACTTATGGTGGCACGCCCTAGGCCAATAGTGTTCCTTAGTGCTGGTGGGGCACTCTATGCCAAACCCACGCTGCAGAAATATGTTGTCTCAGTCATACCATGATGACCAGGAAATGGTCAGTAGAAAACCACATCACAACTATAGTACACGTGAGGCCATCACAACTATAGTACATGTCAGAAATACATGTAAGTTAACCAAAGTTTATCTGACAAAGATAAAAAATGATCAATGGCTCAAAGCAAGCATGGCTTATAAGAAGCCCTCTCATATAAAATTGTAGAGATCATCATTAGCACTTTTTTGTCTATCTGATCAAATATATGGTGCAATGCACACATTTCTGGTGGGCTACACAAGTCTATTCCCGTTGGATTTAATGTGAAAGCTGCACACAATCAGTAACTTGCTTAGTTTTGCAACTTTGGAGATGCTAAAATTTCCATTAGTATTTCAACTACACACAAGCACTTACCATGATAAATCTGGTATATCAAAATGCAGGTCTCTCATGTTTTTAAGTTATTATGTACAAATTACAGTGGTCAGTTTTCAGAATGCACATGTCCAGCCCTCCCTCTACACAGCTCTATACTGAGAATGCACCTGAAACAATTGATCTTGACCTCAGCTATTGGTCACAAACACCATAATAGGTTCTGAGAATTATTTCCTACACCAACTTAAAAATAGTCAGAAATATAATCTAAGTACCAGAAAGAGACACCAAAAAAAGTCTATAAATGTCTACAAGCCATCCTGAGCATCTATACGGTCAGATGAAATAACGCGGCACGGAGGAAGCCTCACATTGGCCACAATGAACGCCTTCTCTTGGACCACATCATAAACTTCTGATTGTTACAAATGTGAACTATATTTTGTATCTATTACTTGATATTTTTTTATCGATCATTAGTTTAATTATCAAAAAAAACACAAAAGTTGATATTTATCTCATGAAGGCACTGTTTAATGGTGTGCGGTGTTCAATTTTATCTGAATACGTTCCAAATGTGTGTGCATGAAAATTGAACATCATGTAAATCAATGTAGCTGTGTCTGAAATGTCCCTGACCTGATTTAAAATGTTGTCCTCATGTTTTCAAAATTAACTATGGCGAGTTGTACTCCCATACTGCACATCAGTGAAAGGAAAAGTTGTGATAATGTTCTTTGTTTTGTTTTTATGCTGAATTTGATGAGGAAAACAGAAGTTCCAGAGTTTAATATGTAACAGTTTTCTGTCAATTTGGCAGGAACAGATCAACACACATTTGTGATGTTATTGGAATGTAATATAAGGTGGACAAGAAATGATGGTAGAGAAAATTGTTCACAATGGTGACCTTTTTATTTCAACATTAAAAGTGTATATCGCCATATAATATGCCTCCGTCCTTGTGTACTGTTTATATTATGTATATGTTAATACAAAAAGTGACAAGGATGAAGGAACCCTACCTCATCCCTTAGCCCAGCCAATGGCTTTGTATTACCTTGTCAGTTATGCTCCAGCTGCCCATAGAATGGCTAAGACGTGACTCCTCAGGCAATGCTAAAGCTACTGATCTTAGACAATGCATCCTGGTATTCCATTTACACACAACTTAACCCTTAAAGTGCTAATGATGGCTATAGTTGTTTTCTCATTACCCTTAAACATATATTTAATGGTTAAAAGATTCAAATTCCTCATGAAGATACCTTTCATTCAAATACCAGCAAGCCTAGTTTAAAGCAAATATTAGTCTTAGTCAACAGCTTTCCTCAGGACACTTTGCGCACAATGCACAAAATGTCACTCAGTGTTAAATCAGCATTTTAAGGGTTAAATATGGAAAATCTAATTAACTCTTTCAGTGCCAATTTTGGACTGAGTTGGCAGCTCTTCTCAGTGCACATTGGGCGCATTGAGCCCAATGTGTGCCAAGAAAAGCTGTTGAGCTGGGATATTTGCTCTGGAACTACAGGCATACTGGTACTTGAATGAAAGGTCTTTTCATGAGGAATACGAATCTCAGATCCTGATGATAATTCAGACTAGTATGACTTAAACAGATCGACTTTAGCAGTGATTGGCAATGAAAGAGTTGAATGGCAAATGAACAAACTGATGGAGCAGGAGACAAAGCTCTGCAGAACTTGAACAGCGATCATCCTTGTCTGACTTCCTCACTGAGTACAAGACAGGAAATCTGCACCAGTTGCAAATAGTATGAGAGTCTGAGCTTCAAACAGGCAATGCCTTCTCCAACATGAAAAGACATCAAATGCTGAGCATCCAATTAGCAATCGAAATAATTATTGTAATTTTGGTAGAGTAAGCACGACAAAATAGAGCATAATTTGCCTCCTCACAATTTAGGTTTGTACTCCCTTAGTTGGCCCCTGCTATCATTGCTGATAGGGTGCTAAATTTTAATTGCACAACCACCAATCTCATCCCAAGAACACAGAACATGAAATGATGAGACAAGTCCTCAGAAATACAGTACTTGTCTGGCTTAAGTAGAATCCAACACACACAAGCAATTTGCTCATTTCCATTTTTACTTCATTTTTGACTAAATGAAAATGAAACTGAAAGGACAGCTTCTATGTGATATATTGTTGCTATTATATTACAAGCACAGAGACAAGACCAACGACATGGGTACAGTATTCAGGCTAAAGCCAATTTCCACCAGGGACCCAAGTAATTGACAATTATATGAAAGGTATTATTCAAAATGGCTCTTGCCAGGCAAGTGGGAGACCAAACCACTGTTTTAGGCCCTCACATTCTTCCCATTTACAGAAGTTAATTAAATAATATTCATTATGATAATACTAAATAGAAAACCTAAGTCCATGGAATTCAATTTTATACAGAAAGATTTGAATATTCCCCATTGCTTTACAGCATGAAGAAAATATTTTACAACAGTGCATGGACGTTCCTTGCCTTTTTTCAGCCTATGCATTATTTCTCTGGCAAAATCTCCATATATGGGTACAAGCGCTTTGCCCATCTGTGCCTGCATGACGGAATAAAGTGTAGGCCTAGATGGTTTTATTCTGTTGCACAACTTTTTCGTGTTGATTGTGCCCATACAGTAAGGTTACACCTGTTTCTTTTTGCCTCATTTAGTACCAAAGCACTGTGCCACAAAACTTCATGACATAGACTTCATGCCAGAAAAATCGCATGTGCGCAATTGCGGCAAAATACTGGCAATTATCATTATAATAAGGGAATGTTTGAAATTTGATCTTGTTTGAAATTTGATCCCATAACTACATGGCAAAAGGACATTAGTGAAAATAAAAAATGAGTCAACTTACAGCATGTTATAGTGCAGACTTTGACAAGGAAGGGATAAATGTGGTTGTCATGGCGACACCTGTACACAGAGCCTATCAGTTACTGCCATAATTGATATCGACTAGTGTCTCTGTTGCACCATGTTACTAAGGCAGCTATCACCAAATATTTTTAATTACATGGTACCACTTTTTGTCAAGTTTGAGTGGTGGAGACATAGTATCATCAGATTCTCCACAAGATAGAAGGGGGGTAAGGGGGGGGGGGTTCAGTATGCTGGTACAGGTAATTATTTTTCTAGAGTACACAGTACGGAAAATAAAAATCTTTCAAAATTTTGGATAGTACGAAGTACGTAAAATAAGAGGGCTTCCAGTACGCCAGTACAGTAAATAAAAAGCCTCAGTACACCAGTTCAGGAAACCCCTTACCCACCCTCAAGATATATATCACAGGAATTGCAGCTTGCAGAACTATCAGTTGTGGGTGGACTGTGCCAGATGGCTGATAGGCATCTCAGATACCTCAAATACTCTTATCAGTTGCCACTGCACATCCATTATTCACTGTACCTGATGACAGTTTGGTTAAGTGGCCGGACTTAACTCTTCACAGTCCATGCACCAAAAATCACCACTCTTCACTCATTCTTAATGTTTCCACCAAATAGTCTGGTCAAACTTATTGTTTAATGCACTTTTGAAAATGGGATTTTGTGTAAACTGCTGGATGTACGTCTCAAGTGTGACCTTGAAAATAGGTTGGGATAAACCAGTTGTGAAAAATGTTTTCTAGTTTAGTTTTTAAGTAAATTCAACTTTACTTTCCAAATTATTTGCTTTTACAGTCCTAGTGTGATGACTCAATGAAAATTTAATCCAGGTTGTGTATATGCACATGACTGATTATAACAAATAAAGCCCAGTCCAAAAGATGCTCTGGTCATGAAAAGAAGTCAGGACTGTCCAACTGGAGCATTGTAGCAGAATTTTGCTACAAAGCTCTTCAAAATTGCTACATATTTTCTCAAAAATAAGTGTTTCTTATGTGGAGAAGTGGCAAAAATGCTACAAGGAAAGAAAATTTTGCTGCCGATATTTTTAGCTGGACAGCACTGGAAGTCACGAATGTTGCAACAATGAACACCAGTAACATCAGTAATGCAGTATGCTCCTGCCTGGTTCCCTGCACCAGACCACTTTGATCTTACGCTCTATGCTACAACACAAGTCCAAATATGGTGACTATGGATTAATTAATCCTTACAGTGCTGATTTGAGACTGAGTCAACAGCTTTCCTTGGGACCCTTTGCACACAAAGCTGTTGACTAAGACTACTTTTTGCTTTAAACTAGGCTTACTGGCATTTGAATGAAAGGTATCTTGGTGAGGAATTTGAATCTTTTAACCATTATATGTTTAACAGCAATAAGAAAATGACTATAGCTGTCATTAGCACTGTAGGAATTAAAAGCTGGTTTTGGATAGCAAATGGAAGTCAATTTCCCATTGTGACATGGTTCAAAGAACAACCACCACACCAAACATATTATTTCCCATTCCACCTCATTCTTGTCCAGTCCATCAAACAAGAACCAACAGACTTAACTGATTCTTCTGAATTCCACCATTCAGAGCAACCACTTGACTTAAATTATGCTACCCTACTCTATCCATAAACAATCACTAGACATAGTTCAGTTTTCTGATCTTCATCAAGGAACCACCTCCAGTGCATAGCTCATTCTATTCCGTCTGATCTAAGAACAGCCACCAGACATAGCTCATTCTATTCCGTCTGATATAAGAACAGTTGCCAGAAATACCTCATAATTCCTCAATTTATCGAATTGCAACCACCACAAATCTCATTCTGCTCCATTCTATCCCAGAACAACCAGCAATCATAGTTCAGTGACTTCCCCATTCCATCCAAAACCAATCAGTGGACACCACTCATTGTTCCCCACAGCCAACACAACCAGCTCACATAGCTGCAGCTTTTTCTTTCCCATTCCATTTAAGAACCGCCACCAGACATATATGTAGCTCATTCTTACCCACATTATAAGAGCAACTACAGGCCATATAGCTCATTCTTCCCCACTCCATCTATATGTAAGAACAACCACCTGCCAAAGCTCATTCTTCCCCACTCTATCTATATGTAAGAACAACCACCTGCCAAAGCTCATTCTTCCCTGCTCCATTTATATGTAAGAACAACCACCTGCCATACCTCATTCTTCCCCACTCCATCTATACAACCACCTGCCAAAGCTCATTCTTTCCCTGTTCCATTTATATGAAGGAACAACCACCTGTTATAGCTCATTCTTCCCTGCTCCATTTATATGTAAGAACAACCACCTGCCATAGCTCATTCTTCCCCACTCCATCTATATGTAAGAACAACCACCTGCCAAAGCTCATTCTTTCCCTGTTCCATTTATATGGAAGAACAACCACCTGCCATAGCTCATTCTTCCCTGCTTCATTTATATGTAAGAACAACCACCTGCCATAGCTCATTCTTCCCCACTCCATCTATATGTAAGAACAACCACCTGCCAAAGCTCATTCTTTCCCTGTTCCATTTATATGTAAGAACAACTACCTGCCATAGCTCATTCTTCCCCGCTCCATTTATATGTAAGAACAACCACCTGCCATAGCTCATTCTTCCCTGCTCCATTTATATGTAAGAAAAACCACCTGCCATAGCTCATTCTTCCCCACTCCATCTATACAACCACCTGCCAAAGCTCATTTTTTCCCTGTTCCATTTATATGAAGGAACAACCACCTGTTATAGCTCATTCTTCCCTGCTCCATTTATATGTAAGAACAACCACCTGCCATAGCTCATTCTTCCCCACTCCATCTATATGTACCTGTGTAAGGTAGCCATACAAGGTTTCACCTTCCGGTCACCTTTTCCCTAACTATTTTGTGATACTCTATTGTGTATTATATTTGGAATAAAGACTCATTCATTCATGTAAGAACAACCACCTGCCAAAGCTCATTCTTTCCCTGTTCCATTTATATGTAAGAACAACCACCTGCCATAGCTCATTCTTCCCTGCTTCATTTATATGTAAGAACAACCACCTGCCATAGCTCATTCTTCCCCACTCCATCTATATGTAAGAACAACCACCTGCCAAAGCTCATTCTTTCCCTGTTCCATTTATATGTAAGAACAACTACCTGCCATAGCTCATTCTTCCCCGCTCCATTTATATGTAAGAACAACCACCTGCCATAGCTCATTCTTCCCTGCTCCATTTATATGTAAGAAAAACCACCTGCCATAGCTCATTCTTCCCCACTCTATCTATATGTAAAAACAACTACATGTACCTGCCACAGTTCATTCTCCCCCACTCCATCTATATGTACATGTGTAACAACAACTACATGCCATGGCTCATTTGTGGTAAATATAATGCCCATACTGAACCGGTGATGAAAAATCTTAAAGTTCAAGATATATACACGTTAAAAAGATTGAAATTTTATTATAAATATATACATAATGATCTACCAACAAGATTGCTCTCTTCTCCATTTATTCCTACCAGGAATATATACAATTAGAACACCAGAGATAGTAATATTATTTTTATCAATAGCGTCAAAAGACTCTTTGCTCAATATAGTTTAATATTTAACATTCCAAATTTAGTAAATCGAACAGAGAGTAATATAATAGAAATGATCCACACTCATAACTCACAAGGTTTTTCAAGGTATATAAAAAAAAAGTTGGATAATTATTAACATGGTTGTAATATAATTAACTGCTATGTTTGTCAAAATAACCAGTAATAGTGTTCATAACTGAGTGCTACATTCCCAAGGTGATTTTCCACACTGACTCAAGAACCATATAATTATTTGTATTTCTCATTTTTTAGTCAATGACATTTACATTTGCCAAGATCATACTCCATTTCATTTGCTATCAACATTGTTTCTATTACTTGTTAAACTGGGTGGCTCCCATAGTGACATGAATGTGTCTTAATGGCAGTCTCCCAAGCCATATCAATATTCATAATTTTGTGTAGTTGTGATCTTTCTTTTTCAGATTTGGCTGAATAATGGTATTCTGTGTCCTGCGTTCTGAGTTCTGAGTTTATTCTTCGCCAGTCCATCAAAGCACTACTATCAGTACAGACATCTATTATCAACCATTCTATCTATGACCAAATGCCAGACATAGCTTATTCTTCCCCATTCCATCCAGGACCTACTGCCTCATATATAGCTCATCCTTCCTACACTCCATGTGAGAACGACTGCCATATATTGCTCCTTCTCCATTCTATTGAGGAGCGACCATCAAACTCACTCATTCTGATCCATCATACATGTATGATGTGCTGTCCATTTCCTTTGCTCACTTTGAATATTTCTCAAGTCCCTGAAGCTTAAATGATGTCTTGTATGCATGCCTTTAGTGGCATGGCAAAAATTAATATTTTTTTTAAAAATCTCAAATACTTTTGTGAGTCAACGTTTTTCTTGTGTCAAAAATTGGTCGCCTTTATTCCAGTTTTCTCATCAGCCATGCACTTGATGTAGTTGCATTTCTGTGTTACATGCTGTCATATAAACAGTGCCATAGAAAGAAAAGCATCTCTTATGATAACCCTGATGTAGTCCCACATCAAAACTGATTCATAAATGTAACATCACAGAATATTTCCTCCTGGGGACCTGGTATCCAAAACAGCACTCTTTAGCTAAATAGCTGTAAGTTTCTTACCATACAGTTTGTCTTCTTTGATGGTTAAATACTTGAATGTAAAAATACGTAGTTGAGCTAGGCCAGCCATTGTGTGGACAACTTTTATCTCAATTAATTGACTGGTTGGTGTTGAAGGATCTCATCATGCATGGACATCAATAGACTGTCTGCAATAAACGGCAGGGTTTACTGGATGAGACTGGCTGTACATCAGTCAGGGACCAGCACAACAACCATTACGTCCCAATCACCTCAAGCTTTTGTTTGGAATGAGGCTCCCAGGACTCCACACAGACAAATATGCCCCTTTTCTGACTGCGATTACAAATCACAAGAGTGGACTCTGGTACTTATACCATTGCCTTGGAGGACACGTTTACCACAACATGTCTATGATGAATATTGGAATAATACAGCATCTAGCTACATCAGCCATTTTACATCCCAATACTGTGGTCCACCTCTTATAAAGCCCCCAACGCCGAAGAAAGGCCACTCCCTAAACAAAGGCCACTTCTCCATGCAGCAAGTATGGCATTTTCACGGTACTTCACTCTTCCAGAGAGGCCACCTCTCTTACAAGGCCACTTTTCTAGTGTATTTAGGGGTGGTTTTTTATAAGAAGGGGGCCACTGTGAACTGGTATGTTTTCATGAGTGGCAACCACAGACACAGGACTCTACTTTGGGGGATAACAGCCTCAACTTGAATACACTTTGTACAGAAATATACAAAAAGCTTTCACCTTTGAGAATCACCTCAAAGCTCAGCCTCAATTAATATTTCAACAATAGGCTCTAGACAGAAAGTGATACAGTCATAAATCCTAATTCTATTGAAGCGTTAGACGCATACAAAGAAGTCTTGTCTGTTATGGGGATTGCAAGTGTCAATTCTATGTCTTACTCTGCACATGCATCCTCGTTAATAGAGGCATGGGTAAAGGACCAATCAAGATACAATATTTTTCCGTTTACTGTTGGGCTGTATTGTGGAACTCACATCCCCCATAACAGGGAACACTTATGTCTCTGGTTTGGATATTGGCCTCAGCAAACTGCATGGTGTTAAATTAATAATGTGTGAGGCATAAAATATCTTCCTCACATTTGCATACATTTTTCTACTGTAAATATGTCTTTAAATAATAATAGAGGTACATAAAAGGAAACTTTACCTACCCTGAATCTATAATGTAAACATGATAAGGAAATGAAAGATCTGTTCTTATCCCACTGAATGTCAACAGAAACTCATATTTTCCTGATCAGAAATATCTATAATAAGGTAATCCATTATGTTGTAAGTTGTTATATCTCTGAAAGATATGATCACAATGTTTGCTTCAATGTGCTAAAGTCAACACTGAATAACACCTGAGGGGCCACTGTTGACTTTTTCCTAATAATAAGCACGATCAGTTTAAATTATTCACGGCATTTTTCCCAGCTTCATAGTGCCTGGAGAGCCATTTTTTTCATCTTTTTCTATAAAATGTAACCCTTTCCCACAGTAAAGAACTCATGTGAATCTTAACTCTTTCAGTGCCAATCACATTTAAAGTTGATCTACTAAAGTCAAACTAGTCTGAATTATCATTAGGATCTCAGATTCATATTCCTCATAAAAAGACCTTTCATTAAAGTACCAGCATGCCTCTAGTTCCAGAGAAAAACTGTTAACCCCGTCCAAAATTTGGCACTTAAAGAGTTGATTCTTCACATACTATCCTGTAATTAAACAAAAATTTGACAATGAAGTTCTCAAAAAAAGGGCTTTTCAGCCTTTTTGTTTATGTATATGATCACTGAGTAATATAGAACTGCATTGCCTGATGAATTAATGATCCTCTGGGCAATGCAAAAACCGCTTATCAAAGCCTTTATTATATGTATGGTGCTGGTTAAAACTGTCCATTGATGCACTGCCAGATCTTGCTACTGCATGAATATATGAAATTGAGAATGATTTTGAGGTCTACACTGCTATCACTGTGCATCAAGCCCACACTCTGTTCCCCACAAAAATAGTAGCGAAATTAAAACTGATGGCATCATGTGTACTATGTGGGTATGGACTGGAGCTTGATGTCTCACTCACAATGTCACAATGGACACTCTGAAAGGGCCAGTTTTTATCAGCACAGTGTACACATTCAAGGCATATAAAAAAGTATACAAATGAAAAACTTAAAAATCATGGTGGTGGTGGCTGATAATGCAGAAAAAGTGGGAAAAGAAGGGAGGAAAAACAGAATTAAGTGGAAGCTATGCTTTACAAGGAGTTGAGTACAGAAGTTTGATGGCGATGCATGATGAATTTAGAAGAATCAAGCATAGAAAATAAAACTAGGGAAGAAGTTTGAATAGACAGCTGACAAGGCAGCTCCTATCTTGCCACACTTTAAGTGCATTGTGCCAAAAATGCACTGAGGAAAGCTGTTGAACTGGACTATTATATTCTATGTAACTTCAGGCATGCTGGTACTTGAATGAAAGGTCTTTTACGAGGACCATGAATCTAGCATCTGCAAGTATTATTATTCAGAGCAGTTCGTGACAAGTAGTTTGACTTACGTTGCAGATGGCACTGAAAGAGTTAATGGAGAAGACTACTTGGAAGCCCACAACACTTGTCATAATATGACATATACGCCCACAACACTTGTCATAATATGACATATACGCCCACAACACTTGTCATAACATGACATATACGCCCACAACACTTGTCATAACATGACATATACGCCCACAACACTTGTCATAACATGACATATACGCCCACAACACTTGTCATAATATGACATATACGCCCACAACACTTGTCATAATATGACATATACGCCCACAATACTTGTCATAATATGACATATAAGCCCACAACACTTGTCATAATATGACATATACGCCCACAACACTTGTCATAATATGACATATGCCCAATATACTTGTCATAATATGACATATAAGCCCACAACACTTGTCATAATATGACATGTAAGCCCACAACACTTGTCATAATATGACGTATAAGCCCACAACACTTGTCATAATATGACGTATAAGCCCACAACACTTGTCATAATATGACATTTGCGCCCACAACACTTGGCATAATATGACATATACGCCCATAACACTTGTCATAATATGACATATAAGCCCACAATACTTGTCATAATATGACATATACGCCCACAACACTTGGCATAATATGACATATAAGCCCACAATACTTGTCATAATATGACATATAAGCCCACAACTTTTGTCATAACATGACATATAAGCCCACAATACTCGTCACAATATGACATATAAGCCCATAACATTGGTCATAATATGACATATAAGCCCACAACACGATTCATAATGTGACATATAAGCCTACAACACTCATCATAAAATGACATATGAGCCCACAGATGATCAAAATGCATGCAGGTACATGCAACTTTATTTCCTAACATCTTTGTTCTTGTAATTCAGATTCCCATCCGATGCAGTAAAAACAACTCAAACATCCACAACAAGAGGGCCAATGGGCCTAATGCTCTGCTGTCACCGTGGCTATATTACACCAATTGCACTTCATTTCAAAGTTGCCAGTCCTCCAGTGCCTTCTGAACATAGAAAGCTTATGTAAATTTACTTTATAATATGTCCACCAGATGGCACTTTGCTCCACATGTAATCATAGCTTATTTGAGCATATCCTGTGATGGATATTGTTGCATGTGCCAAGACAAAGATAAGTGAGTCCTTAACTTTATGTCCTCAGTGAACTTGGGACAGAACATCATGCAAGTTCATCCAGATTATGTAATACATGGGCCTGGTGCTGTTCTGAACTTGCCATTGATGTCCAAGCTACACCCTACCATTACAAAATCATCTCTTTCAACTTTACAGGCACAGTGACCTAACAAAAATAGGTCAAAGGCACTGATATTATCTAACATTCTAGCTTTGGACATGGTCTGTATTTCCTACAAATTTGGCAAGTCTAATCCAAACACTTTTCCAGATATGGAATTTTATATCTTTAAACACATTTTGGCTCATAATTACGATCAAATTATAGGTGACACCACTAGTATCATCAGTAACTTAGACTTTGACCTCCCCCACAATCCCTCCAAATTTGTTGAAGATCTGCCAACAAGATGCTAGTCAAGAGTGTTCACAAGATTTTTCAATATTTTGACCCTACATACTATTGTAGGTGGTGCCACCAATATCTAAATGGACTTGAGCTGAAAGTTATATTGGGCTAACTTGAAAACTGTGGATGGTATTGCAGTCACAAGATTTTTACATTTTGACTTGTATATTACAGAATACTATAGGTGGCACCACCAACATTAATGTCAACAAAGATTTTGATACACTTTATGTCTCCTAAACGTTACAGGGGTGTAACTAAAAAATTGGGGGTGGGGGGTGCAGAGTATTCATGAGATAACCCCTATATTCAAACTGGCTATTTGACCTTGACTTTCAACTCAGATTAACAAATTATTATGTTCAAAATATGCATCCTACATCCTGCTTTCCATATATGGTCTGTTTGTGTAAATAGAATTATAAGTTTTAGTGTTACTGAAGAGAAATAATAAACTTGGACAAGCATCAAACTAATAAATTGTTGGGTCATCGTGACCCAACAAGTAGGTAACCAAGTACAGTTTTATGTATTTTGTAATCAAGCACAATTTTTATCTGGAGGCTCAATTCTCTTTGCCATTGATGTCCAAGCTACACCCTGTCATTACAAAATCACCTTTTCAAATTTACAGACATGGTGACTTCACAAAAATTGGTCAAGGTCACTTTTATCACATAACAGTCTAGCTTTGGCCATGGTCTATATATCCTATAAATTCTTAGCAAGTCTTATCCAATTGCTTTTCTAAATATGGAATTTTGCATCTTAAAACACATTTTGGCTCATAATTTGTCAAATTACAGGTGTCACCACTAGTATCGTTAGCAATTTAGACCTAAACCTTCCCCATAATCCCACTAAATTTGGCGAAGAACAGCCAAAAATTAAAGATCTAGAGTGTTCCGAAGTTTTTCACATTTTGACCCCTATATTACATAATATTGTAGATGGTGCCACCAATATCGAAAGAAACCTGGATTTTAATATGACCTATAAGTCCTGGAGGTTATCTTGGGCTAACTTGAAAACTGTGGATAGTTGGTCAGCAGAGCTAAAAAGAGCATGTATTTGCTGTGTAAATTCAGACAATTCCATGTGAAAAATATGACCATATAGTTAAACATGCAAGTGCTTTATTTTATGAGGGTAGGTAGACCTGTACAACACAACAGCTGAATTTCACAGGGACCTCAAATAAAATACATACAATATATAAAATATGATCAATAAATGAGTAAAACTTACCTAAAATATATAAAATATCAGTCAAGTCACGATAACAATGTGCTAATTTCACATAAAAATAATAGTATCAGACATGTGCAAGTAAAAGAAAGCACCGCTATGTGTCTGAGTGAATGAGATTAACAATCTCCTGAACTGAAACAAATAAAAGTATACAGAAAAAAGACTGAGCCACGGGGAGTTTATTTTATTGTACAAATTGTAACTCAAAACCTTGGTAATCATAGCCTTCCTGCAATACTAGACAGCACTCACATAGCACAACTTGTAGCGCTAAATCACTGTGGGGTTGATGCACAATAAACTGATACAATCAATTACAGCATTCAAGTGGGCTACTTTTGCACCAAGGTCATGTTGCTTGCTTCAGGAGAGGTGGCACACCCACACACCAAACATAGGCCTGCAACATCATGTCACTCTCACAATGATGTCACATATTCACAAGTACATGTAACAACCAACGAACCAAAATAGTTGCTCTATGCATGTGTCCCTCATAAACAATAATCTCAACTCTGGAGTTTTTTGTTTTTGTTTAGTTTTAAAACCCTGTGACTGGGTATACAGGCAGACATGTTAACCCTTAAAGCGTTGATTTGAGATTGAGTCAATAGCTTTCCTCAGAGCACTTTGCACACAATGTGAGCAAAGTGCCCCAAGGAAAGTTGTTGACTTAGACTACTTTTTGCTTTTGACTAGGCTTGCTGGTACTTGTATGGAAGGTATCTTAATGCATCAGGAATTTAAATCTTTTAACCATTATGTGTTTAACAGTAATAAGAAAAGGACTATAGCC
This sequence comes from Hermodice carunculata, assembly GCA_964020975.1. Classification (NCBI taxonomy): domain Eukaryota; kingdom Metazoa; phylum Annelida; class Polychaeta; order Eunicida; family Amphinomidae; genus Hermodice; species Hermodice carunculata. The sequence continues at coordinate 82,872,595 of OZ026622.1, forward strand.
ATGATTAGCACTTTTAGGACTCACAGTAGAGAACCAAGCAGACTTACATGTCCTGGATTTGTGTTCTTTTGGAGGGTAGGCTAATTCTAATAGACACCTAAAGGCCAAACGTAACGGGAACACATCATACCAGAGAGATTCAACCCCAAGATAACTGCTTGTTTTCCAACAGCATTTCAAAAACCCTGCAAATCCACCAGAAAACTATTGTCAAAGCATTGCATGCCAATGGGTATGTTCCATGTCTTTGCAGTGAAGCAGGACACATATCGCACTAATGAATAAATATCAAAAGCAAAACCAAGAAAGCCATAGACCACACCTGAGCCAACTGCAGTGACATCTACTGCCAGTTTTCACTGCAGCGGACTCTCCGATACTGACAGCAGTACAGAGGAGACTGTGCAGTGTTCCATACCAGATGTGGCCACAGACCAGCCCCAAAGAATTAGACTCTGGTGATGAGACCCCCATGTCAGGATGAACAACTAGATCCTGATACCCTAGTACATAGAATCAAGGCAGTGGACACAACCATTCTTATAGTTCTAAAAAAAACATTCAATCCATTCTATCTCAACTGACATCAATCCTATTCACAGATATAGCCTTATCTAGTGACTCAAGCAATAGTGACTGTTTACCATATTTTTAAAAGATTCTTTCAAATCTAATCTCACTAATTTATAACCTCTATTAGGCAGAGTGGTCTACTTTTTAAGTCCAGGGGTTTTATTTATTCTTTTTTATGTACTATGGACAACTAGTCATTACTCAGTTCCTGATTCATCAGTCCAAGGGACTCCTTCACAAACATTGTTGAGTGGTACATTTGATGTCACTTAGCTTTACACCCTTGTAACGTTAAAGCTCACATTATGACATCAATCTGCCATGCTGTATGGATAAATATGTAATACAACATTTTTTTTTCAGCACCTCATTTTTAATGTAAGCGATAAAATAAAACAAATGTTCAGCCTACGTTCCCCCTAATGAAGGCAGTGTGTGTGTGTGTGTGTGTGTGTGTGTGTGTGTGTGTGTGTGTGTGTGTGTGGATGGGGGTGGGGTGGGGGGGAGGATGAAACATGTTGGGGTATGCTCCTTTAGTCCCCTCTTCTTGCCTGTTGGTCTGTTCTTACCATTCAATTAATTTAGGCAAATGAATATATTTACAGCACAAACACTAGGAGCAAGCTATATTAATGAAATACAAGAATCAAATTATTTTGGAACAAAAACAAGAGGAAACCAATATGAGATAAATCCAGGGACAAAACTACATTTATAGGACCAAATTTTGGTCATGGGATAGACATAGGGATTACATGATACACTGTGGGACAGATACAAGACTGAGGATCAAAGTACATCTAACAGGTAGATACATGGGATATATCTATGGGACATGGTATGGCACAAATAATAAACCTTCATTTTATAGTCAAAGTTTGATTATCCATGCACGTAAAAACACTTGTTGCAAAAGCCATGCTGTGTTATCCTACAGGATCATCCATTACATACCTCACCCCACAACCAGTATCTTATGCATTGGTCGACTGTTTCCCCATTCAATGACACTGAGTCAACAGTTTTCCTTGGTGTGTGTTGTTTGCATAAGCTGTTGACTTGGAGCCTACTGCCCTCATAGTCTGACCTACAGTTTGCACTGAAATAGTTTTCTCTTAATAACTAGAAGTTTGTTCGACTGTCTGGGTGCTTTTGCGCAGCTTGTGTGGAACAGCTAGAATTTAATTCGCCTCATACTGGGGTGGAAATGGCTTTGAGCAGTGGCTTCTACACTGTCTTGCAATGTAAAAACCACTGACATTAATAGCTCAGCATGTGGTTGAATGAAAGTTCTTTTTATGAGGAATAAGAATACGCAATTTTTCATTGAATTCCAGTACATTATTAATCCAAAAATCTCTGATGTTTGGAAAAAGTCAATATACAATCCTCAGGACAAGAGAGAGTGGACAGGATATTGACGTAAATCATGTCCGTGATGGTGTGTGTTAGTTCCAAGCCTTCAAGCTGTAAAATGACACATGTACTTAAGGCTTGCACTGAAGACAACTGCAGATGAAAAGAAAGCACACAAAAGGTTGAGGCTTCAAGTTCACATCCATAATTGTCAGTGCCAGAAATAAGGGCCATTGTGTAAAATGGATAAGAATCTGCTAACTGATGCCGAACAATAAACAAAGACAAGTAGCCTATAATTTGGGTGACCCTTCCTTATGGTACATAAATTATCCACACAGGGAGATGACATTGTTGTGTGAATCAATTCAATGTCAGCACCCCTTCATTTAGTCATCTATCTTTCATAAATACTGCTGCTTGTTTTCTCAGTGTAAACTACAGGCCTTTGGTGTAACATGCATAGATTCCAGTCAATAATTTGGCTTTTTTCTGTTATTAAAACTCAAGGTAAAATACATTGCACGGAAAACACACTTACCAAGAAATTTTTAAATCAGAAGAAACAGAATGGTAAACTGAATGGAAAGCAGATGTTAACCCTTATGTTAACTCTTTCAATGCCAACTGCAACTAAATTTGAACCACATAAGACAGACTGCTGGCAATTATACTAAGGATACTAGATTCATATTCCTTGTAAAAAGAGGTTCTGTTCAACTCCCAGCATGCCTATAGTTCCCGAGAATATTAATGGTCCAGCTTTCCTCCAAATGCTTTGGGTGCAATGTGCCCAAAATGCACCATGGAAAGCTGTTGACTTAGTCTAAAATTTGAAGTGAAAATTTTGTTTCTTTCGGTAAGACGACCATTGCGTCATCCCTTTTTAGTGCCTATGCCCACTGGAGCATTCCTTCCAACCTTGAAGAGTCAGGAAAATATTGAAAAAAGTAAATATTATTCACTTTATTAAACATCTATTTGCAATGGCACTGTAATATTCAAAACATTTGTCTGAATTTTAATATTAATTCTGGAAATTTACTCAGTGTTGCAGGTGCTACATAAGAATAGCATGGTATGTGTGCCAGAAGATTTTCTGCACAGGTTGCAGCAATAATAACGTACTGAGGATCTCCTAAACAGGTTGCAGATGTCCAACGTGGTCTACCCTTGGACACAACTGTGCCATGAGGTGCTTGCACTGAGTGACAAATTATATCCAGGGCAAGAACTGACTGGATAACAGTGGTCCCACCTTCATGATTAGCAATTTAGCAGCTAGCTTCTGGCTATTTGAAGGTGTGCAATTTAGCAGCCTCTGTCATATTGCGTACGGGCAATCATGCAAGTTTTGGCACTATACCCCAGAGGGACCCAATGCTTATATATTGGCTTGAGACTTTTTCACATTATATCTTACCAGAAAGCATGTGATGTCATAATGTCGGCCACTTCTTGTTCTTTTTTTTTCGACTGTGTATCTGTGGATTTAGTTTCCACACAATTAACTCTTTCACTGCCAAGTGCAACTTAAGTCTAAGCACTGGAGATAAACTTTTCTAAATTATCAAATGGATACAATTAACATTAATATTCCTTGTAAAGAGGACTTTCATTGAAGTCCCAGCATGCCTAAAGTCCCACAGAATATAATGGTCCAGGTCACCAACTTTCCTCATCATACTTTGGGCAGGGCATCCCAAGGAAAGCTGTTGACTCGGTCCAAAACGTGCCACTGGAAGAGTTAAGAGCTTGGGTGATTTAGTAGTATCCAGGACTTTGATGGTGGTTGAAATTTACCAGTGTCTAGCCCTTTGAGCATGGTCAATTTGGCAGCTTCTAGCACTTTGGGCTGTGTAACTATAGCAAACTCTTTCACTTTGGGCTGTGTAACTATAGCAACCTCTTTCACTTCAGGTTGTGTAACCATAGCAACCTCCAGCACTTTGGGCTGTGTAGCTATAGCAACTTCTAGCACTTTGGGCTGTGTAACTATAGCAACCTCTAGCACTTCAAAGGTGTAAAATTTAGCAGCCTCCCACACTTTCAGCAGAGGTAATTTTAGCATCCTGACACAGCCTTTGTACCTTTTGACCATGAGTAATTTGGCAGTCTAAATCATTAAAAATTTGAGGGAGAGCAATTACAATGTAACTTGAGACCTTCAACCACGTTGAGGTTATGTAATTCAGCAGCATCTATCCCCTTGCCACTCAAATTGGCCAGTCACTTGGCAGCCTTGATCATCATGACACTCAAATAGTTGAGCAAGTTAGTAGAGTATATCACCATGACACTTCAAAATGGGTGAGCAATCTGACACCTAATATCACTATGACACTCAAACAGATGGAAAATTTGGCAGCCTCTATCACAGTAACACCCAAGTGCACGGGCAATTTGGTAGCCACTGTGATATCCTCTGTCACCAATCATGCTCAAATCAGTGAGCAATTTGGCATCTTCCATTATTATGACGCTCAATTGGGGAGAGATTTTGCTGCATTTATCACCATGAAACTCAAATGGGTGAGCCATTCAGCATCCATTAATATTGAGCAATCTGCCAGCTTTTATTATTATGACACTCAAACAGGTGAGCAATCTGGCAGTCAACAATATGTTAGTGTCTCTCAAAATGACGGTTGGATGGTATATGACTACCACCACTATTTTTTGGGAAAGTGATAGTTTGTGGGACTCTTCATTTTTAATACATATTCAAAAAAAAGACCTGCTTATTTCTTTGAAAATCCCTGATACCTTTTGGCTCTGGAGAATTTTTGGAGCAAATCAGTTTTTATTTGACCTTTTTCCATTTGATTAGAATATGAGAATTCGTTTCAGAGAAATATTCATATAAAACAGACATTTTGGAGCAGATATCTATTGTCAGTAATCTAGATCCAAAGGTTAACACAGTCCATTGACTGCCATGTCATCATTTAAAGTATTTTGCTAATTTCTTCACAACTACCAAATTGGACATATGATTGTTCACAGCCACTATCAGAATGATGTGGCAAAATTGGCACCCACCACCAGTGAATATCAAGGTGGGGAAATTTTAACAAGCTTTTGTCTGTATGACGGTAGAGATTTGGAGCCAATATCACTGGGACAGCACAGATTTAGAGGCAATACCAGTATTATGGTCAAGAAATTATAATATGGAGATTTTACGCCAACACTAGTATAAAAGTAAAGATATCTGGGATACTTGAGAAATTTGAAGCCAATACTCGCATGTGGGTAGAGAGAGCTGGAAGGATTTGGAGCAAATTTCACCATGAGAGCTTAAAAAAGTAGCAAGAAAGTTGTATTTGAAGTTAATACTAGTATGGGGCTTAAGATACAAGGAGTATGAAAGAAGTCAATATCAGCATGAGGGTGGGTACTGGAAGGATTCAAAGTCAATAACAAGAAGTCAATAACACCATGTGGCTGTAAACAGTGAGCTTGAGAGATTTGGGCAAAAGCCAGCATAAAGGTACGAACATTGGGTTCAATGGATGTTAAGCCACTACTAATATCCCACTTGCCTATGCTGGTCACTTGAATAACATCTAACATGTGCTTCATTTCATTTAAATTGTAACTTATATGATACAAGCACTAAGTCTCCAAGGACACGGACAAAAATGCTGGGCCAATCATGAAATGAACCCCCAAAATCTCTGTCGATACTGCTGCATTTGAAATACAAAAGGGGAAAAAAGGCTAAAGGGTTCCTCAATGTATATAAAAAGCCCCTCTGACAGGAGTTTCTTTCTTTACAAAACTGGCACAAGTAGCTTTTCCCAAAGAGACCCCGTTTCCTGGAGGGCTGGGATGCCAATATTGACCATGTATTGATAGGAGCGGTAGATAAATGTACTTACATGGTCCGAGGGTACGCAGTGGGTCTGTCTTGTCGCTGTGGTGTGGTGCTAAGGGCGGTGTTTGGCTAGCATCAACATAGCCTTCCTTTGATGCTGACTGCAGTGAGTGGCATTGATTAGAGAAGCCTCAGGCATACACAATGAGTGTTCTCTGGCTGCCACAGTACTGGGTCCTGTTGCCCGCTCCCTGCTCGCTCAACTCTGAAAAGACACAAAAGTGCACTCGATTCACAATCAGGACTGCTGACTGGGCCTTGTATCAGGGCGTAGAGCCAAATGGCATACTGTCCCCAGGCCACCACCTGTATGTGTGTGCTGGGTTACACTGGTCAGAGACTCCATGTTAATATGATTGGTTTAATCCACCAGTGGTTTTCAGTGACAAGTCTAACTGAAGGCACGTGCTTGGCCTTTGGTATTAATATGGAAGCAAAGATATGAAGTTGTGACTATACACTTAGCTTTCTGCACAAATGCACCACATTTATCACACCAAGACAAAAAACCCCACCATTTTAACCACTGATTGCATAGCATTCAAGGATATTTGCGCCCACAATAAAGGATGGGATCAGGCTGACATTAGGAGGCATTTAGCCATCGAAAAACGGAAATTTCAGCCATTGAAAAAAGTTCAAAATTATTAAGAATTAATTTCAGATGAGCTATGTATCTGAGTTTTGCAGCAAATATAACTAAACACTCAAAACATATTGAGTGCTTTAGAAATATCTTGGTCTTACTATTTTTGTATTTATGTGCTGTTCTCAAATGAATAAAGGTCACCAAACTGGACAGTCTTTCAGTGCAACTTGTCACGTTCAAGAATCAAGTTTTAAGTTCTTTTATATATAAACGTATTTATTTATTCTGGATCACCTAATTGCTGTACATAGCTAATCTGTAAGCTCTCCAGACAGCTAGTTCCGCAACATTTGATACTCACCATCACAGTTACTGTCTTTTAAAAGACAACCTGAAGACATCATCCATCTGTATTGCAATTTATTGTTTCGTTAACAGTGCAAATAAGGTAAAGAAGTGTAACTCTTAAAATAAGAAAAAACTCTCAGACTATAGATGGCACCACTTACAACAGGACCCATTGCATGTGGGCCATCTGGTGGATTAGTTCCTCTGACTTTTTTTACCAGTCAAGAGGGGTCAACAGGAACTGGAAACAGGTGATGACACCATATGGTTCAGTTCTTCTAACATCAATACAATTAATCGTCTTTCTAATGGCTCCACGTCTCCCACAGAAAGGCTGCCATGTATACAGTTGCACACAAATTCAAGTAATTCAGTATGTGAGCTGACATAACCTTATTATATTAGTGTGATTATTCCAAAAATCATCATTTTTAATATATTAATTTTGGACTGGGGATTGAAAAATTTAGTGCTGTACTATTCTATGATACTGCAGCCTGCTCTTGACCGTCTCTCTCTACTACTGCTGCCTGGCACTGTGTTATTGCTGTCATTTCCCTTTGTACCATTACTTTGTGCTGTGAGAGCTGCCATGTTGGCCGAACCTTCCATCCAGAGCGACATAATTATTGATACTCTGGCTCTTAGAGTGCATGGCAAAAAGCCACCACAACAACTAATCAAGAACTTAACCTTGAAAATGTGTATATGACAGGTCACTTACACACACCACTTACGGTAATGACTTGTTACTTTCACAGTGTGATAAATACAGCCTTGCACTAACACTGTCTAAATTCTATGACATGAAGAGCCATTTGGCAGACTCCATTACCGCCAGTAGGATTTTGCTGCTAATAGATTCATTCAAATTGTTTGGCAAAAGGCAAGATTAAAGACTCAAAATAGATGAAGCTACTGTGTGGCTCTAAACTCTGTGTCCACTGTCATCAACCAACCTTCTCAGAAGGAGTCTTAACACTTCCTTGCTTCACAGACTTAGACTAATGTAACAGTTTTCTTCAGCAAAAGTTGTGTGTTTTTCACTTGCTCTGACCCCACAGAAACACTGGTGGCCTAGCTATGCTGGGGCATGCTATGCTGGGGCATGCTATGCTGGGGCATGCTATGCTGGGGCATGCTATGCTGGGGCATGCTATCCTAACTGTGCTACCTACAGTTGTCATGTTATTTCTATAGATGAGATATTTCAAGGATTGTACGATTCAACAGTAGCATCACTTTTTAAATTGTTCTTACAGTGAGGGGGGTGAGTCTGTACATTTATAACGATGATAAAAATGATCTTTTCTTTACCCAAAATTTAGTGGTGCAGTATTCTACTATGATAAGTGGGGATATCTTCACTTATAAAGCACTAATTTGGCAGAGCGGGTTTGGAAATTAGGTCTTCAAAGTAATTACAGAAACATGAAGCACATGGGTCTGCTGCTGTTGCCACAGGTTACCTGTCATCAAACCTAAGTACAAAATATATCACTTCTGTTTACATTTTTGCTTGTACATGTAACTTTATTATATATGTGAAGCTAATGATAATAATAACAACAACAACAATAATGATGATAATAATAATAATAATAACAACAACAACAACAACAAAAACAATAATAATAATAATAATAATAATAATAATAATAATAATGATGATAATAATAATAATAATAATAATAATAATAATAATAATAATAATAATAATAATAATAATAATAATAATGATAATAATAATTATACTTGACTTGCTTTGGAGCCGACATGTATTTTCATGTGGTGTACAACAATTGACGACTGCTACAAAAATGTGAACAAATTAGTCAGGAAATATTGAAATAAATCAAAATCATAAGGACATAACAGTCTTTCTGAAGGTGCATACTCAAAACAGTGCAAATGTAATAAGGAACAGTTGATGTTCCAAATACCCGTGGCATAAACAAAGGTACTGTGCATTATATTTTCTTGTAGTCCTCAGCAAATCTCTTAAGTGTGCGACCAACCATCTGACCAGTCTCCCTACTCATTGCTAAAGCCAAATTAAAAACACATAAAAGACAAGGTTCTCTGGCCCATTACAAATTAACTCAGGCAAGTTGTGATTAAAGCAGTAGTTTAGTTGAGCCAGCCCCCAGAATGAAAAGATAAGGCTTAGGGTACAGTGGTAAGCAGGCTGATTGCTAACCAGTCTTAGGGTACAGTGGTAAACAGGCTGATTGCCAACCAGTCTTGCCCATGCACTGTTTGTCATTAATTGGCACATAGGAGTGCTCCGGCCCCTCGCAGATTCCTCTGGGCTCTAGCAAGCATCCCTGGTACTGTTTTTGTATGCATTACCTTGTAGAGTGCAACTACTGATGTTTTCATAACACTGGTGTTTGATTAGCACAACAACTTGAGTGGGACACACCAGTGGTGCACTGAATCTTTAAACATGCCAGTGCAATCCACAAACATTAAGATGTTTCTATTACCAATGACAAGATGTGATTCCCGATTAACCTTCAACTCAGATATCAATGAGCATAAAATAACCAAATATTGTTGTAATTTGCATGGGCTGCAGTTGTCTGTATACATTTTATAGCTAGGATATAATTACACACAGCATTGGATAGTGTACACCAGTCATCCAGTAAAATCAAATGTTTGCCTGTTTTTAAGCACTGAGTGGGTATTTGGCTAAAAAGCTATGACTGATTTACCATATTATCCCTTTTTGGCCCCCCTGTCCCCTTAAGCACCCCCTCACCATTCTGGATAAGAAAAAGAGTCCTAGTTTAGACATTTTTAACAAAATTTCTCGGTTGTATGCAAAAAACAGCCCTGTTATTGAGACAAATTTGCTGTACCAAAAAAAAAAAATAAAAAAAATAAAAAAATAAATAAATAAACAAATAAATAAAATAAAATAAAATAACAAAGTCTTCAGTAAGACATATGTGTCAATGCTACTGTTATATGTCAATAATAGTAGCAAATAAAAATATAAATAGCAAATAAAAAAATATTCTCATTTAAGATTGTTGCTAATGTCATTTAAAACACTGTTACTTTATTAAACCTGGTTTGCTATATTGCTTGAAAACCAGAAGTATGCACGTATGTTGCACTGTTTAGATGTTAGAAAATTTTGATCCTTGCTATGAAAATGACAGCAAGCATGGCTGCTGCCATTTTCCATGCAAACTATTCATGGTAGGATGCTCAGACATGAGCACATCCAACTTATAAGCTTCTTCTTGGCTAGCCAATTATAATTGATCATCAGTCAGTTTTGCCCATCCAATCGTCAATGATGAGATCACAACCTGATCCCATCTGTGGTACAACAATGTAAGTACATGTAAGCATTAACAGAATGACTTCAGCAAGGTCAGACACTGACTTCTCCCTCAAGACACTAGATTTAATTAGACATTTAAACAACAAGGTAAATGTTATGTTGTCTGTGTGTGTGTGTGTGTGTGTGCGTGCATGCGTGTGTGTACATGAATGTGAGCACCTGCAGGCTGCTTTTAATCATCACCACAGGCTACCAAAAAAGGATTTGGTTCCAAATATCTACCTTCTTTTGGCCAATTTAGAATTACAGACTTTTGTCCTCCCAGTTTTCAGTGCAGACCACTTTGCTGTATCATTCAACTAGAAAGTACATGTATCCCCATGAATGGGCTCATATGCTCATGAAATATGGCAAACTGGGTTGCTCTTGCAAAATTAGTTCTCAGAAATACTCACATGTAATTGTATAAAAAGTTATTGTTATATTTTGTAAACACACTAAGCATGATATAAGAAGAATAAACTGTCTGTTTAAAACAAGTAAATGTATTCTGTATCACTACAAATATAGATAATACCTGTGTGCATCAATCAATGCACCCGTATCATGGTGGATAATAGCTATCATTACCTGATGACAGGGTCATAGATTTTAAAGAGAAATGTATGCATTTGTTTTTTGAAGTGGATTTATATGTTTGAAATAATATCTGTCTTTATGACCATCACCATTGCTTGGAAGATCAAAGTCACTAACACAGTTCTGAAGTCATCATTTTTCCAATGAAAAGTGAAATGATCTAATATTACAAAGATATAAGCCAACATGTCATTTTTGCCTTTCAATGTCACTCAAGGTCAAATCCAACAACATCAACAGAAAGACAGTCGGTGCTTTCTAATTATTATCATATAATATAGTAACCATACACATGGGTGCACCATTACTGGTAAATAAACCAATAGGTCGGTTTGGCCTATCAAGGTCATTCGAGGTCAAAATTGACAGTATCGAAATAAACCCCCCAGGTACTATTCTATATATGTTTAATAGTACCCATGCGCCTAGGATCCACAATTACTGAGATATAAGCCAATATTTCAGAGTTGCTGCTCTCCCTATAGTAACATGGCTAACAAGTAAATTTTTCCTTACTCAAAATTCCTAATTTTGATAATTTGTCAAAAACCGGAAAATACCACCAGCAAATGCATTTAAAAATGTGAATTGTGGATTGACGGGAATTAGATCATGGATGACAGATGGATGATTGACCATTGTATGTGTTCAATTGGGTGACAAGCCAGCTGAGCTAAAAAATCTTGTAAAGAAAAAAATAATGCATGGCAGTTGAAGAACTTTGTTGAGACCCACCCAAGGCATATCCCTACTATTAAAGTTTGGAGTGAATTTGGTTAACAGTTTTTGAGAAAAAAATCAAAGATCTGGATGGATGGATGGATGGATGGATGCATGGATCGATAGATCAATCGATCAATCAATGGTCGACAACTCATCCTATAAGCTCAGCTAGTTGACAAGTCAGTTGAGCAATCAAAAGGGCTGTGTGTACAGCCTGTCCTCAGATGACCTTGACATTCAACCCATAATAAGTCCCATGGGTAACCAAACTGGAAAGTCATTAAAAATCAGGGACCCAGAGTGCCATCACCTAGTGAACATCTTTGGTTAACTCTCTCACAAGCTGATTGATCGTTTTGCAGAAGATGTCAACATGAGAAAAATAAACAAACATTCTTTTAAAAAGAAAAGAAAAAAATTGCAGCACCACCTGTTGCACAAATATAGGTCTGGGAGTCCCCAGAAGTGTCTCTATGCAATTTCAAAGCAACTGGCTGCATGATTGTAGAGAATATTTTTAAAGATTTTGCCAAATTTAACCAAAAAAATCATAACCCCCCCCCCCCCAAACAATGGAGTGTGACCATTTGAACCAACTTGGTACAGACCAACTCACAGCACATTCCCTCCAAGACTTAAATTTCCATCACAATCCCCATCAATGTACACAGTAATTAATCAGAATGCAGGCATTATGGGACAGGTACCCAAAATGAAAAAAATTCTTCAGAATCAGGGATCCAGAGTATCAGCATCTACACTATAGTGAACAGATTTGGTTAATCCACCCACAAGCTGCACTTCCACCAAGTTTCAGAACAATCGGAGTGATAGTTTTGGAGAAGTGAAGAATAGGCAAAACACACAAAAATTTGTAAAGAAACAGAAAAAAAGGTAAGAGTGTCACTGTTAACCAATTAAGTTCTATGGGTCCCCAGAAGTGACCATTTGGGATTTCAAAGCAATTGGAGGAATGGTTTCAGAAATTTTTTTTTGTTGAAAATTTTACCAAAAAAATGAACAAATTATTGGAGTGTGATCATTTGAACAAACTTAATCCATCCACGCAAAGTATATCCCTGCCAAATTTCAAATGAATCTATCTGATGGTTTTGAGAAGTCCAAAATGTGAATTGTTGATGGATGGATGCCAATGCCAAAGGACCATCCTATAACCTTGCTGAGGTAAAAATGTCATCCAAAATGAACTAAACAACACCTTATTACTGAATATGAACATTCCTCAAATGTACAAAACGATTTTAACAAGGTAGGCCACCCCTCTTCTGCATGATAGGTGGTGACCTGATAGCTGTAATCTTAACTTAATTTCAAGTTGGAACCTGCATTAACAACAAAGGAATAAGACCATCATTTCTTTTATTGTATTTCATTTTAAATGTTTTCCTCAAAAATATGACAATCCATGTTGGTGGGCTCCCTTGTAAAATGCATTGTGCCACTCACATCAATTTAGTTATTTTATGCCATACTATATACAGAGGGTCACATTTGTTTGTGAGCGTTCTTATGCTTAATCCATAAGGAAAACAAATGATGGCCTAAGCATTTTTCTGCAATGTCTATATGGTATAAATTGAACTGGGCCTCAGATGTAAATAAAATGTTGGGTTGGCACTAGCCATTGGCTGTAGGTTAAAAAAGTGAGATTTTACCATCTTTTGGCCAATTAGTTATGAAAGCGTTTTTTTATTAGATTTGTTCAGTTTTGCTCATCAGCCAGCAAAATTGAAAATTTAGAATCAGTTTAGCTGAAGAAGCACAAGTTTGGCTTGTAACGTTTGGAGTCATTTTAACCAATTGGCTACACCTGAGTATAAGTGATTCCTAATACGAGCCCTGAGATGCACGAAACAGCAATATTTCAGTAACAGAAACACTGCTCTCCTATTAGAAAGTCACCACTGAATCCTAGCATCAATGTACAGTATATGTAGAAATTGTGCTTTACCAACTACTGTAGTATCAAAGTGGTAATTACCAGAAGCCTTCACAGCTTTGGGCTGTATGTGCTCTCAGTGCCACCAGGGGTGGAGATGGCACTACTGGTCAAGATGAAATTCAATAGGCAATAAAACTATGTTGTCTAATCACCTATATCATTTATCATCTCTTGATAAAAAGGAACATCAGAAACAAAAACATTTACGACACTGGACCATTTCTACAGTTTTTAATGGAATGAAAGTTACAAGCCTATATACCTGTGCATCTGCATTCCCTCAGGTTTAAGACATGAATACCAACATTAACATATCACATTTTTTTAATTGCTTGGCATATACTCCAACTGCTAAAAGCTGTTCCAACTGCTGACAACCCAGCTTTAATTGCTGACAGGACAGGCTAGAAAGGCAGCTTGAAGGCACAACCTGCCAGGGAATGAAAAGCTGCCAAACTTCTGACTACATGTAAATATGTGGTACTTGAACGAAAGCTTTGTTCAATATGGAATTTGAATAATCCTTGCAAAATATGCAGACAGAAAACATGTATCATTGTATACAGGTGCTGAAAGATGCACTTGAACATGGTGTGTGCTGTTTTCCAACTATTCTTGACAGAAAAAGCGTGAAATGTAACTTGCTCCAGTGCCCTTACATTGGCCTTATTGACAAGACTGATTACTTGTATAAAGGTCAAAGGACATTTCACACTGATGTGCCTCCCCTCATCTCGCAGCCTGGTCAAGTCTGGTCAAATCTAGGAGGCAGACAGGATTAAGTGACCAGGATAATCTGATATTAAGCACAGCATCTTAGTTTTCTTTCACACTAAGACCCTCAGGAAATGCCATACGAGCATGTAAGGTCACCTTATCGTGAACTTTTCAATGTACATCTGACCTTCTGACCACCTCACATGTCAGAGTTGACACAGGATATCAAGTTCCCTTTGTATAATGAAAGTATATTGTTTTTTCTTGGATGGAAAGGCATTTGGTGACAATTTTTTTTCTTTTTCTTAAACTCTGAAAGGTATTTTCTGCAAGGCTACATTATCTTAAAATAAAGTTTCAGCAGCTGAAAATTGATGACTTTTGGTCAGTCATTAATTTTAAACACCCAATGAAAAGTACCAAAATGCTTACCGGGAAGGTAAATGTTTGGTTTACAATTTTCGTAAGCAGGTAGTAAAAATTTGGCATTTGCCTTATGTCACAGAAAGTTGCAGACAACTTCTACGGATAATTCAGACTTTGCTTGAACTGTCTGCAGATTTCCAGGCCACTCATTTTCTGTCTGAAAGGTTGCCTGTCAAAATGCATATATCAAGATTGAGAACTAGCCGTGCATGGAAATTATGGGCAGGACATGGTCAAAATAAATTTGCTGGTGTTAAGTAAAATATGGAGTCATGCTATCTCCTTCCATATCAAGTAAGTAAGGGCCTTGGTTGCCAGTGGCTTTTCTATTGTTTGACATCATGCTTCAACTGCCCTACCAGCAGGTGAAGCGTAATTTGCTAGCCAATGCTACAGTTGCTGATTTCGGGCATGCTGGTACTTGAATGAAAGCCATTTCCCTGGGAATTTGAATTCACCTTAGTTCTAGCTGACATTTAAAGGAAATAATGTCATTGGTATCAAATGAGTTAAAGACACATCTGGTGCCTGGTGTCAAATTACGAGTGACAATGAAAATGACACCAGATTTTCCAGATTCTTCCATGAATTTGATGACTAGATTCACAGGGTGGTAGATTTATCTTATTTCACGCTTACATTTACATAACAATCTATTTGACAAGTTGTTATGGCCACCTGGCTGCCACACCTGTAAAACCTGATCACTTCTTTCAGATATTCAGAAATTTTATCTTTATTATAGTTTGCAAGCCAACTGCAGCTTGTTATCCAGTGGCTAAACAGCCCTCTCTTCACTACATTGCCAACACAAAATTTAGCAGTTATCGATGTGAGGTAATACCAATGGGTCATATGTGTTACCATCAATCTTCCACTTTCCCAACACCAGAAAGCTAGAAAAAATAAATGACTTCCCATCTGGAGTGATACAGGTGACAAAGAAAAAAACAACATTAGTGGTGCAAATTGTACAAAAAGAGCAAACCTAGGACCACCCAGGAAAGCCACATGTTTGTTTTCTCCATAAAATTTCAGTGCAAAGCCTGTGCATGTAAGTGAACATGACCTTTATATACATAGTACATATAACTATTTAACATGCATATGCTTAACAAAACAGTTCTTGTCTTCCATTTTTAAGGTTCAATTGGACAAAATCCCAGGAATGCAAGGATTCCTGAGTTGTTTTCATCAAGCGGTCTCGACAATCCTGGGACTGTTTTTTTGCAGGGGTAATATTGCAGGTTTACTGGTAATTAACCGTATAAGCCCCTGCCTATAACCAGCTTCCTTGACATAAAAAGGTCCAGATCAATGCACATGGAAAAAAATTGTATCTAATGTCTGCACATGGGGTTTAAAAATGTCAAGTACCATGCCGCCTAGATATTAATTAAACTGTGCTGACACTATCACACGAAACACTATATCTCTTCTTTGTGTTAAACTAACAAAAGTACCTTTTTTCACTGTACTATGATATTGGTAAAGCCACACCTCCAGTGAAAAGAAGCTGCTGATAAATTATTGCTTTTACATTTGACCCAGCTGTTAGACAACTGAGAA
Source organism: Hermodice carunculata (assembly GCA_964020975.1). Taxonomy (NCBI): domain Eukaryota; kingdom Metazoa; phylum Annelida; class Polychaeta; order Eunicida; family Amphinomidae; genus Hermodice; species Hermodice carunculata. The sequence goes on from OZ026622.1 coordinate 82,888,679, forward strand.
CATTCTGGAAGGCAATTCTACACCATTGATAGAATTGTTCTATGAGAACTAACATGTCCTGTTAACTTTCGTTTGTCAGAATTGTACAGTCACAAGTACCAAAGCACGCAAACTGCTGAGAAGCCATGTGGTATAGTGGTAAAGCAAAACTACTTAACACTTGAAGACACAACCATATTTATAGCATGTGTGCATTGCTGCAAACTAGTTTCCCATGGTCATGCAATGTTAGATGACTCCCCTCAAGATGGCCATTAGTCTGTTGTTTTTCTGATAACTCTCCCTCCTTTCACTATATACATTAGAATATTTTGTGTTATTCTATGTTCGGGAGTTAAATATGGTTTTTGGAAAGGTAAAAACCAAAACCCATATTCCATCCTAGTCATATGACCAAAACATTGTTACACTTAATCATTATGTGCCAGCAATAATGAAGTAGTGCACTAAAACATGTCCACAAAATCAAATGTCCACGGCTATATTTGATTGTACCTCAGAGGTGCCGCAGTATGACTACGGCCAGTGTAAACAAAGATAGCGCATCCATTCGGCATTGAAAGTAGGCCTATATTTTTTGCAGGAAATACCCAGTCAAAAAAGGAATAGCTAGAATCTCACGTGGGTAGAAATAAAATACAGTGTTTCTTGTCACTTGAGAGCACATTTGTCGGTAACATTCATAAGCAACCTGCCCTCACTCATGAACGTTACCGACAAATGTGCTGTCTTATGACAGGAAAACACTGTAACTACTCCACCCATGTGAGATCCTATATTCATTGTTAATTCTGCATACGACAAAACATCACATGAATGAAAAGCCATATAGGCTTATCTTTCGACATGACAAGTCTTCTTCCAAGCAGAAGCCACAGACCTTCTTCAGAAACTTGTGTTCTCTTGTAGTATCAGTAAAAATGACAGCAGGTCTGGTGGAAGGATTGCCCCTCAACAGAATCGCTGTAGAAAAGTATAGGAACAAATTTAAGATGGCAGATCACATGCTCTAAGGGATATCTTATATGCAGGTTTTAAGCTGAAATTGGCTTGAACAACATGCTATAAAAGGAATCAAGCCCTTTGTTGTTTGCTATGTGGGCCCACCTGACCCTTGGTCTTGGCTATGATCTTGCAGATATTGGTCCCTGGCACTTCACACCATGGGCTCAGCTAGATCAAAGTGATCACACACTGGCTGCATGTGGGTCCAGATAAGGCCACTTAGCAAATGCACAAAACTCAATTCTTCTAACCAAGGAGGACAGAGAGAGCTCTCTCTAACCTTGTATCAATAATCATCACCATGACCATGTAGCAATCATAATGACCAAGACAGAAATGTCTGCCCATTCAACATGCAAGCTAAGAAAGCTGTTTGCATGTTCGGCATTCCTGGAGAGTGCCTAATATACATGTACATGAATGCACGATCATTAATAGCTTGATCCCTTGCTGAACACCCTGTGTCTGCATGCTGTGCTCTCAACATGTTCAATGACTTTGCCTGTTCAGCATAGCAAGCAGATTACCTGTGTATACACGTTCAAGCCTGGAAATGGTCTAATTTGTGCTACTATAACTGGCTGTCAAAAATGTTTAGAGCAAATCAGTTTTTACTTGATTAAAATCTGAGAATTCATTTCAGCAAAATATTCGCATAAAACAGACATTTTAGAGCAGGTATCTATTGTCCGTAAACCAGATCCAAAGGTTAACACAGTCCATTGACTGCCATGTTAACAGTGAAAGTATTTTGCTAATTTTTTTTCAGAACTACAAAATTGACACGACATACATGTCTGCCAAAATGTCCCCACATCTAAATTGAACAAAATTATCCAAAATCAGTAAGACATTGCCTTAAATGTAGGTCCTGGCTGTAATAAAAATTTCAGACAGCTGGTACATGTAGAACTGTACATCCCACGAAACAGTTCTTAATAAAAAATTGCTAATTTGAAAATGAAGCAGGCTAATATTACTGTCATACAAAATCAATAACTCTACATGGTAGTACTGCGTACACACCTACTGTGTGTCAGCCATAGAAGTTTTGCAGGCTAGTCGGCCATAATTTCTGAGAAACTGGCTTAAAAAGGTTTGAGTGCCTAATGAACTTTGCCAACTAATTAGTGATAAAGAATAATTAGCCACACGAAATAGCTGTAACATACCTCCAGCTTTTGATCACATGCACTGTACAGACACATGGCAGAAAAGGTGCAGCAATTTTTAATACATGTAGATGTACAATTTGAAAAAATCAATCGCTTGGTCCTGTAGTATAGGACTAAGTATTTAGGTTTCAAAATCAAAGCTGGTTTTGTCAGGCAGTTTAATGTGCACTTGCCCTCCAGTTTCCATATGAAATACACAGAAAGATCCCTGGCATGTACACAGGGACTTGAGTGACCTTCCCTGTACCATTAGGTGTTAAAGACCAAATTCTCCTCACATAGACAGGTCAGCATTAGTGTTTCATGATTGCTGGCTCGTGCCAACTTTCCAATCAGCTCCGCACAAGAACAAAGACCACATGGTATCACAGACATCTGCTTCTTTTGTCTCAGAATGAAACAATGCGGACTGTTGGGCACACCCTAGGCATGCTGCGTCAGGTAGCTGCGCCAGGCATATCTGTAGATCCTATTAATTATAGGTAACTCTGCCCATTTAACCCTGTAAAATGAAAAACCTTCACTTTCAAATCAGGGCCATTTTCCAACAAAGTAGATTGGACTAATTATGGTCAATTTATCCTCCAGTAATCATGCAAATTGCGGGGGCAAACTAGCCAGATGACAATTACCGGTTGAATGGTGACCAATCAGTGAGTGATGATAAAGTGATTACACAGGATGACTTGTGATTACTGCACACAGAAGTATAAAGTGAGAACTGAAGCAGTGCCTGACTCTTATGTCTACTTGGCATGTCACCAAGACAAGTCACACATCTGTCCTCTTGTCCTCCACAATTAACAATGGAACCTTAACTCCTTTCCCTCTTAAACCAGCCTAGGTGCGAGCTAAAATGTCTTCTGCTTCAATTCTTTTCAGTAATTCAAGTGTTAATGAAAAATAATTGTGATGAGAACTGCAGACAGGATCAACCTATGAGAACAGCATGCCCCAAGTCAAATAGCTTTTCTTGGTGCTGGTTGGAACTTGGCACCCAATGTATATGTATATATAGCTCTGCCGTATCAAAAACTGGTGACTCAGGTTTAATCAGGTGGGCGGGGTGGGGATGGGGGTGGGGGGTGATGTTAAGATGGCCCAGTGGTCAAAAAATAAGGTTTTATCTGTTGCCAATAGCTCAGTAACATTTTTTATTTTACACAGCCTCCATGCTACACACTGCATGGCTCTGAGAGTATAGGAAAGACTGTTATTAAATGACTAAGGTATGGGACAGGGGTATCTAGATTATGCCATCATACATGTATATGTACAGGTACATGTATATACATGTAGGCTATCCCTGTGAGGCATTGGATTTATTTTATGCCCTTGTCAGACCCATATGTCAGCCCTTATGGGTCTGATAGTAAATCATTTCCTGCTGGGTCTGGTGGTAATTGAAACAAAGCCTTTGGATTACAAGATGACAGGCACAGGGTCAAAGGACATGGGACTAAGATTATACCCTCATGGGTTTGAGAATATATGCTCTAGCTACATCATGACTCAATGGGTTTGAGGATATATTGAGCAGGGGACCCACACCATATTTTCATGGGTATGTGATATAGGGCAAAAGGTCTATATTACAACTCTCTGGACCTGCTTTGGTCATACTGGCCAGGTCACAAAGATCACACCCTCACACATGTACGTATCAGGCTATGAAACATGGGATCTACATCCTGACTTAACTAACCTGAGGCCATATAGGCTGGGTTCCTAGGCATGGTCTGATGGTATATGGGACAGATCATGACTTTACTAACCTGAGGCCATATAGGCTGGCTTCCTAGATAGTGGTCCGAGGGTATATGGGACAGATCATGACTTTACTAACCTGAGGCCATATAGGTTGGGTTCCTAGTCTGAGGGTATATGGGACAGATCGTGACTTAACTTACCTGAGGTCATATTGGCTGGGTTCCTAGCTATTGGTCTGAGGCCCCAGGGTATATGTTACAGATCATGACTTACATGTAATTTACCTGAGGTCATATTGGCTGGGTTTCCGGGTGTTGGTCTGAGGCTATATGGGGCAGAGTCAAAAACATTTACAAGGTAGGTGATCCCCGAAGTCTAGGAGTGCATACACATAGCAGTGACTGCAGACCAAGAGTCCATATCTATTGGGGTATAACACATATATTAACATGCAGTAAATGTGCCTTGGTTCCAGAAATGGTACTTTGGTCTATCTATAATATATGATTTGTACTTGAGATCTATGAATGGCTGGAAAGGATAAGTGGTCCAAGTCTCTGTAGTATAGGGCTCAATAAAACAGATGGATAATAATCTTACAGGAATTTAGCCTGTACAGGCCCAGTTTGGTACTGATTGGTGTTTCAGATCCAATCACTATAATTGTTATCTCTAATTCAGCCTGCCACACACAAAATTTTAACAATGGTTTTTAAGCTTCTACTTCATCTCATATCTGTGGCCTGTGCATGCCCCTGTTCTCTTCATGTTAACACCACCAGACACACACTGCAGTACACAGGAGGCACTTAGTGACTCGGCTGTGTCATAGGCACAGTCAGAAGGGACATCTAAATTTGTGATTACAGCTGAAGCCAATTGGCAGGGTGTAAAGACAGCCGCTGATGGTGGCTGCAGCACGGAGTGAGGCATGATTAGTTGAGGGCTGAAGGAAACTGGTCTGAGGTTGCTTTGTCTGGGTGTGTGCCTCAGGCAGGTCATTCCATCATAGCAGGAAGGCTTGCCGCCAACTAATGGCAGATTTACTGGCACTGTCTGTGACTGTTGCACCACACACTTTAGCTGTTTCACATTTCCTGCCCAGGGGTACAGCCCCCAGCTTCATGGTTTCACTTTCACTTTTTAAAAAATATGAAAAATGGGACAGGAAATTGGTTTAATCCTCCCTGCAATAATATGAGTTGATGTATACTTTTAGGCTCTGCTGACTTGTCAGTCAGGTGAGCTTATAGAATGGTCAGCCATAATCCTTACTCTGTAAAGTCCTTAGCCTGTATTTCAAGGTCATATTATCAGGTGGAAGAGAAGGCTTAATGGTTCCAGACATATAGGTGCATGTCTTTTGGTTTATCTTTGGTGCTCAAGACAAAATGTGGGAACTTTATGGTTTCAATTCAAACATCCCTCATCTGTCCATCCAAAATTCACATGCATTTTTTAATTCTTCTCCTAAACCATTGACTAGATCCACTTCAAACTTGGTAACAATGTACATTGGAATAGGTCTCTCCCAAATATGTTCAAATGGCCATGCTCCATGGATTTTTGGACTTTCATACTTTTTTTCCTTTTCTTGATTTTTTTTTAATCCAAAAGCACTAAGCTAATTGCTTTAAAATAGCCTGGAGACACTTTTGAGTACCCTTAGACCTTAAATTTGTTCAACAGATGACAAGACTGACATTGCAAACAGTGTTAATGGTTTTAAAGAAAGGTGACCTTGATATTATTCCAAAGGCCATAGGCCCACTTTGGTCTGTATCAAAGGTTTGCTGAGCACAGGACTTTCATATTCCCCTTGTTTTTTTATTTTTGTTTTTGTTTGTTTGTTTGTTTGTTTTTTTTTTTGCGGAGGGGGGGGAGGGATTGTTGTTTGTTGGTAGATTCTTTTTTTTTTTTGGGGGGGGGGGGTGTTTTTAATGCTTGCAGTGACAATAAAACCAATAAATTTGTTAATGATTTGCAAACTCCACACATGTATGTAAGAATTATACAACTGCCGGTTGCTATTTCGTATTATTTTCACACCATATCAACGACCTCACTGTATCATCATTATGCCAATTATTTTGTCAGTCTTGCTAATCTTGTTATTTACTATGGCACTGAGACTATTTTAGCAACTCTTCAAGTTAAAACACATAATTAACTTATTAACAAATGGTTAAAAATACAGATTCCACAAAATACATGTAAAATTATTCAGAGTACCACAGAGTATTCATCCAAGAAAGAAACAGGTAGACAATTCTGGCATTGGCTGACTGAATACTGTGCCAAGAAAAGTTTTGTTTGCTTGGCATATGATTAACATGGCATAAAATGTCAATAGCCAGAATGAATCTAGTTTTTGTTCAACAACAATGAATACGCTATATTTGTAAATAATGCAAGTTTCAACAGAACCAGCATGACATTCATGACAAGATGGAAAAAAAATTAACTCCCGCCTCCTCCCCAATGAAAAAATAATGTCATCGAAAAAAGAAAAATCTGTTGAACAAAAATCTGTTGAACAAATCAATTAGTAGGACTTCCCATAATAGTCTGTATGTAATATCAAAGCAATATGGGACATTCATATTAGATGCAGTGCTACATCATTCTACCAGGAAGCACCTCAATGTACAGGCATACATTGTGTGTATATATATATATATAAATCAAACACAGCAAAAAATTCCACTCTTGTCAAACTAGCAACTTAGACAAAATTAATTGTTTAGGAAGTCACAAACATGTTCCCCAAGCACATAATGAGCTTGGCACAAGGTGTCATGCATCATCATCATCATCATCATCATCATCATCATCATCATCATCATCATCATCATCATTATCATCATCATCATCATCATCATCATCATCATCATCATCATGATGTAGGTAGGAATAATTTTTTTTTTAGTCTGATAATTTGGTTCGGTTTGTATGTTTTCTTTGTTAAATATTCCACAATTTTGGGTAGGTAGGTACACTGTATATTTTTTATTTTTTTTCTTTTTGGTCAGAAGTAAGTTAACGGGGCTCGGTGGGGGGGGGGGGGGAGGTTACAGATTGGTCAGTAGGGTTGGGGGAAACAAACAATTTTTTTTTTGCCTTATGATCCTGACTAAGAATGGTCGAGTGCACATGTAGTTGTAATAGCAAAACCTTACAATTGATAAATGACAAATGTAAAATTAGGCAGCAATGTCAACTGGCACATGTAGGTCACTGGGGCCTCATCTCATGGGGCACAGAGGGTGAACACAAGACTTTTTTCACATAGAACTTATTCCTTCTTGATAGCGAACAGGACTAATTGTTCTGTATGGCATAAGGATGCTGCCACTGACAGCTTCCTGTTACAATAATGTACCTATAATGCCTATACTTCTTACTGTTTGCTCAACTTTTCCGCTGCATGCTATGGTTCCAATCCGGGTGCGGTGTACAGCTCGCATGAAGTCAGCGTAACACTTAAACACAGTAATGCACAACCAATGTTTAGAGCTACCTGCTCTTATGAAAACCCCTATTAATATTGCCGCAAATTGTTAGGAGCACATGACTACCACGTTCCTTGCAAACAAAGCTAAATGTGCTCTAACCATGATGGAGAGCATATAATGAATTGATCAAGCATCCCCAATAAATTGAGAAGAGCAAAAATAAACCGCACGTTACGAAATATTTTCACAAAGTTTGCCATAAATTTCTTCAAAAGTGTGGATTTAAATTTCCACACAATGCTGAAAAAACAGAAATGAAACCATAAAAAAAAAAGAAAAAGATTAACCCTTGCTCCCTTGAATTAAGACTGAGTCAACAGCTTTTCTTGGCATGAGTTGGGCACTAAGTGCCCAACCCATGCCAAGGAAAGCTACTGACCTGGGGCATGTGATCTTGACAAGTTTCATGTACATATCTCAGTCAAATTGTTTTTCATAACTGTTGAAATTAGTTGAAAACACTAAAGCAGACGACATTTGACCACCAGCCAGTTTTGGCCAGTTTAAGGGGGTTAATCCCCTTGAAAATCAATATATTTTCAGTATAGGACATCATACATTACTGTGTTAGCAGCTGTTCTCTTTGTCTGTGGCCACGGCTTCTGTGTGTTCTTGTCTGGACCATCCCAACTAATTTTCTCCAACAGATTTATATCTAGCCCCGTGATGTACAGTCCACTTTCAGTTTCAATATTAACTTTAGCCATATACTTATTTGCAGTGTCTTGCCACTATATTAACTCATTCCACTGCAGTCACAAAATTTCCTAAGTGTGTATTTAACTAAAATCAGCAACAACAACAAAATCTCTTAAAAAACTGCTTTCAGTTAAGTATCTGGATGCCTTAATAGCTGCGGGCTGTGGCTTCTATTACCTCATATATATCTTGTTCCCACTGCCCTTCCAGCATTTGGAGCTTCACTTGCAAGACAATAAAACAGCACTGATGAAGGCCTCTAAGAAGTAAATTGAGAAAAGAATGAGTCAGGTCGTATGGCTGGGCCACCTGGTTCTTCAGGCTAATGGCACCCAAGCTAACTGAAGAAGCAGACAGATATTTATATATACAAACTAGCATGCTCAGCATATGGATTTTGCAAGACACTCTCCACCCCCAAATACAGAGTCAATCAGGATGAAAATGATATCGTTGGTGGTGAGGCAATGTTTGTCATTCCTCAAGGCTATACTGTCCAATAAAGCTTATGATGTACCCCTATAGCGCTGTGTCAACTTAACCATAAGCCTATGTACACTCATCACAGCTCACCACTAATACAAACCCTATTATTTTGAGGAAGGACGCATAATCCACAGTTTCGATAGGCAAAAGCATAAACATGTGGATACACTACTGCCCATGTCTTGGCACACATATGTGAAATTACAATGCACATCGTGCATAACTATCATATAAAATACCCAGCTGATGTGGTAAATGTTATTTAAAAAAGGCATCGTATCATCCAGATTAATTTTTATTGACACTTGCGTGCCAATTACATAAAGGGACTTTTTTTCCCTGAGATAGTTTCCACTTGATTGCATGTAACTACTGGCTCCAATTATTTGCCATTATACAGTGTTTAGTTTCAATTTGCGTTTTTTTTTGTATATTGTGTTGTGTGTACCACTATACATATCATACGGTGAAAATGAATGAAAAAGTAATGAGAACCCATCAGCTGTATCACACAAATACATGTCACAGACAAGGTAAAAAGCTTCAGTTTATCCCTGCATTATCAACTCACTGGCGCTCCTCCACTTCGCAGCTGGTCTTCAACAGCAGCTGCCAGTCTATTTAAAACTTGACTATATTATGTCTATTTCTTTTTTCAGAGGAAAACAGGTCAATGCCCTTACCCACTCACCCGCCAACGTCTTGACCCCCCCTCTCCCACCCCCCTCCCCGTAACCTTCAAAAAAGGTCATAGCTGCTGAATGATGCTTTCACAGTGTTAGTTTCATGGTGGTAGCTCAACTTGTTAAAAAATTAACATGTCTGCAAGAGTAACGGACAAATGGACTGACAGACATGATGACCACAATGCCTGTCTACATGTATTACTAAGGCTGAGGAGTAATAAAACCAAAGATTATCAATTTTGTTATTTTGTTCAGATTTTCTGTAATTTTAACGTATAGGTACATGTATTTTATTTTCATTTGCCATACAGTGGTACCTCTCTTGACAGACCCCTCTAATGAGAGACAGCATATCTTTTTAAGACCGCTCTCTCAGAACACTGTGCTATCTTTTCCATGTTGTTGTACCTCTAATGAAAGACTACCTGTTTTGAGAGACCACATTTTGACCTGCCGTAGGGGCGGTCTCTCAAAAGAGGTACCACTGTACTTTGAAAGTTGAGATCCTAGCAAAATCAAGGACATACTTGAAAACTGTTCCAGCTGAAAATGGTGGTTAATGACCATTATAGTTATTGCTGATCTTTGAATCCAGACAGCTTGTTATAGGCAACCACAACTAATTCTTAACTTCATATGGGTATTTCTCACTAGCACTTGTCCCTGTGCATTTACTCTCTTCATCCATAATTCCAATTGCAAATAACTATTTAACTGCCCTCAAAAAACAGTCCAGCATATTGTGACAAACATACATGTACAATGTATGTATTGTAGAAAGTGACTTTTATGACACATGTGGTTAAATATCAAAAGTTGTTGCCACAGCTCTGACATCACAAGTTGACACAGAAAGCATAACATTAAATGAGTTACAGCAACCATTTATTTAAAAATACATGCAGACAAATGTACATGGGAAACCAACAACAAGTACATATATGTGAGAAACAGAATCCATCATTGGTTGGCATCTGCAGATAACATTTGAGCCAGAAAATTATGCCAAAAATGTTGTCGACAGATACCACACAATCTGCATGTGTGTACTAAATGTCAGATTTAAAGTGCAAACTACTTTAGTCAGGAACATTTTAGGCACAATCACTTCAGGTATATATATATATATACATATATACACATGTGTGTGTGTGCGTGCATGCTTGCATGCATGTGTGTGCGTGCATGCGTGTGTAAGATTTTGCCATGTTGTAGCTGTCATTGTGGCACATGTACCATCCCTTTTGCAAACACATATGGCTTCCATTGGACTTTCCAGTGCTTGAATGAAAATTCTTCCTTTGAGGGTCAGTAAACTGTATAAAATTTATGTGTAATTCCACCAAGTTTTTTAAGGTTAATAATTCAAAATTATAACATTAAAAAACAAAATTGCATCTGACAGAAAAATCCTACACTAGTCTGCAAAGAGGAAAAGAGTGCTATATTCAGCAGAAAATTCATTCATTCTAAGCCTCAAGTTCTCACAGCCTTTTTTCAGAATTAACATTTTCCAGCTGTACGGGATGTAAAGAGTCTTTCATACTACATACTAAGGGCCCTGTGGTCAATGGCTGTCTCGTGCTGTCATGCTCTAACTGGTATTGTGGCACATGGAACATCACTTTTCCAAACACATACTGAGCTTCTGGGAGACTTTCCATCTATTTTTCCCAATATTACAATGACAGAAAAGTCCTTCGCCAGTCTACAAAGGGTTAAAGAGTGATACATTCTGACTGTCATGAGTTAACGAGCGACACACGAGGAGTTCGTGGAGCCACTTCAGGAAGAGAAAAGCCTGCTTGCCCATCTTAAATACACAACGTGCTTATAGCAAAGTTCACATTGATTGGAAACCAGAGTAACAAAGACAGGAGCTTATACATCAGATTGATCTTTAGCTCAATTGAATAGCCTCACTGAAACAATTGTTCCTGACAAAGTACCGCACAAAGCCCAATAACCATCCACATTTCCCTCATAACCCAAGAAAGATAATGATTTAAGTGACAGCATGACACGTGCAGTTTGACAGTCAAAATGTCACTAGGACTACAAACAAGGAGATCTTACCCGAACACTTGACAGGTCTTGCCACTGGATCTGGTGAGGTGGTGTGTCAGGAATAATGACCAGCAGCATGTGGTAATCTGGGTGCAGAGTGTGGAATACAAACCAGGACTATGCAGGTTTTCCCAGGTAGCCTGCCAGTCTTTCTGCTTAACCACCCAACTTGCCACTACATTTGTCTCCAGCCTTGATCAGACCTCAAACATAGCGTAAATCTCTTTTGTAGAGAGCAGAAATCAATAGAGTAGAAGTACTATTGATTCCTCCAACCCTGCCAATTTTTCATATCAGAATATTGCACATTGATACCCGTTCTGCATTCCAAGAATCACGTATTCTGGTGTGCGCCTAATTGGCCTAAATAGAGAAACTGTGCTGGCCTGTATGATTGGTCACCTTGGCTAGTTGAGATTATCAGTGCTGATTACGAATTTCCTTTCATCATGGCACATAACACAGCAAGCTTCAGTCATAAGGAGCTGTATCAGTGTGTATATCAATAGGTTACCTCCTCTGCAGTGGAGTCACTTCCTTAAATTAATCCTGCTAAAGCTGTGATGCAAAGCTCCCTGTTCCCACACTCGACAAAATCGTTCATAATTTTTTTTTTTTGTTGTAAAATGAGGAAGAAAGGGAGAATCTGATTCATTTAGATTCGCCTGGCATCCTGTCGTATGAAACTTCCTTTTGATGTAACACATCCCTATCATGTCATTAATTTATACCTCTTTTAAGCCAGGCCAGGTGGGACATGCTAACTAACTGACTATCTCCACAACCTGCTGTTTTGTTTTTATATGCCATTATACACCTGGAATATATAATGACCTAGCTACAACTAAATTGTCAGTCTAGTGTTTCTCTTTGGAAGGCAAATTTACACTTGCAAACTTATATGTAACTGAGAAGGCTTTGATAGATCACACTGGATGTAGCTTCCAAAAAAATATACTTTGAGCAAGATATGTACATGTTCATGTGTCCCAGTAATCAGTCAACACAGAAATAGACAGGAACTGACAAAGATAGGATGTCAGAATGATAAAAAAACCTGATTAAATGTCACGAAACATCCCATTGGATGGCTCAAAATAAATCCCTGTTTCATAATTTGGACTCAATCGATAGCAACTATAAAGGCTTTAGTTGGTTACGTGTGACAATCACAAATGGTACTTGGGGATTATGGAGATCCTGCCCACTTTACACCTTATGCTGAAGCCCCTCAGGGACAAGACAAGAAGTCTTATGATTTCTGCTGTGTTACACGAAGTAGCATTATATAAGCACCCATTGTGTCCCACAAGAAGCACCACACCTTACACACAGACACAGCTTACAGGTTTAATATGCAGTAACCAAAATGCAAGTTACCAAACTTAAAGCATTTGAAAAAAAAATAACTGACAAAAATAATAGAATCCCCAAAGAGCCCACGATGCCAAGTTTACAGAGAAGTCCAGTGATTACACCTGGCACTTGTCCACAAGCAGGCCCGATCCTCACAAGCTTTTGACACCCGTAGGCAGTTTGACTCTGCAGACACCGGGGGTGGCAAGAGTTTTTGCCAAGGGAAATGTGCAATTGGAAGAGCCAAGTACCACCTGAACTCTGGAGTACAAAGGGGTCTCACTTGCAGAGTAGTGAGATCAATACCTTTTGCCAGTTGCCAGCTCTAGGTACAGTAGTGGAAGCCACGCAAGTCCATGGTGGCTGACCAAGCAGAACCAACCGAGGCATCTTCCTACATTACACAGACAATATGTTCTCTACTTCAATGCTATTTTCATTTACCTGGGGACTCCTTGTGCAGTGAAAAGCTGTGAAGAGGTGTGGGGCAATGCTATGATTATACCTTAATAATGGCGCAAATGCCCATGGCAGAGACGTGTCAATCACGGATGGGCTATGATGAGCACCACACAGCAGGCATGGGGGCCTAATGAATAGATGACCAGCGTATCACTAGCTGGCTCCTGGCCTCCGAGACAAGGCTCAATAATGCTAATACTCTCTCCATTTGTCCCGGTGCAAACAAATCAGTGATACATATCATTAATTCATGTCTTTTCCAACCAGCCAAGCAGAGTGGCACACCGATAATCAGCTAAAAGAATTCAGCAGAGTCAGGGAATTAGAACCCCGCTTCCTCGTAGGAGTGCTGAGCTCCAAAAAATAACCAGAAGAAGGGAGGAGAAACAATTGGTGGAACAGTAATATCAAGCCACACATTTCCCCGGTGCCTGATAAAGTAAGGCACTGGTCCAGTCAACTGCATTTGTGCCCCCAATCTGGCGCCAAATAACTTTAACCTTTTCACAGATTCTTGCTTTTCATATTTTTTCATGTCAACAAAGCCTGCATAGCTAATTTTCATGCATACTTTTCCAACTATATTTCCAAATGGGATTTGTATAATCTCTGGACTCAAGTCCAAGCTCATAACAATGTTTACCTATAGCACCCATGGATTCTTCTGTTTCCATTTTTTAATCCGATAAGTTCTCACTGCATTACAGTCACCTGTTCCATTTTGACTACTTGCCACCAAAGCCAGTTACCAACAAGCTGCAGCCAAATGTCATAGTTGTACCTCAGGCAATCCCATTTTAAGGAGTCTAAAAGTCACCCAGACCAAGAGACGGGCCTTGCATGCCTATACAACTGACCAATCACCTCTTGTCCTACAACTGACCAATCACCTCTTGTCCAGCCTGATTAACACAGTGTCAGCCACTTGCATGTCACTACTCTAGGGAAAAAGATGGGTAACTATAAAAGATGATTTGCTGCATAGTAATTCAGTGTGTGTGTCTTAATTCAAAGATTATTGGTAAGACCATGTACAATTGGTATTTCAGTACCACAATGCACAACAGGTACTTCAAGTACAACAGAGTATAATCTGTAATGTTACAACAGTGCACAATGGGCACTTCAGTACAAAGTGTATGATCGGTATGGCAATGTTATAACAGTGTACCATGGGTACTTCAGTGTATGATCGGTGCAGCAATGTTACGCAGTGTACCATGGGTACTTCAGTACTACAGTGTATGATTGGTACAACAATGTTATGACAGTATACAATGAGTACTTCAGTACTACATGATTGGTACGACAATGTTATGACAGCTATACAATGCATACTTCAGTACCACAGTGTATAACAGATACAACCAGTTAGTGTAATCAACTGGTTTTCACATACAATGTTGGAAAGCCACATTTGACACAATGCAGCCTCAGTGTAAACTTCAAGTCTTACTTCAATGCACCCAACTTATCTCTTGGATGATGGAAAATACTTTTTCAAATTGCCTCAAAGTACTGTAACTCAACTTAAGTTCAATTTTACTACCTCTGTGTAATCCTAGAAGTATGTCTCACACAGCCCAGCCAAGCCTGTGTGCAAGCCTCTCTGGTGTATGTGATGCAGGCACAACCTGCTAGTGTGCATACAGAGGTTATGCAACTTTTACGCACACTAAATGGCAACATCTAAAAATAGAGCTCTGTCATAGCTGATTTACCAAGTGAGGAGGTAGATGACGGGGTGGCTCCACCTGACTTTTTTCCAGTGGTTGTGCACATGTAAATGAAGCTCCTTCTTGGATTTCACTTGTTACTATTCCTTCCAATTAAGAACAACATATTATTCAAAGCCACAGTGCATCTTCCACCATACCCCTACCCTATGGTTCCACTTTCATCAACATGCCCGGTCTGCTGCTAGACAACTGGCCTTGCCCCAATCTGAGACTAGGAATTCCTAGTCTCAGCCCCAATTCAGATCCAGTGCATGTAAACATATATTCAGAAACTGAGTTCGCTTCATTTCACTTCATTTAACTGGATCAATCAGCTACATAGTAGGTTAATGGTAGGTCTAACTATTATATTTTTGATGACAGAGTCAACCTTCAGACTATGCAGCTTTTTTAATTTCTCACACCAGGTGTTCCCACATATCAGTGAGCTGAACAAATCTCTGTGTGTGCATATTTTTGAAGATATTCAAGATCTGAAATTTCAAATGCCATTAATTTGCATAATTTAAATTTGTGCAGCCTTCATTACCAATTCACCAGAGGTGAACTTGTCCATAACATAGGAGTAGAAGTTGGAATGTTGGTATCTCTATCTATTATAGCTATAAAGTTATTCACAATTTAAAATTTCCAATGGTGCTACTTAGCATAATTTAAATTGCTACAACTTTTGTTTTTAATTCATTATGCGCACAATGGTCAACAAACCCCTAGTAGAAGTTGGAACGAGATCTTTATCTATTATAGTGTTGAAGATATTCAAGATTGAAAATTTTGAATATTGCTAATTAGCACAATCTAAATTGCTACTTTTGTTTAAGATTCATTAAATGTGCAATGGTTAATAAATCCCTATTAGAAGTTGAAATGACATCTCTATTTATAATAGTTTTGAAGATATTCAAGATATAAAATTTCAAATGCTGCTAATTAGCATAATTTAAATTGCTACAACTTTTGTTTTAAATTTATTAGATGGGCAATGGCCAATTACGTTCCAGACAGATTTGTTCAGCTCTGATAGGTGGTGACACCTGGTGAGAGAAATTAAAAGTGGAATAGAGTCTGAAGGTTGACTGTGTCATAAAAAATATAACACATGTGGTCACATACACTGTAGCACTGAAGTGCCCATTGTACACTGTAGCAGTGAAGTACCCAATGTACACTGTTGCAACATTGTCGTACAGATGACATACTTAGTACTGAAGTGCACATTGTACACTGGCGTAACATTGTTGAATAGATCATACACTGTTGTACTTGAAGTACCCATTGTACACTGGCCTAACATTGTCATGCAAATCATACATTGTTGTACTTGAAGTACCCATTAGACATTGTCATACCAATAACACTGTAGTACTGAAATACTAATTGTACATTGTCATACCAATCAGTTTTGATGACACACACACTGATTTGCTATGCAGCAAATCATCTTTTCTAGTTTTAAAAGTGTTTTTCTTCAGAAATTCCTTTATACAACCTACCCTGAGTGTCTTTCCAGATATACATTACACACTGCTCATATATCCAGGTATTCCATGGACACTGATCATGGAATAATTGTATGACAAAAGTAACTAGAAGCTGATCAGTGACTGCAAAACCCCTCAGCAAGGACGGAGGGACAGACAGATGTATAGGTGATGACAATACCCCTCCAGTAGGTCAGGTTACTTCTGTTTAACCTAATGACAAAGCTTTGGTGCAAATGCAATGAGCAGAGATATCATGGCAAGGCCATTTTTCTTCAATGCAGCACTGTGACCTAAATATGTGACCCAGTGACCAAGTTTTTTTATAGGCACCTGAGGCATCCTTAGGACCAACTGTCATAAATTATTGCTGAAGCTACATTCAATATTTTTTCAGATATTGTATCAATGGTGTTTTTTCTTCAATGTAGTACTGTGACCTAAATATGTAACCTAGTGACCTATTTTTCGATAGGCACCTGAAGTACCTCAATGGCCTTCTGTGACAAAAAATTGGTCTCTGTAAAGTGAGCATTTCTGGAGATACGGTGTGGCAAGGCCATTTTTCTTCAATGCAGCACTGTGACCTAAATATGTGACCCAGTGACCTAATTTTTACTAGGCATATGGGGCATCCTTAGGTCAACTGTCATAAATAATTCATGAAGCTACATTCAATATCTTTTTAGATATTGTGTTAACCCGGTTATTTTTTTGCAACGTAGTATTGTGACCTAAAAATAAGACCTAGTGACCCATTTTTCAAGAGGCACCTGAAGCACCTCAATAACCCCCATGATAACAAGATATGTTTGTAAAACATAGATGCCCCCCCCCCGCCCTCATTACCCTTGCCCTCGCTACCCTATTGATAGTGGTAGATGGGGCACTCGTCACCTTACAAAATTAGCAGAGGTTGATCATACATCAAAGTCACATATCTTTAAACTTTAACCTAGCCCTTAAAAAACGACTAAAAACCTGGACAATATAAAAGTTTTAGCTGAAAAATTAGTCATCATTTAGAAACCATATTCAGCAAAGTGGCTTTATGACCTTGGAAATCAGGGCAGGGTCACTCATTTTCACTTGACCGTCTTCAGTTATTGTGCAAAAACCACAAGAAGTCTACTGTCTGTGTGTGACCCTCAAAACTGGGTCAAGGTCACCCATCTACAAACTCACACTAGCCCTTATAGGCAACCATAAAGCTGTGCAATACAAAAGTGCTACCTCTAAAATGCAAGTTATCATGCAGAAACAGTATTCAACCAATTAGCTCTGTGACCTTTGGAACTAGGTCAAGGTCACCCATCTTCAAACTTGACCTAGCCCCAAATATGGACAATTATCCAGTGCAATATAAAAGTCCTAATTTAAAAACCTCTTCAGTTATCATGTGGAAACCAAAGTTAAATCAGGTACCAACGTGACCTTGGAAATTAAATCAAGGTCACCAAACTTTAAACTTCTCCTAGCCCTAAGCAAGAAGTATAGATCTGTAAAGTATCCCAGTCCTAACTAAAAAACTTCTTGAGTTATTGTAAAGAAACCACAGGAATTCTACAATCTCTCTGTGACCCTGAAAACTGGGTCAAGGTCACCCATCTTCGAACTCAACCTAGCCCTTACAGAGAACCAGAAAGCTGCGCAATATAAAAGTTCTAGCTCCAAGGTATAAGTTATCATGCAGAAAGCATGAAACCATATTCAGTAAAGTGGCTCTGTGACCTTTAAAATGAGGTCAAGGTCATCCATCTTCAAACTTCACCTAGCCCCAAATATGGACTATAATCCTGTGCAATATAAAAGTCCTAGCTTAAGAACCTCTTCAGTTATTGTGCGGAAACCAAAATTAACCTCAGGTACCACTGTGATCTTGAGAATTAGGTCAAAGTCACCCATCTTCAAACTTTGCCTAGCTTTTGACTAGAATGATACACCTGTACAGTATCAAAGTCCTAGCTCAAAAACTTCTTGAGTTATTGTGAGGAAACCACAGGAATTCTACAATCTCTCTGTGACCCTGAAAATGGGTCAAGGTCACCCATCTTCAAACTCAACCTTGCCCTAACAGAGAACCAGAAAGCTGGGCAATATACAAGTTCTAGCTCCAAGGTATAAGTTATCATGCAGAAAGCATGAAACCATATTCAGTAAAGTGGCTCTGTGACCTTTAAAATGAGGTCAAGGTCATCCATCTTCAAATTTCGCCTAGCCCCAAATATGGACTATAATCCTGTGCAATATAAAATTCCTAGCTTAAAAACCTCTTCAGTTATTGTGCGGAAACCAAAGTTAACCTCAGGTACCACTGTGACCAAGAGAATTTGGCCAAGGTCACCCATCTTCACACTTTGCCTAGCTTTTAACTAGAATGATACACCTGTACAGTATCAAAGTCCTAGCTCAAAAACTTCTTGAGTTATTGTAAGGAAACCACAGGAATTCTACAATCTCTCTGTGACCCTGAAAATGGGTCAAGGTCACCCATCTTCAAACTCAACCTTGCCCTAACAGAGAACCAGAAAGCTGGGCAATATACAAGTTCTAGCTCCAAGGTATAAGTTATCATGCAGAAAGCATGAAACCATATTCAGTAAAGTGGGTCTGTGACCTTTAAAATGAGGTCAAGGTCATCCATCTTCAAATGTTGCCTAGCCCCAAATATGGACTATAATCCTGTGCAATATAAAATTCCTAGCTTAAATACCTCTTCAGTTATTGTGCGGAAACCAAAGTTAACCTCAGGTACCACTGTGACCAAGAGAATTTGGCCAAGGTCACCCATCTTCACACTTTGCCTAGCTTTTAACTTGAATGATACACCTGTACAGTATCAAAGTCTTAGCTCAAAAACTTCTTGAGTTATTGTGCGGAAACCACAGTCTACCGACCGACCGACCGACCGACCAACCGACAGACCGACAGACCGACCGACATGTGCAAAGCTATATGACCCACCTTCTTCGAAGGGGGGCATAAAAATTTGGTCTCTGTTAAGTGAGTATTTTTGGAGATATGGCGTTAACAAGGCATGGACGGAAGGACGGATGTCTCTCCTATGATACACTTATGTAGAAAAACATGACCCATATTCATAAATATCAAACCCAACAATAACAGCAAAGAGATTCCAGAGTTACCATTCATCTTCCAATACCAATGTGAAGAAACAAATTTCACTCCTGACTTGCGACAGGCAGTCACCCACAAAAGGCAACTGGAGGTTTTAAACCGGTCCTCTCAACCTTTCAAATATTCTTCATTAAATACAGACTATAGTGTGTCCAATATGTATAGGCCCAACCACTCAAAATCCAAATTTTACTACTTCTGCAAAAGATAAAGGAGAATAGGTAGGCTTATCACTATTTTGGTTCTTCCGACTAATTCATCAGCTGAGTTTATAGCAAAACTAGAAAGTAGGCCTACAATGTTTTGGTGATATCCATGAATCTGGAATATTATCTAATTAATAAGTTAAGTGATTGAATCATTGTTATACAGTATCAAATGCAAGGAGTAGACTTCTACAAGTCCCTCATTATACAATTAAAGTTCTACAGACGGACGGCTCTGCTATGATACACTTATGTAGAAAAACATGACTCATATTCATAATATCAAACCCAACAATGACAGCAAAGAGATTCCAGAGATACCAAAGCATCAACATTCATCTTCCAATACCAATGTGAAGAAACAAATTTCACTCCTGACCTGAAACAACAGTCACCCACAAAAGGCAACTGGTGGTTTAAACCGGTCCTCTCAACCTTTCAAATATTCTTCATTAAATACAGACTATAGTGTGTCCAATATGTATAGGCCCAACCATGCACTCACAATCCAAATTTTATTACTTCTGCAAAAAATAAAAAGAGAACTGGTAGGCCTATGACTATTTTGGTTCTTCTGACTAGCTCATCAGCTGAGTTTATAGCAAAACTAGAAAGTAGGACTATATCGCTGGATGGGCGGACAGACAGACGCATAGGTGACGACAATACCCCTCTGGCCTTATGGGCCGAGGGGTAAAAATTGTTACAAGTCAGGAATCCACAGCAATGCCACCTAGAACAAATAATTTGTTTGACTCTTACACAAGGTACAGTATACAAATCCATGACATTTCAGCATAACCTGGGTGATGGTTTTGGTGAAGAAGTCAAAAATATTGATGACAGACAAAAATTTGCTGCTGACGTATAATATGATAAACATCACAAAAAAATAAATTTCTTGAATGCATTCCCTCCATAACCCTGAGAAATTACTCAAGCTTAACCATGATATAATGCAACACCAATCTTCCACATAATACACATTTGTGGCACATTTGGTAATGTTCACATTTCTCTTTATCAATATAATGAATTTAGTGTCCTGTTCTCAAGTGCTTAATGACCTTGAAAAATAGTTACAGTTACACAACATATAAAAAATTTGACATATGGCCTAATGCATATTTGGTGTAAATTTTGCAGCTCCGTCTGAATTTATTGACACAATAATGAACTTAATATGTCCTGAGACCTATGATGTTAGTTTCAATAATTACCACAGTGACGCCACCATGACTCATGTGCCATAGATTTTTGTCTGTATGTATAATGTTCCTGTAATGTATGTGTGAGTGTGTGTGTGTGTGTGTGTGTGTGTGTGTGTGTGTGTGTGTGTATGTATGTATGTATGTATGTATGTATGTATGTATGGTGCTGTTTACATGTATGCACAAATTGGTGATTTGTGCGCCATCTACAGGTGAACCTACTTTTGTGTTCGCAAGGTCAAGTTGAGCATGTGTGCAAACTTCAGTTGTGACGGGCCACTGGACAATTTGTGCGTAAACTACAGGAACGCCATACACTCACACACACACATGTACATATATATATATATATATATATATATATATATATATATATATATATATATATATATATATATATATATATATATATACAACAAAGCTTTATAGAGGGTGACTGTGTGTAGCAAACTACTAGTCTTCCCTGAGGCCCTCTCAAAGAAACAAATATATATATATCACACATAACACATTATGTCTTACAATAAAATATGGACTTGGAGAGTATTAAGATGCAGTGAATATGCAGAACTACCCATGCACACCCCTGTGACTGTGGACAGCATGACCTCTGTGGTGTTGTTGTTGACACCTGGAGCAGCATCACGCAGACAGAGGTATTGTCTTTGGTGACCCAAATGCAAGGGACCTGGCAGAGATAAATACAAGACTTGGACCTGAACAGATGTGTCTTTTGAGTGATCCTGTGTCTCACTAACATTTCCTGTGGATTGTACACGTGTAGTCTACTGTCTATAGATTTTCAAGTACTGGTACATAGCCCAGCACTATAAAGACACAATGACAGAACATTTACCCTTTACCATGTAATGAAATAATGTATTTTGTACCGCTTCTTTTAAATGTATGTAACAGATTTTTTACTTCATTAGGTAACCTATTCCAAGCTGTGGCTCCATCATAATTGAACCACATTTTTATATATAGTTTTGGGGCAAGAAAGGAACAGTTTGTCACGGTTAGTTGATCTTTAGTTCACAGAATTTACATCTTTAACATAATGAAACTTTTTGGACAGATACTCTATTGCCATACCAGTCAAAGCTTTGAACACAAGGTGAAAAAAGAAAAGATGATTTGCTGCATAGCAAATCAGTGTGTGTGTCTTCAAAGCATATTGGTATGGCAATGTACAACTATTCCATATAACAGGAGTAGAAGTTGGAATGGCATCTGTATCTATTATAGCTTTGAAGCTATTTAAGATTTAAAGTTTCTACTGGTGCTATTTAGCATAATTGAAATTGCTACTTTTATTTTTAATTCATTAGGTGGGCAATGGTCAAAAACCCCCAAGTAGAAGTTGGAATCACATCTTTATCTATTATAGTGTTGAAGATATTCAAGATTGAAAATTTCGAATACTGCTAATTAGCACAATTTAAATTGCTACTTTTTTTTTAGATTCACTACATGTGCAATGGTCAATAAATCCCTATTAGAAGTTGAAATAACATCTCTATCTATAAAAGTTTTGAAGATATTCAAGTTTTAAAATTTCAAATGCTTCTAATCAGCAGAATTTAAATTGCTGCAACTTTTGTTTTAAATTCATTACATGCACAATGGTCAATAACCCCCTGGTAGAAGTTGAAATGACACCTCTATCTATAATAGTTTTGAGGATATTCAAGATTTCAAGTCTCAAATGCTGCTAATTAGTATAATTTAAATTGCTACAACTTTTGTTTTAAATTCAAAAGCTGCACAATGGTCAATAACTCCCTAGTAGAAGTTGGAATGACATCTCTATCTATTATACTTTTGAAGATATTCAAGATTTTAAATTTCAAATGCCCCTAAAATGCATAATTTTAAATATCTTCATTCCTCTGCATAAAAAGGCCCAACTCCTTGCATGGAGATACAATCATGCCAAGTTTGGAGTTTCTATTTATAATAGTGTCAGAGAAAAGTGCCGGACAAATTAGGAAGGAAGGAAGGAAGGAAGGAAGGAAAGAAAGAAAGAAAGAAAGAAAGAAAGAAAGAAAGAAAGAAAGAAAGAAAGGATAGAAAGAAAGAAAGAAAGAAAGAAAGAAAGAAAGAAAGAAAGAAAGAAAGAAAGAAAGAAAGAAAGAAAGAAAGAAAGAAAGAAAGAAAGAAAGAAAGAAAGAAAGAAAGAAAGAAAGAAAAGTGTGTGTTGACTTTAATTTCCTGTCAAGTCCCCAGAGCAAAATGAGGAATGGAATGTTTGTCATAAACATGAACTGAATCCAGCCCTGTTGGGGCCCAGGGGCAGTAAGGGCTGAGGTAATAAAGGCTTCTAGAAGTTCCTGTATTGGGATTTTTTTTGTTTTGTTTTGTTTTTTTGGTGTTGTTAATTTTGATCTTGCATGACCTTGAAAAAAGTAGGTCACCTAGTACAGTTTTATTTACAATGTACTTAAGTGCCATTTTGATATGGAGGCTCATTCTCTTTGCCATTGATGTCCAAACTACATCCTACCACTACAAAATCACCTCTACCAACTTAACGGGTACAATGACCTTACAAAAATAGGTCAAAGTCAATGACCTTACATAAAATATTAGCATTAAACATGATTTATGTATCCTATAAATTTAGCATGTTTAATTCAATTAATTTTCGACATATGGAATTTTGTTTCTATCAAGACATTTTAACTCACAACTTCAGTCAAATTATAGGTGGTGCCACTATTACATGTATCATAAGCAACCAAGATTTTGACCTCCTCTACCAACGCTCTAAATTTCCTGAAGATCCACAAAAAATTAAGGATGCTGGCCTGATCACAAGCTTTTCACATTTTGACCTGTATATTACATGATACTATAGGTGGAACCACCAACATTAACATCAACATACTCATAGATTTTCATACACTTGATAAGTTTTAAAGGTTATATGGGCCTAAATCAAAAACTGTAAGGTAAAGAGCATTCACAAGATATTGAACCTCTATATTTCCACCTAGCCATTTGGCCATGACCTTCAATTCAGATTAATTTATTTTTTCAAAATGTGTGCCCTGAATCCTGCTTTCCTTACATGGTCTGTTTGTTTAGATTGAGTAATAACTTGTTCACTTAAAAAAGAAAAAAAAAACAAAGACAAGCACCAAAGTCCATAATCATTGAGTCACCACTACCCAAAAAGTAGGTCACCAAGTACAGTTTTATATACAATGTAATCGAGTGTGATTTATATCTGGATGCTCAATTCTCTTTGCCAGTGATGTCCCAGCTAGCCCCTGCCATTAAGAAATCACCTCTTTTAACTTGACAGGCCTGGCAACCTTGCAATAATAGGTCAAGGTCACTGATATTACTTAACATTCTAGCATTGGACATGGTCTATATATCCTATAAATTTGGCAAGTCTAATCCAATCGCTTTTTGAGATATAGAACTTTATATCTTAAAACACATTTTGGCTCATAATTATTTCTGTCGAATCATAGGTGGCACCACTAGTATTATAAAATACTTAGACTTTGAACTCCTGCATGATCCCACTAAATTTCATTAAGATCCAGATCACATCAAGGATGCTACAGCAATCACAAGATTTTCACATTTTCACCCATATATTACATCTATAGCAGGTGGCGCCAACAATATTGAAGTAGACCTTGATTTTCATACACTCGCTAAGTCCTGAAAGTTATATGGGGCTATCTTAAAAGCTATGGACTATATCACACTCACAATCAAAAAGTTTATGGACCGAAGTGAGGACAGACAGACATGAGTGATCGCATAAGCTCTGGGACCTTCGGTCAGCACAGCTAAAACAGAACTTTCCATATTAGATAATCACCACATGCATCCAAGCTGGCCTTTGAAGTACTAGACATGTACAATTATTTTTAAGCAGGTTGAAACCATCATGTGAAGGGTAATTAACTCAGAACTCAGAAACATTTCATTCAACAGTGTAAAAGAAATTGAATGCAAGGTATGCAACAGATATGTGTTTAATCCTGATCAACAAAAGCTCATGAAAAATATGTCAGGATGACCGCAGCTAAGGATTAAGACCCACTATTGCTGGGGCCACCTGCAAGGAGTTACTTGTTTATAGCATCTTGCTAAGAATCATTTTAACTTTAGTGACCTAGCAATGCCCTTAACCTAACCCTATGTCCTTTATGGTGAAAATTTGATATCATAAACTCCTTGATTGTGGGATAGCTTTACATTTGCAAATTCAAATCAGTTTCTGTTTAAATTGCTCATTGAATGTGGCAATGGGGGATGGGCCACTATAGGACTGTAGCAGTGAAAGCGTTAATAACTTGTCCTTAGCATGACATTTACATTCTTGTGACTTTTGATATATATGTATTCACACATTTTGTGTGCAAAACCTTCATACACTGACACTAACACAGCTGTCTATACATGTATATACATAGGAATACTCCTTAAAGAAAATACACACAAAAAATCCCACTTCATCCAAAGATTTATGCATCTTCTCACCTATTGATTCGTGTATGTCCCTGATTCACCACTTGTTCCATGCAGAGGTAATGCGCCTCTGTAATGTGTATCAACTTTTGTATGATTTAGGGGTACCTGCTTTAAGGACCACATCTTTCAGTCAGTGTCTTTCAGTTTTTTAGTTACTAATTTAAAACAACTTTTTGCAGCTAGTACCCATTGAAAAATGTTCACAATTTATTAGCCTGAGTAGAATTGTAGTGGTCTCAGTCAGTCTAGTGGACTAGTGCTAAAAGCTCAGACTGCTCTTTTGAAAGACCACATATCTTCTTTAAGAATATCATTTCACAACCAATTAAGACTCAATTTATCTTATACATGTACCTGCATTATAAGACCACATGTAATACAGCCACCTGCACTTTTTTAGATCCAGAAACCCCACAAGCCTATGAATATACCACAGATTCACCCTTGAGCCCACACTAGTGATGTATGCATAGGGGGAATTCATTAGCTAATAATACTGTTCTTCAGAAAGTTTAAGTGTCTCATCTAAAATTGTAGGCTCCTTGGTTAGTTGTGGCTCGGCTGACCATTTGGTTTATAAAGGGTTAACCCTACATGTGTATGTATATTACATTCATGTGCCTTTTCAGGCTTTTAGTGCCAAGCTGTTGACCCTTTCCCCCTTGAATTGAGACTGAGTCAACAGCTTTCCTTGGCATGGGTTGGGCACTTAGTGCCCAACCCATGCCAAGGAAAGCTGTTGACCTGGGGCATGTGATCTTGATAAGTCTCATGTACATTTCTCAGTCAAATTGTTTTTCATAACTGTTGAAATAAGTTGAAAACACTGAAGCAGACGACATTTGACCACCAGCTGGTTTTGGCCAATTTGAGGGGGAAAGGGTTAAAGGCACGCATGCTGGTACTTGTATGGAAGGCCTCTTCACAAGTCATGAGTTAACCACCATTATTGTAATTGAGAGCAGTTCTTCTTAAGTAGTTTGTCTTTCGTCACAGTTGGCAATGAAAGAGTTAAGCTGATGTTTTATTATTAGAGTTGTCACTTGTATGTGATCATATATAGTCACACCTGGAGGTGTCAGGTAGACTGACACAAGTATACACTATGTGGGAACAGCAAATGATCAGACATTTGAATACAAATTCATCATTACAGTCATGCATACAATGGAACAAGATATTTCCAGGTTTTAGGTTTCACTGGCAGAATAATGTACAGTCCTAACCAAATGAACTCTTCAATGTGGGCGATCAGTCACATCACACCAACGAACATGATAACTTGCGGTATTGTAAATGTCCACACTCACAGTTATGTCTGCCCCACCCCCTGATGTCACAGCTGTCATGTCAGGCTGCCCACCACATCTAGCCTCCTGAAGCCATGGCAGACTACAATTATGGCTGTCTGGAACAAGAGAGCTGCATGAACAGCCCCCACTCAACAAAATTAAAAACGCTCATCAAAATGTGTCACGAACGGATTGAAGCTGAATTTCAGCTGTGGCTTGAACTCGGCCAAAATAAACAGATAAAGGCTAAGGCGAGCTGACCTAAACTTGGCATTGACAGAGTATGGATATCTTGGACAAAAAATATTATACTTTGCCCCACAAATGTGTCAGAAACCATGCTTATGACTACAATCAGCATAATCCATTGCTTAATTTTAATTGTAAAATTTAAATGCTATCAGAAATCCCCTGGTACTTATGCCAGTTTTTGCATACATAATTGAATTAATAAGAGCACAGAGCACAGATTTCAATACTTTCTACATCATGGATTTTTCTGACAAATCTGTGGGTAAAAGTACAGGCCTAGCAATCTAGTTTCAATGAAACCTTTATACATGTACCAGACTTGATACGTATATATTCACATTCAATCTAACTTTGAACATTGCAAGTACAGGAGAGAGCCTGAGACCATAACACATGAGCCTTGTGTTATCGGACCATAACACGTGTCCCTCCCATATTCTAATAAGCCACGCCCACCTGGGTTTCCGGAACTCAACACTTGAACAAGCTAGGCAAATCAGTTTCTGGTCGTTTCTCTCAATTCTATGTAGGCCTACTAAATTTCATGTAATCGAGCAGAAAAATTAAGAGGCAAATGTAAATACTATGACAACGAGGGTTGCTTTTGTGTGTGTTATGGCATAATGATACGGGTGATTGAAGCTGGCATTGGGTGAGGCACACTGCCGTGCCCTATGCCCCAAAAGCCAGCTTCTATCACCCCCATCATTATGCCATAACACACACAAAATCGACACTTATTTCTTAAACATGTAAGATTTTATTAATAGTCAAAGGGCCAAAATGATATTAATTGAACAAAGGTGTAGTGGCCTAGTTTAACTATACATGTGACATAGAGAATCTTATATGGCGGAGAGTGTTGTTCCATTTACTATTTTTCTCTCACCAGGGTTCACTGTTCATGGGGAAAATCATGATTCACTGCAGGTTACGAGTGATTTTCTACACCAACAATGATGCAGAAAGCATTGGAAAACATTTTGCCCTGCGGACCATGGTACAGCAAATTTAAGTATTCAGATTCTGGCATACCTATGAACACCACCTAAACTTAGCAAACCTTTAAAACTTGAGAGTTGCCACAGGGAGACACTGGATAGATCAATTAGGAACAACAGAACCATTCAGCCTCAACGTTATGGGTAGATAAACCCTTGTTCAGATTCAATTCTATGTTTAATGGGGTATTCATTGCAAAAAATGCCCTAGGCCTACTTTCAAAAGCTGATCTGGTGTGCCGTGTTTGTTTATGTCTGTCATAGTTATTCCACATCACATGTAATGTATATGCATAATCAAACATTGCTCATGCACATTTGATTTTGTCTGAATATTAATGCACTATGTCACTGATGCAGCAGCATCACAATTTAGTTGTAACAATGTTTAGATCATGTGATCTAAAGTGAGTTACTACTTTTGAATTTCACTCTAAAAAATGATAATTCACCCTCAAACAGAGAATAAATGTACATAGTTCAGGCTGGACATACGTCCACGTGTGGTTTCATAATGCTGGTGCTGCTTTGATGCTGGTGGACTTTCATACATGTATGTACAGTCCCTGATCTGGAACAACTCTGAATAGAGTACATGTACTTCATCTGCACTTGAATAAATACAATGAACTGGGCCATGCTGATTATGGCATTCACGCATACCTGCCTCCATTCAACCACTCTTCTTAAGGTGTCGGGGCATACCTGAGACCTTCAAATCAGTGAAATTGAGCTTTTGTTACCTTTGGGATGGTGAAATGCCAATCTTTATCCATGCCGAATAGTTTCACTGTAACATGTTTACTTCAATGGTAAAGTTTAAGATGAAAAGTGTCCCTCTGTCAGTACAAGCTTTATGGAGTCGATCAATTAATTGGCTGTTAGATGTGGTCAATAATGGTGATCTTTAGATAACCATTCACAGTCAAAGCCTCACTGGATGTGTTTTTACAGGTGAGCAGATAATTTTATAGTTGACGGATTAGAACCACTATATTGTTTTTAAGTACATAGGTCAAAGTTATGACAGAGTTTAAGAGATTAGCATTTTGTCATCCTTCCTAATGGCCTGAGCAGATATCATTTGTGAGTAATTAAAGTCAGCAAATCTCCTTGGCTATCTTTGGTAGTGAATATCTCAGAAACAATTTTTACAAGACTAAGTAATTTTGAGATAGCCTCACTCAAAATTGGATGGATGAATCTTTGTGAAATGAACAGCTATGTAAAGACACGAGTATAACTTAGGTAACCATTTTTTGTTTGGCAATATGCCAATTTTAAATGCTATTTTTTTGAGCTCCAAAGTGGAAAAAATAATCAATGTTAATTGCAGATACTTCAAAATTCAATAATAAACATAAAAACCATTCCTTTTAACAGAAAACAAAAAAAATGCTTGCCTAAGTTACACTACTGTCTTTAGATGACCATTGATTTCAAGCTTTTCATGTGAAAAGTTTTGTTGTGATCCTTTCTCAAAGTGTAAATCAGACCCCTTGAACAAAATACCCCTCAAATTTTACAGATTAAACTTAGAATATTTGTTATTACATGCAAAGAAAGTACACATTTTAACAAAACTAAAAATGTATACATCAATGGGCTTGTATCCAAAACAGAGACACAGTGGCAATTTTTGTACCACTCTGTTATATGTACGGGAAGTAAGAGCAGACACCTTAACAGTGGGGATTTAGTACAGTTGGTATGTGCATTTCCCATTTTGGGCTACGTGATTGGTGCTGAAGGTTGCTGGTTTGAGATCCAGCTGTTCCATGGTCACAAAACATTTAAATTTTTCATTGCTCCTTTGATGCTGGTGGACTTACCTTTTGTACAGTCCCCTATCTGGGACAACTCTGAATACAGTGCTTCATTTTTACTGGACTAAATAAATACAATGAACTGGGCCTCATCAATTATGGCATTCACACATACCGCCCTCCATTGAACCATTCTTGTTAGGAGTGGGGATTTGATACAATTGGTGTGTGCATTTCCCATTTTGGGCTAGGTGATTGGTGCCAAAGGTTGCAGGGTCAAGACCCGGCCGTTCCATGGTCACAAAACATACGATATCAAAGATGATGAAAGTTTCAGCCTAGAGATAAAAAGTACATGGATATGTCACTGATGCACTTACTTGACATAGTGACCTAGTAATTCAGGGATTGTTCTGAAGTCCTCAAATGTTCTTCCCAAGTTACATGAACCAAGGTCAAAGAAGTTATACCCTGGAAATGAGTAGTACACGAATTTATCATTGTGGCCAAGTCATTTGACCAGTTTTGTTATATGATACACCAAAAGATTCTTATATATGAGTGTGAAATTTCATGAAAGTGACTCAAAGTTTAAAGAATAAGTACTTGCACATATATATTTTTCTCTTGCCTTACCTTATTGGCACTTATAATCAACGATGTTATGTACACCAATTGAATGTGATGCAAACTAAGAATTCCTTGAAAATCAGGAAATGGCACCATCAATAAAGATGCTTCAGGGCAAACTATCTAAAGATTTTGCCAAAACATTAACTTCAAATTTGTAGAAACAAGTACAAAAAACAAAAACAAAATCACTGAAGCATATTCTGTTGAACAAACTTAGTAGAGACCCAGTCAAGATAGATCCCCACCATGTTTGAAGTGGATCCGACTAATAGTTGGGGGAAGTCATAAACAAAAACAAAAAGAAAAAATGACTGATATGTAAGCTGAGCTATTTAAAGTATCATAGTATTACCTGTTGAACAAATTATCATTTGGGGTAACCAGAAGCATTGCTCTGGAATTTCCAATCCCTCAGAAGCATTCCTATGGAATTCCAATCGGTTTCAGGGAGCAGATGCAGCATGACTTGCCAGGCAGTGCCAGAACCACTGACTTAAGACTATACGCAAGTTGGTACTTGAACGAAAGCTCTTTACATGAAGAATTTAAATATGCGATTGTCATCTTAAATCTAGGTAAATATACAGAAAAATCAGGGACTGGTATAGAATGAGTTCAAAAGCTTAAACTCTAGGAGTTCCCAAAAGTGTCCCTATGCAATTTTCAAGTAAATGGTCATGCAGTTTGGGGGAGGATTTTTTAAAGATTTTCCCAAAAAATAAACAAAAAATTCATAAAAATTCCAAATGTCACTGAGTGGAACATTTAAACTAACTTGGAAGAGAGTCATCTTAGATAATTCCCCACGAAGTTAGCAGAGGATCTGGCCACTGTTTCTGGAGAAGTCAAACATGTGAAATTGTTGACATATGATGCCTGACACTGGATGACAACAGATAGAAGACCATAAAATCACCTTTCATCTTCCACAACTCCAGATATCAGCAAATTTTTCAGCTTTCCAATTTGTGTCAAAGCATTAGTTCCCTTAGCCTTTGCTTTCTCTTCTTTTACTTCTTTCTAAAGCAACTCGACTGATTTTTCCAATGAAGCTATCCTATCTTCCAGTGGTTTTACGATATCTGACACTTGAATTTTAGTGCTTCCGATGCTGCTGTGTTTAAAACACTGATGAATTCGGGACTGGAAAAAGCATTTATGATTTGCTTAGATACATCTTCCAAGCTCTGTCCTGGTTCATCTATTTTCTTCTTAGGCCTAGTCATCTTGTCACATATAATGACCATGCGTATTTGTTTACAATATGTCAATGTCTTCACATGTAATCCAGCAAAATTCCAGACCCAGAAGCTGTTCTCAAAATAAGTTGAAAATAGGAAGAGATCATTCACCTTCGATAGATAGAGTAAACAAAGAGCAGAACCAAGAATTGCCAGATTGACAAGGTAGATAAGTCCTGTTTGATGAAATGACTTGATTCAGTGACAAACAATTGAACTGTAGAGAAAATTACTGAGGCAAGATGCAACAGAAGATGCACGTTCACCTGGAGCATGTACATTTTTCACAGTGTTCAGGGGCTTGAATCTTGAAACCAAGTGAATGGGACAATGCAAAATGTAGTGAGCTATAACTTTAATCAGACAATTGCAGGAAAAAGGCTGGAGAGGAGACAGTATTAATTTTAAAAGGATTGGAGTTAAGTGGTCAGCGACAAAGGCTAACCTGTGCATGTTAGTTAATGAAACTGCTGTGGGCAAAATATGGGGAATTATATGCTGAAAGAAGAGTATTTTTTTTCAGTTTGGGTGTAAAAAGTGAAAGCAATGAGCATAGTTTTGCATCAGCCAGGAAGCCATTCCCCAGTACGAGAGCAGATGGTAAAAATGACCTAAAATATCTGTTCTGCATTTGACTTGCAGGAGTTGCAGAGCAGGTGCACCACATGTGCTGTCCAGTAATTTGGTATGAGATTGCAAAGGTATACGGACGACTGATATTTAAAATTTTGTACATGAAGACAAGTTTGGAAAAATCTTGCAAGTCTGGAATGGATTCCAACTAACTGTGGCAGGCAGTCTAACATGTGACAAGGATTTCGCAGCACTTTAACAAATTCTAGCAGCTTTGTATTTCATACCATCTAATACACCAGAGAGCTCTGATGTGAATCATTAAAAACAAAACACCCATACTCCAACATTGGATGGACCATAGATAGATGTTAAAGTTTTTAAGAATTTTCCTGGACAGTTTGAATGTGAGTTTGTTGGTTTTTAGTTTTTGTTTTTGTTTTTTTTTATGGGAAAGATGCTTACTGGCTTTCAGAACAATGTGATTAATATGTAAATGCTATCATAGATCATTCCTAACCAGTTATGGATCACAGTCTCAGGTGTTACAGATGGGCCAAGGTAAAGAATGGTATATGAGTCTTGGTTTCTCTTGCACAAGATCGAGACAAAGATTACAAAGCACTGCAGGCCTTATACCAGATCTGGCCCAATGTGTGTAGCTGACAAAGGTCGGGCTTTATACAAGTGCCTGAGACAGCCTGGTTATGAATCTTTTTGATGATACTTGTGTCATCAGCAAAGAGTTAAATATTGCATGTGATGCTGTCAACAATGTTGATGTCTACTAAAGAGAACAAAGGCCTTAGGATGGATCCCTGCAGTACTCCAGTATTGATGCATACAGCCAGGAGGAGCATGGACCATGGATGCTTTGATGACAATTTTCGAAGCCCCTTTTGATCCACTTAATTACAGGTGGGATTATGCTCAGTTGGTGCAGTATAATGAGTAGGCCTAAGCACCACACATGGTCAAACACTTTGGGAATATCCAGGAAGACCATCTGTGCTTCCTTGTTGAGTTCAAACCCATTGCAAATCTCGTAAACTATATTTATGAGCTGATTCATAGCACAATCATTAGAAATGAAGCACAATTGTGTCTGGTCAAAAGGTTGTTTCCAAGTAAGTATTGAGAGAGAATACTGCAGACAAGTGATTCGAAGACCTTTGAGATATTGCATATAGTACTGTGAGATTGGGCAGTAATTTGATTTAATCTGCATGTTGGACCTTTTGTCAACAAAGCACATGGACAGGAAATTAGGAAATCAAATTAATTAATTTGCCACATGGACCAGTTGCTGAACATGCTTTTTTTTAGTGAAGAATAACATTTTTGGACTGAGTCTTTTCATTCAGCTGGAAAGGGTCTCTCATCTGACATTGGTATGGTACTAAACAGAAGGTGTGGCAGTAGGGGCCTCATCACAAGGAATGTTGCATTGACTTGCAAAGTACTGATTGAGGATTTCAGCTTTGGTGTTTTGCAAGGCAGACTCCAACAAACAATACAAACATTTTATTTACACTACTCCTGCATCCTTTGTGATCCACAGAACGCCATCCCCAAGTGATTATTGTGACAGTGTTGCCAAGTCTCTTTTTATTTTTTTACTGTTTTGTTATAAATAGTGGTATTATTTTCAACGAGAGGAGGAATACTGGTACCAACCTTGCAACCAAGGATAGATTTCAAAAGGGACCCCCATCTCTTAATTCTTACTTGTTCACTGTCAAGTTCCAATCTGAGTTTGGAAAAGTACCCTGGTAAAAACATCTGTAGAACTGTTAAAGCATTCTGTGGCATAAGATAAAATGCCGTTGTCCTTGTTGGTGGATTTTTTATATCTTTTCAAGGCACAATTGTTCTTCCTCATTACCCCTCTGGTGGTTGTGACTGATTTATCTTGAGGATGGATAAGCACATCTTCGCATGGAATGAAGCCTTTGGCAGTATCAAGGACAAGTTCAATCCAGTGATCTCTGTTGTCTTCAAGGCAGCAAGCAGGTCAAAGCCAATGTCCCAGACAGCATCTAACAAACCATCATTCAATTCAATAAAGTTTGCTCTTTTGAAATCTCACACTGTTCTCTTAAAAGCATGGTCACTTGGAATGGTGATGGTGTCCGTGCAAAAGATGACAGAATGGTCTGGCTTTCCTATGGGATGGAGAACACCACTATTGAAAACTTGTCGATAAGAATCAGTAATCACCAAGTCTAAGACACCTTTGGAAAAATTGGTGTTCCTTGTGGGCTTTTGTTATCTGTAGAGATTATTACTGGCATGGTAAGATTCCCAGAGGAAACAGCAATCATTAAAATCACCTGTAATTATTTGTATGTTAAGTTCTAGACCCATAGTCATGGAATCAGGTAAATTCTGAAGAAATGCATCCTTTACCATGTTTACATTGGTTGCTTGGCCCTGGGGCAGGGTGGTGGTGGGTGGATAACACACACCAACCTGATTACCTCCTTCTCTGAGCAAAATTCAACCCATATATATATTCACAATTTGAGAGACCACCCGTAGTGCTGGCGAAAAATTGGTTGCCTAAGACAGCTGGTCTCTCACTAGAAGTGCAATAACATGGGACAGATGGCAAAAGGGACATGGTAAACATGGTCAGAAAAGGCAGGTAGTCTTTCCTTATAGTGGTCTCTCAAAACGGGTTTCTCTCTACCTTCCTTGCCTCTACCAAGGATACGTGTGCCTGCCCCAGAGCCATTTCGCAGGTGGGTCTGACCCCCATTTCTAGATCTCCTGCCAAAGCTTGAGAATGGAATGTCCCACTCACCAAGCCATCAAAGAGTGCCAATCTATCCAGTCTAACTAGCATTACCTAATTATTGACACAACACCTAGGTCAACTGATTACCATTGCTGCCTTACTTTCTCTTTGTAGCATTTCTCAGTCTTAAGGCCAGAGTTCTTTAATTATTCGTTTCACAAACTCCGCCAACCCTATTTTTGCCAAAATCAGAAAAAAAAAATAAAATGAAAATTCATCTTTTTTTATTTCCGCCAACCGTCTTGGACAGTTCTGCTATTTTTTAAACATTTCCAGATACTCTGTTCCCACAAGCCGTGCTTAGAATCCAAAAGCAAACATGGATGAAAGTTGACATGACCTTGTTTTCTCATAAATTTCATGTAGTCATTTTGACAAAAGTACCAGGGAAAAGTCAACATTCATCCATGCAAGTAGTTCAGATTGAACAGCTTGCATCAGTCTAGGACTAGAGGTCTAAAACATACTACAATACAAACAGGCAGGTGTATAAAGTGAGAGGAATATGTTAAATACACTGAGGTCCTGTATGGTGTACAGTAATACATGTAGGCATGCTTTAGTGCATAGAAGTAACCATTTGTGTGGGAATTTTTTCCTCTCCTACCCTTTAGTCTGGAGATTAATTTTTTTTTTAAATGCAAGTGCTTTATTTTTATTTTCATTCCTCCCTCCTACCCAAGCTTTTTGTTGCAAATGTCTGTGAAACTAAAAATTAAAAAACTCTGGCCTAGTTAAAAAATATAAGTTCTTTGTGTTCATTTTAAAAATAAGCTACATGTATTATCAAATCAGCACGTTAATTATCAAAATGATGCTATGAAAAATGTATTTATGCATGTCTCTTGCCTTGAGACCTGAGCACAGAGTGGGTGCAGGCAGGTGTTTTGGTAGTTAATATAGTAAGAGAAAGCGACAATGAGGCAGGGAAAGTGTATACTCGGGTATTCAATTGAGAGCTTCAATGCAGACACATTGACTCTTTGACATTTTCAAGAGGGGGTGAAAATGCAGGGTTATCTAAGACTTCTAAGGGTTAATTGAAAGGCCACATATACTTCTGGGCAAAAAGAGGCCACCCCATAGGTTTAACATATGCTGCTCTAACTATTAGTTTGTATAAAAAAATATGGGTGTCAGAAACTGTCACAATATTAGAATGTCGTGTAACATTAACACAGAGACAAGGGTATGTCTGAGCAGCTACAGAAAAAGGAAATGTCCCGCAACAATGGCCAGAAAGGTGTGAAAAGTCTAGCTGTCTGGTATTGAAATGTCTAGGGGCTTTATAAGGTGCTGTTGATGATACAGGGATCAATGTGAATCTACAGTGCCATGACACACTGGTCACGCCACAGCTCTCTGAATTCAACAGGGACATAATCATCAGCATTTTGGAGGCCAGTCTTTCCATGCGTGAGGTTACCAGGAGACTAGGGTGGCTTCTTTTTCTTCCCTCAAAAGTATACTGCATGAGTATGAAAGGTTCATAGGCTCAAAAAAATCCTTCCATAAGTCTGTTTATAGGGTGAACTGTGGCCCTAGGATCAGTCTAACTGAACGATAAGTCCACTTACCTTAACATGCACTTGCCAATCCTAAAGATAAGATCAAGCTCTACCATTATAACTTAAATCAGTGGAAATTCATATAGGCATTAATTTATCTGGATCTTTCATGCAAGGATACAATTATCCGTATGCAATAGATTAAGCTAGCGATATTAAATCAATGCACATCATTTTAATAACCATCAAACAAATATCAATTTATCACACAACATCTCCTGCATGATAGCAATTCAATTGTCATTTTCCCACACTTTTGTCCAGTGAAGCTTTGTACTTGCAGAGGGACCCCATACAATACTCGTGCATTCATATCCTTTCAGCTGAGTACCCCTGGAAAGCAACCATCTGATTGGCTTGCAAAACTGAAAATAGCATGCACAGCACCTAATACCTTCCAGCACCCTCAGTCCATGACAACCACCCTCCCAGCAAATTTGTGATCTAAAAAATTAATGACTACTACTGTTGATTTTAACTGTGGAAGGTCACTTAAGTTAAATTTGACAGCTCTAAATGAAAGCACAGGCATAATTTCTTATTCACATTTAATAGAAACAATTGTCAAAAAAGTCACTGTTTCCTGACAAACAGTGTAAGCCAATATTTTACCCTAGACCTTTCTAGGTCACTCAAGGTGAAAAGTGACAATTTCATATCAAAGTACATTGTGTCACTTCCAATTCATGTGCAGTAGTAATCACAGTCACTATATATGGACAGTTTTCCAAATATCAGCAAACATAATGATCTGACCCTCACTTGAACTTCCAAGCTCATTGACTTCTACAAATTGGTTTAAACAGAGATATGACCTTGACCTTTCATAGGTTTCTTAAACACTATAAGATGTTTGGCTCATGTAATGGCGAGCTACTTCTGTTAAAGAGTGACAGGTGATGATGGGTAGATGTACAGACACACAGACAGATAAATGGAAACTGGAGGTAATGACAATACCCTTCACTCTAATAGGTAGCAGCTAGGGTAAAGATCATCCCAGAAATATAGGATAGGCCCATACAACCTATGTAGATTGCTATTTATATAACATTTAAATTCAACATGCAGATGGAACAGTGACAGATTGGCAAATTGAATGGATACTTCGGTGAATGAAGTTTATTTGTGCTGCAGATTATTTTGATGAGAAAATATTCCAAACAAACAATGCCTACACACAGAAATGCACATGCGGTAATTTAAAAAAAAACAAAAAAACTACCGGTCATTTACATTGCATTTGCCTCCAAAGCAGACCCAAGCTGTGTATTTTGTCTACTCCGCTGGCAAATGTAGTAACATGGGCCTTGGTCTGCTTTGCAGGAAAGCATTGCAATTCCAAAGTCCACAATTTCTAAGAGCTGTTGGTACGAACTGGTCCTAGCTCTTCCCATGCACTGGCTGTTGTAGTCTGCACGGAGTATTCCTATTTCTCTTATATCTGAAGCTTATCCTACATGGGTATGAAGGATAAGGCTTTAATTGTAATCTTTCATTTGATTTGTTACTCATCGATTTCAAGTAGCAGACAAACCACTGCGAGGCCATGGTGCATTTGATAAATTACTAACTCCTCCCACTTTCATCGTTTTCAAACTTATTTCTCCAATAGAACTTCGATTTGGTGTGTACTTGCTCTTTTAAGACATATGACAAAGAAAATCCAGTATATAGGTGGCCTATGGGGGATAACTTTGGGATTACTCATTGTTTGAATTTCACAGCTTCGTGAAAACATGAAAATCCCAAAACTTGTGATCCTGACATTACCCTCAATGGGCTATACCCATACTGGATTCTCTTTATGTTTGCTTAAGATACCATCACAATTAATTTTAATAGTGGAGCAGCAATGCATGTGGTTAGCTTTTGGTCTTTAATTGCATTCACAAAGTCAACCAAATATCCTGGTGAAAGTAGGCCCTATATACATGTAGGTCACAGCAACAGAGCTCATAATGCTCAGCTGAACACCTCCTGTGGTATAGTGCTATACTGGTTTGGCATAATAAGGTACTCACAGGATATCAGATAGCTCATAGAGGGATGCTGATTCAAATAATTTCTCTCACATGTTGTTTCTGGGGTATGCATCCATTGTGGCTTTACCTGTGGCAATTGCAATCTGCTTTCATCCATTTAGCTTTGACAGACAGACAACAGCTGACATGCAAGAGAAATCACTTCAAATATATTAAGCTTTAAAAGGCATGGTTTCTACTGAAAAATGCATAATTTTGGGGTAAAAATTGCATTTTAATTTTAGCAAATCCAACTCAAGCAACAATCCTGAATTTGATGAAATATGGGATAACAGTAATTTGAGCATTATGGCAGAAGAGAGTAACTAATTAAGAAGCATGTCATAATTACTTAATTTTAAGATTGAGTAGCTGAGACATACTATAAACGGTAAAAAGCTCAAAGAAAAATTAAAACTACTTGTCATTGTTTGAAATGATCTTTTTATATTTTTGTTACATGTAAGAGGAAGCTTAAAAATCAATCATACCATAATGAGAGCAGATGGGGCAGTCAGAAGGTACATTTTTTACACATTTAAATGGGAACTTGAAAACCATATCTGATGACAGCATAAGCACTAGAACAGAAGCTTGCTTCAAAGCTGATCTGTCTGTGTGCCTTTAAAAGTTGTAAATATTAATTGCTACAACTTTTGTCCTGTGGTACTTACTAATTCCATTAAGCTGATGGCTGGATGAGAATTCCAAAGGTCCAAATGACCTTGATGTTTGAACTTTAGAGGTCACATGTAAACTACAAAACATGTGCAGTGTTACAAACATATTTATTGAGGTTGGATTGCTTTCCTGTACCTATACTAGTTTTGGAGATATTCAAGATTGAAATTTTGAAATGACCCTAATTTGCATAATTTTCAAAACTGTTGAACCTCTTTACAAAAACTCAAGATTTTGTGTATGAAAGTATGATCATGCCAAGTTTGGAGTTTCTAGGTATAATAGTTTTCAAATGAAATGTCGGACAAATTTGGCTGTGAAGAAAGAAAGAAAGAAAGAAAGAAAGAAAGAAAGAAAGAAAGAGAGAAAGAAAGAATGACAAAGAAAGAAAGAAAGGAAGGAAGGAAGAGAGAGAGACAGAGAGAGAGAGAGTGAGAGAGAGAGAGAGAGAGAGAGAGAGAGAGAGAGAGAGAGAGAGAGAGAGAGAGAGAGAGAGAAAGAAAGAATTCATAGAAAAACAATATGTCTGTGTTGGCACACAGACATAAATACAGTGTTCCCTTATTAACATTGATGATGGGGTACATGGAACAGACTGTGTCATAGAAAACTGCCTTATACTGGTGGGGGGCGGGGGGTATTTAACATACGTGTAGAATAGGAAAAGTGTTTTAGAAACCCAGGGACTCACCATAATATATTAAAAACCTAAAACTTAAAAAAAAAAAAAATAGGAAAAGGCCGGTTCACAACTAGACATAGCTTCAACACAAAGCATTGACTCAAGGGTCTGCCCCAACAAACATGTAACAGGACTGCCATTTGCTCAAATTAGGCCATGGTGACGCCAAAATCTAATCAGTTCATCGTGCCAGGTGAGATAAGCATATTGCCAAATTTGAACAAAATACATGGGAATTCTGTACCTATTGCAGCAAAGAGAATGTCCACATCCAGATGGATGGAAATCCGGACAGACAACCTGAAAACATAAAAGGTCCCCCTATGGGGTGGACCCTTGAAAACAGTCCTTAGAAAAACAAATATGGAAAATGGCCAGGTGGATCCAAAGGCCCCATCTCATTAAAATTGAAGTACTTCATTATCTTACATGTATATTAAAATTGTGGTTCCCTTTTTGCTTCTCCCCTTTCCCCTTGAACTAAAAAATGAGTTTTTGGGTCAGCAGCCTTCCATGGTGTGAGTCAGGTGCTATGCTAACCCATGCAGCTGACCCACGCATACTATCTTTATAGGTCTCACATACATTTTTCATTCAAATGGTTTTTCATTCTTGTTGACATTAGAAAAAAATATAGCAAAACAAAATTTCACCACCAGCTGCTTTTGGCTGCTTTATGGGAAAAAGATTTAAACATTATGTTAATAATTTAATACCGTACAGTTTTTAGATTTATACGCTGCTTGGCCGCAGAAACAGATGCAAGAAATATGTCTCCACCACACCATGTATGCTCAGATGCTTCAGCAAATGGTATTTTAATTTTCCATGGACGCTCTGAGCAGAAAAGGTTTAGAGGGCAGGTACACCTGATGAATTTGGGATAACCTGCCAGAAAGAGTTTTTTTTTTTAATTTGAAGGAAATGTGTTGGGAGGTTGGGCATAGCTTAAGCTTACTTACGTCATCAACTGTATGGACCAACACATGGAAAACAAGGTTAACAAACAGGTAGGTACAGAGGTAGCTTCTATTTAAGACCAGCTATGCCCACCGCAAAATGTGAGCTCAAATTGCAGATGGTCTTAAAATACAGTGTACAGGTAAATTTACATCATCAGGCAAATAGACTCCAATGTCACAAAAGGGTGATTGTAAAATGATATGTGGTCTCTCACAAGAGATGTGGTCATCAGAACAGGTAAAACTGTATTCAGCCAAATGAGCCAGAGTCCACTTGATTTGTCACTAAGTGCTAACACAATATGATTTCCCTTTAGCTAGCTAATTGTAAATCGGGTACAGTTGGACTAAATCAGTGCGACGCCGACAGCTGCTGATATTGTAAAAGGATGAATACTAGTGGTGTAGCAGTCAGCACACATAAAGGCAGTACATACCACATACCTCAATGAGGCAGTACATACCACATACCCCGATGATGTATGTGCTGACATAATGATCTAGTCTATCTACTCACCTGTGACAATACCACAAGCAATATGTGGGCTTGCCTGCAAAGCAACCTAGTGCTACACATTGTAACATACAAAAAGATTGCAGGTTCGAGTCCCGCTCGTTCCGAACATAAAATATATATTTTCGGCATTTCCTTAATGCTGGTGGATTTAAGTCCCCAATTCTGGAAATAAATGCAGACTCAGTCCATATACTGCATAACTGTGTTGATATGGCACTCACACATAACTACCTCTATTGAACCATTCTTTTTAAGAATGGGGATGGTTGAGCGGATATGTGCGTTTCCCATTTCAGCTACGTGACTGGTGTTAAAGGTTGCAGGTTCCAGTCCCGCTCGTTCCGAACATAAAATATACATATACACAAGAACATTAGAGTCTGCTTCACAGGCAATATGTGGGCCAAACTTATCACTCTTGATTGATTGGTCACCAGTAATCCTGCCAGTCTTAGATGGCTGCACCCTAGGGTTAAGGTTATGGCCAGACCAATCACAGCAAAAGAAAAAAAATGGAGTTCATACAGTGGGGTCCCTTCCGTTCAACAAGAGAATGACTCATTTGGAATCAAGGGGCTCCACGAGGAATAAAGGGGCCAAAGTCGGCTAAAATATGTCAGACAAGTCAATTAGTAGGCAGTGATCAAGAGTGTGGATTGTGACAACTCTTATAGTATGTGGATTATACATGTTAAGGCAGCAGAACCCTCACCAAACTGGACTGCTATAATAGCATGTGGACTGCATGCAGATAGCCTGCAAACACCATGTGCATGCTATCATCACAGAAGCATTCCATGTGCATGCTATTTAGCTTCCCTTTACCAAGTTGAACTACTTATAGCATGCGAATCTCAATAGCATGCACATGCTACTGGCTGTTGGCATGCTATTGTAGCATGCACATACATAACCTTAATTACCTCACTTAAATAATTCAGCCTCCTGGCAAGCTATCCACACGCTACATGCTATTGGAACTACCATTGTAGTCATGCAACTTGAAATATCATGTGCATGCCATAGGACTGCTATGGTGATAGCATGTACATGCTTCTGATAACAGCCATAGGAATGCAGTCCTGTTTGGTAAGGGAAGGTGTTTAAAACAGGAAAACAGCAGGTGAGTCACCTTCTTTTGTTTTCTCCTCCTAACCCTAATCAGTGTTTTCGATAGACAGTGTCTCTGGTGATCAGTATCTATGGGTTCATATGTACAAGAATATGAGGACAACCATTCTCCTGGTTGCCCCTTTGCAATGGATGGATGGATGACAGACAACTCAGACTCAGACTCGACTTTATTTGACCAACAGATCATCCAATAAGCTCAGCTGACTGGCAAGTCAGCTGAGCTAAAAACAAACATTTCGGCTGCAAAAAGAACACCACTGGATCCATAAACTGTGCACGATGGAAACATTTGGTCTGAATGTCATGGGGAAATAGGCACAGCTTTCTGCGTAGGGTAAACCCATACCTACAGGAATCACCACCAGGGGGACCTGACATCCCCTTAGTGACGGGATGTTTGTAAACATCACCACATGCGTGAAGCATGTGCACTACAAACCAGACCAATAAGTCAATGTGACAGTTGGTCTGTCAACAGAAGAAACAATTCCGTTTTACCATGCACCCATGACATAACAAAACGTTACCCAGGTACATTGATATATGCCAAGGTAAAAATAAACAAGTCAGTCTTTGGTCAACCTCTGTAGAACCACACTGTAGCAAAATCAGTCAGGCAAAAAGCACAAGATGCTTTTTTTCTGACTGTCTATTGACTGCTCCACAGACAGATGTCCCCATCATGGCACTTGGGTTGCTTATCTCTACATGTAGTTAATTGTAAAGCCTATCTGGACATCCATTGTAGTCCCAGTGTCTGTGGCCAACCATACAATATACTGTAATCATGTTTAATTTTGAAGGCATTTATTTCATGAGTTTGTCATATGTCAATTTTTCTTGTGGGTAATTAATTTTTGTGAATTTGCCACCCCAGATGTGGAGTATGTATTAGTTAAATTTCGTGTCCTATTAAATTTTGTGTTTCTTGAATACTTAATTTCACCAAATACATTTACCACAGTCACAAAAGGGTTGGCATGCTTTGTACAACTACCTGAGCAGCCAGTGGTTGCTGTGTGTGGCCAATCATACAGTCATGCTTAACTGTGCCAGGGGAAAGCGTTGATGCATTGGCCTCCCCTGGGAGGGAAGGATACGCTTTTCTCCCCAGCCCTCATAAGCTACCTACACTGTTAAATTGATTATACCTTTGATGGCGTGGCGCCCCATTCCCTCTTTGAGATGCAGGAGTCCAGCCACCCTAAGGACTGTGCAGGCAGATCAAAGTCAGGCACGTGCAAATCACTTCCTCTGAAATTCAAGTGGACGATCTTCAAAGAAACTGCAATAATGAACATTTTATCCTACAGAAAATCTTGACTCAATTCAAGAGTTTTAGATTATAGAAGCATCATGAACTTTGTGTCTGAATGGCAAATATCTGTGATTTAGGTCATCCTATTAGTATGTATATATTATTAACCCTTTGTCAAACTACATTATTGGCTCATGCACTAACAGAATTATTAACCCTATTGTCACATCAGTATAATCAGTCATGAAGAAAACGGCAATATAGTATTACCTCAACACTGTTCATCTGTATCTTTAGGCCTACCATGGCATACAAACACACTATTGTACTCAAGTCTAATGTGTTAACCCTACATTTATAGTGTTGTATGCTTTCACCTTAAGTCTTTAACCACTGGTCCCATAAATAGGAGTATAAATAAGATGAAAAATACACAACAAAGTATCCTTTCATGGAGGTCTTATATGACAGGTGGTGTCCCATTGAAGTGGTTTCTCAAGACAGGGGCAACATAACTATTTCTCTTTCATACTGCTTGTTCTGTGAATCTGCATTGAGTCTCACATAAAATTATGTAGATATATTTAAGCCTATGTTCCCTTCATTATTTTTTTGTCTTCAAGCTTCATCTGTTAATCAACAAACTGTACTTTAATAGTGAAGCCCAAGACTAAACACTGTAAATCATCTTTTGGCTACTGTGGAGCCAAGTTTTGAAATACCATGACACACTGTGCAAGAAATGCCTCATCTCTTTAGAACCTTAAAATTGAATGTACGAAGCACATAAT
The DNA here is from genome assembly GCA_964020975.1 of Hermodice carunculata. NCBI lineage: Eukaryota > Metazoa > Annelida > Polychaeta > Eunicida > Amphinomidae > Hermodice > Hermodice carunculata. The sequence goes on from OZ026622.1 coordinate 82,933,290, forward strand.
AACTACTTAAGTAGCACTATTTGCACAATTAAGGTTAAACAGATGTATATGATATGTACATGTATGTATAATGATTGTACGTGTGATATTGATATATGGTATTACATCTGTTCTATATACATATATTTATCATAGAAGCATTATCACGAGAGCATGATCTGTGAATGTTTTTCATTATGTATGTATTTTCAAGTTTGAGGGCCTTGTGGAAGATTATAGAAATATGTTTAGGTTATGTTCCTAACCCTCATTAACCATTTCCCCCTTGAATTAATACTGAGTCAGCAGCTTTCGTTGGCATGGGTTGGGCACTAAGGTCCCAACCCATGCCAAGGAAAGCTGTTGACCTGGGGCATGTGATCTTGATAAGTCTAATGTACATTTCTCAGTCGAATTGTTTTTCATAACTGTTGAAATTAGTTGAAAACACTGAAGTAGACGACATTTGACCACCTGCTGGTTTTGGCCGTTTTAAGGGGGAAAGGGTTAAATAAAGTTTATATATATAACTTTAGATGAGGTAACCTGAGGCACTACAACAGGGGCTCAAATCTAGCCCCTGTTTGACGTGGGAGAGGTCCCTCCTGCTGAAAAGTGGCAAAGCTGGAGGATCCTAGGGCAGTATTAACATGTGATGTCATTAAGTTAAATCATGCTCATGACATCCCTTTCAAACTTGCATTATTTACATACAATAATGTATAATTCATTTGTGGGACAAACAATAAAATTAATGAGGCACGTACATTAGGACCAAAATCTCACTTAACAATGCATTACTGTTCCCCAGATGTAACAGATGCAACCGAGCAGCTCCAATCAGGGAAAATAACTTTCCTTATCAGATTAATTAGCCAAAGTAAACACAAGGCAATAGAACATAGGTGTTATCTAGACCATAGTTGTACTACCTTTAAAATGCTCAGGTTAAGACTTGTGCAATCTTTAAGCATGCTGTAACCATCAAAATCCTTCTGTGCACATGTAACAGACCCATTTTCTGCTATGCTGTATGTACAAGTCATGTATTTAGCTCATAATATTCTTTCTGACTTCACAGAGAAAACACTCACATTAATGTCTAGAAGTCACTGTGCTGGCATGACATGTTGAATGTCTAAGTCCCTTCCCCAACCAGAGAAAATAATTGGAGCATTATGATAAGTATAAACCTTCATCTCTTTCCACTCCTTGAGACATGATAAGAAAGCCATGGGACTAAGACTAGAGGATATACAGGCAAAAATATCAGACAGTAGTCAGTCTGAACACAGATCACCTATGCTTAAATATCGGGGGTCAACTTGAGTGATCCTGATTAAATGTAATGTAAATATAGGGTTTAAATGACACAGACAAACACACAATATTGCTGTCTATGCTGGGGAAAGCAGGAGGGCAGACAGTATACTCCTCTAACATCACTGGCAGCTTCAGGCTTTTATACAGGCCACTGTAAGCTTCAGGCTTTTATACAGGCCACTGTAAGCTTTAGGCTTTTATACAGGCCACTGTAAGCTTCAAGCTTTTATACAGGCCACTGTAAGCTTCAGGCTTTTATACAGGCCACTTTAAACTTCAGGCTTTTATACAGGCCACTTTAAACTTCAGGCTTTTATACAGGCCACTGTAAGCTTCAGGCTTTTATACAGGTCACTGTAAGCTTCAAGCTTTTATACAGGCCACTTTAAACTTCAGGCTTTTATACAAGCCACTGTAAGCTTCAGGCTTTTATACAGGCCACTGTAAGCTTCAGGCTTTTATACAGGCCACTGTAAGCTTCAGGCTTTTATACAGGCCAGTGTAAACTTCAGGCTTTTATACAGGCTAGTGTAAACTTCAGGCTTTTATACAGGCCACTGTAAGCTTCAGGCTTTTATACAGGTCACTGTAAGCTTCAAGCTTTTATACAGGCCACTTTAAACTTCAGGCTTTTATACAAGCCACTGTAAGCTTCAGGCTTTTATACAGGCCACTGTAAGCTTCAGGCTTTTATACAGGCCACTGTAAGCTTCAGGCTTTTATACAGGCCAGTGTAAACTTCAGGCTTTTATACAGGCTAGTGTAAACTTCAGGCTTTTAGACTGGCCAGTGTAAACTTCAAGCTTTTAAACAGGCCAGTGTAAGCTTCAGGCTTTTATACAGGCCACTTTAAACTTCAGGCTTTTATACAGGCCAGTGTAAGCTTCAGGCTTTAATACAGGCCAGTGTAAACTTCAGGCTTTTAGACTGGCCAGTGTAAACTTCAAGCTTTTATACAGGCCAGTGTAAGCTTTAGGCTTTTAGACAGGCCACTGTAAACTTAAGGCTTTTATACAGGCCAATGTAAACTTCAGGTTTTTATACAGGTCAGTGTAAACTTAAGGCTTTTATAAAGGCCAATGTAAACTTCAGGCTTTTATACAGGCCAGTGTAAGCTTCAGGCTTTTATACAGGCCACTGTAAACTTAAGGCTTTTATACAGTCCACTGTAAACTTCATGCTTTTATACAGGCCAGTGTAAGCTTCAGGCTTTTATACAGGCCAATGTAAACTTCAGGCTTTTATACAGGCCAGTGTAAGATTCAGGCTTTTATACAGGCCAATGTAAGCTTCAGGCTCTTATACAGGCCTTTGTAAAACAAGTAAAATCAGGGTGCATACAGCACTGGCCAGGTATCTCTCGGGCAGTTCATGAGATCACTTGTAACTCTCCGCAGCAGTATGCCCTTTGCTACTCTGCAGTTCCATGGATTCTACCAAAAGTAACCTTTACATCTGAACACAGCCTCCCTTGGGCAGCAGTTACATTCACCTTTTCTCACTAGCCCAGGAAACATATCATAATTTCCCTTATATTAGTAAGTGCACAGCCAAGTATAATGTGTAAGTACCAACAGCAACAACAACTAGCAAAAAGCTTTGTACCTGTGTGTATGTAAAAAACCATGCTAGTCCTGGTGTGGACCTATTCATTTTAAACGTCATAATAGATAAACGTTGTTTTGTATCGTCCATATTTCTACATCAAATTTTGAAATAAAGGTAAAGTGTCAGTCAAACAATCACTGGTTTAGAAGCATGTAATCAACCTAATTAATCTATGAAGAAGTTGTTTACTGTTTTTTACTTGATTTAAGCCATTATGTTCATCACATTTGAACATATTTACTGGAATTGATCAAATATATTGTCAAGCTCACATGAAGATTACTTTTCATTTCTATTTCAACATACATGTATGTACATGTACATCAAAAGGCACCTTCAACTAGCATCCATACATTTGCACCATAAGACATGAATAATTGTAAATCAACATTTACCAATTCATATAGCCACAATACTACATGAACATGTACAAAACAGCAACAGTTCCTGATGGAAGTAAATATAGGGACAAAAATGGTGGACACATTGCTTTTGATTTCCACCACCTAGTGTAAAAAACATGAACTACAACACTGCATGCACAGCACACATGGTCTGTAATAAAGGCATGTACATGTACATGGCCACATTCTTTTTGCTGCAATGTTAACTGATAAAACATTTGCAGCAATAAATTTGCATAATGCAGGATTATACCCATATCACGGATATTTTACAACATCGATAATGTTATGCAATCCCATCCAAGCTCTCCATTAGAGCATGGATATATAACAGAGATTATGAGAGCTGATTATATGCTCACCATTTGAAAGTCCTACACACCACATTTGGTTGAGTAGCTACAATTTTTATTCTTAATTTATCCCAATGAGAATGAACATGTCACAAAACTGCAAAAGTTGGACCCTGTGATCTTATAAAGAGGTCAAGGTCAATGATCTGCATTCCTATCTGAGCTATTTGTAAGAGGGTTCCACATACCAAATTTGGTTGAAGTATAGCCCTTTACATTCTGAAGTTATAACAATGATAACAACTGTGGATAGACACACACAATGACCAACCTAGCTGGCTCCTGTGACATTGAAAGGTCAAGGTCAATGATATGCAATCCCAACAGAGCAATTTGTAAGAGGGTTCCACATAATAAATTTGGTTGCATTTGCTCTTTACATTCTGAGAACAAACATGGGCAGATGGACAGACAAATGGACAATGACATCTCGAAAATATCCCTCAGCCAAAGTTTGGCCAACTGGTAAAAATCACTTATGTTAGTCTAGTACATTGGCAGAGTTGAGCCCCAACAGTTGGGACTTCAGTAATTAACATATTCCTGTAATCAAAGAGTTTGCATCAGGAAAAGATCTCCTCCATTGTACAATTGACAAAGTACATAAATTCAGCTTCTAAATCCAGAACTGTACATCACGGAGACAATAAGATAGTTACATTGTAGCATTGTAATTGCTGCCAATACTCCACATTGAGCATGGAAACATTGCATCTTGGGTAGACAGTGTCATGCTACAGCTGTTCACAACTGGTTGTGGAATGACTTGAATAAGTTCACATTTTAGTAAAAAAATACACTGACCTGGTTGCAAGATATGTCTGGGTCCACTCTGAATGTTCATCTAAATAGTCAACAATTTCCTGGCTTTTCTTTTCTTTTATTTCTTAAATTTACTTTTTTAAAGATTTCAGACAAAAATTGAAAGCAGGAGACATTTGATTTATGAAATATCAGCAGGAGTATGCCAAGAGTGATGGGAATATCTGTCTGTTAGCAAAAGCCAAGCATTACTCCTTGCTGTATTGATCTGTGACAGTGTAACACATACACATTTTTATTCACTGACTTCCCAATAACAAAGAAAAAAAAAGTCGAGCAGACTCTGAAGTCAACAAATGTATTGGGACCGGAGAATCTGTGCACATGTTCCATTCAGGAATGACCTCTGGAGGTTTTCAGGTGACCTCTACATTGACAACTGACCTAGGACATGGTGCTTTAGATGGTGAGATGTCTGTATAGACTTGTTCAGTGAGTGAACATCCTCGTGCCATGCTCCATACATCGTCTGCTACATGAGCATAACAAGGGGCTCCACAGCCCTAACCTTTCATGTGGTCACCAGCACCAATGAGTTAATCCAATAAGCCACTATATAGATCTTACGCCATCTTGACCCCTCCTCTCCTCATAGCCCCACCGCCTCAAGTAGCTAAATTCCCCAGCATTACAGAAGTCTACAAAATGTCACGCCAATGAAAAGAACCTTCTTCTCCAACAAAGTCCCTTTCCCTGTAGACGCACTTTTGATCTCCCAACAAAATCACTTCCTCAAGTCGAGCTGAAACACAATCAAGTTCGTGGAGTTTCAGATATTATCCTTGCCCCTTTACATATATCTTGGCTACACTGACCAATTTCATTCAATTCAGGTGAACCAGTCTGGAAAATCGGAATATAAGTGGCGCCCCCAGGGGAGAAGAGATGGAGGCAAAATAGTTTACCACCACTTAGTATTCAGCCATTTTTTATTTCCCTGTTGAGATGAGTGGTGACTGTATGTGTTCCCAGGTTAATCAATACTGCCAGTGTGGGAACTTCCTTTAATCTTCCCACATGTTACAAGTTTATCTACAATTGTCCCCTTTTCTCTTTGATGATGTTTGACTCTTTTCAATATAATGGAGCAAATTTGATTCGCTTCATATATTCATAATCCTGTTTAAAAGTTGAACATTTTTACTCATAATAATGTCTTTTCTGAGACATATTACATGCAGTCACTGCCAAAGCTTTATCCTCTGGATTGTGGAAATGGAGGAAGATTCTGCACCTGGAAATGAATGAGCTAGTGCCTAGGTAACATGAATATATACAGTGGTCCACCTCTTGTGAGCCTACCCTCCGGGGACCACCCCAAATGCACCTAAAATGTTGCCTTATAGAGGGGTGGCCTTTCATGAGGGGGTAAAATATGGTGCAGTAGTTACACTTGCTGCATTATGAAGTGGCCTCTCATCAGGGGGGCCTTTCAAGACGGGGAGGCCACTGTATATATATACATATATATATATATATATATGTAATATGATACTACAGTGAAACCTGTCTTGCGAGACCCCTCCACTGAGAGACTGCATATCTTTTTAAGACCGCTCTCTCAGAACACTGTGCTATCTTTTCCATGTTATAACTCTGATGAAAGACCACCTGTTTTGAGAGACCACATTTTCACCTGCCCTAGGGGCGGTCTCCCAAGACAGGGACCACTGTATACATGCAACATGATATTATACACGTTAAATTATTATACATTTTATATGAGAACACTGTGCTATCTTTTCCATGTTATACCTCTGATGAAAGACCACCTGTTTTGAGAGACCACATTTTCACCTACCCTAGGGGCAGTCTCCCAAGACAGGGACCACTGTATACATGCAACATGATATTATACACGTTAAATTATTATACATTTTATATGAGAACACTGTGCTATCTTTTCCATGTTATACCTCTGATGAAAGACCACCTGTTTTGAGAGACCACATTTTCACCTGCCCTAGGGGCGGTCTCCCAAGACAGGGACCACTGTATACATGCAACATGATATTATACACGTTAAATTATTATACATTTTATATGACCGAACACTGTCAGGCTGCAACAAATTGAATAATTTGTGCCACTGTTTTTAACCCTTTCCCCATTAAACCCGCCAAAACCGACTGGTGGTCATCTGCTTCAACGTTTTCAACTAATTTCAACAGTAATGAAAAACAGTTTGACTGAGAATTGCAGATGAGACCTATCAAGATCACGTGCCCCAGGTCAACAGCTTTCCTTGGCATGGGTTGGGCACTAAGTGCCCAACCCATGCCAAGGAAAGCTGTTGACTCAGTCTCAATTCAAGGGGGAAAGGATTAAGCAGTTTGACATAAGAAGGTCTGTGATTATCATTGTGATAGTGGAGGTTTCTTCTCACCATGGTTACTGTGATATAAGTTTGTCATTCTGACCAAGAAAAGCCACCCAGCTATCTATATGACTATATCATCTCATTAACCATGGCAGAGTACCACACGTGTGTAACAACTTGCAAAATGAACCTTTTCTCCCTTAAATTGGCCAAAACCGGCTGGTGGTCAAATGTCTGCTTCAGTGGTTTCACTCATTTCAACTGTAATGGAAAACAATTTGACTGGAAATTGCAGATGAGACGTATCAAGATGACCGTCATGACCCAGGTTAACAGGCAAAGGGTTAAAGGTTAACCATCTACGAATATATTTGCACATGCACAAACAGGCAATTGGTAATTTACCTTCCATTTATAATAATTATTTTCCCATTAAAACACAACTTCATAATTATTCAACTTGACAAACAGCAAATCTACATCTCCCCAAGTAATTCCAAACCACATGGTCACAGCATTACCAATTCATGGAACTGTATACACTGTATCTGTACATATCGTACATGATAAATGGTTTATAATAGAACTAAGAGGATTCTTTATTCAAATTTACAATGACTGAAATCCACTTGCACCCTTTACCTTTCAAATACATTGTATTGTGATGGGTACACTGCAAGTATTTATGATAATTGTGTTGTCTTTCAAGCACTCCTGCCCTCTTATCACATATAAAGTGCCCCCCCCCCATCCAACCCACTTTTCTGACACAATATTTTTGAAATATTGGATATACATGTACATACACACATGTATATATTAAATGATAATTTAGCATTTGTGATATAAATATCAACAGACAAAGCATAACAAATGTTGGTCTACCATTGGAGCTCACTTCAATTAAAATTCCTAATGAAATACCCCACTCACTTCAAAGGGATAAAACAGTAATGACATTCATTATCATGGACCTATCAAATGAACAAACTTGTGATATTTAATATTGCACATACATGTAATGATCTCATTTCACTGTGTACACCCTGCATTCATGATGCATGTACAGTGTACATGTATTTTGACCTTTGCCATCAGGGTTTCTTTACCAATTATGTGAAAAGCTGCCATAAGATTTGGACCTGCATCCACTATTTTAGCAAACTTCTCCACTCAGTGCCATCTTTGACCCAGTGGGTGTCCCAGGCACTCCGGGGGGCTACATCAATGTCAGATACAAATTTCCTATTCTGGGGCCTGCCGCTGCCCACAACTGGTAACTTCAAGGCATTGTATTTACATTTTTAGGTAATGTTCACACTGGAAAAGTCCCATTATATTTTGTACATTACACTCATTTGACAAGTTAACCTTCCCTTAACACTAATCACAGATATATTTTGGATACTACCTCTTCAAAATATCAAATTGGGACTAAGCCACACGGGCTTGGCTGCCATTTTGAAATTTGTGGATTCCGCACCCAATGTTTTGTAAATGAGAATAGTATTAGGATGATTGGGGGGGGGGGGGGGGGGAGGGGGATATATGCTGTGCCAGCAATTCACTTTGATACCCAAATCAAATGTATTTTTGTGCTACTGTCCCACAATGCATTATAAATTGTGCTGTGTTCAAAATGGTGCTCACCAACACATTCATGATTTGCCAGGGTATTGTGTCGCTTTTGGATTTGTAACTAACGATGATAGCTGCTTCAGACACAGCCGTGCGGGCAGATTCAAGTTGAGATAGTAAGTCATGTTTTAAAAGTCCTTTAACAACCGTTTGCCCTGGTAACTTAGAGATTGGACACCTGGAACCTGGCGAAATATTAAGATGACCATTACCAAACAACTGTGGCTATGCAGCTATGCTGGAGCTGTGCTGTTTCACCAAACAGCTATGCTGTTTCCCCAGCCCAAGTTAACCCTTCAGACAATCTGAAATAAAATGCTGTGTTTGAGTTGACTTTACTGCAAAATAACAGCAGACGATGGCCACTTTCTCGATAAAATCTTTCAACCAGGATTGACTAATTTTCATTAGAGAAGGGCAGCTTGAAACTTTTTTTTATGTGTCATAAAATTTATTTAAGGTCAGGCCTTTTCTGTAGGGTCAGTCGAGTTGCTGGAACCACACATATATTTTTTTAGGCCGCAACATGAACATTTGTTTAAAATGGATGTCCTTTCCCCTTTTACATATTACCTCCTTTGACGTCAGTTTAATTTGGCAGCGGGCACAGCCGGAGGCACTTGTTAAACATAAAATTTCAGAGTTCCAAAACAATATACACAAATACACAGTGATCCAAAGGATCTAATCATGTCCCCCGCCACCATATACAGAAAAAAGCTATAGAGTGTATACAGCATGTCTGGATGCACAAAAATGTATATGTTCTTGGGCACTGTGACCTTGAAAATAGGTCAAGGTAAAAAACAATACACAGCGCACATGCCCGTGGAATGATGCATCTCTGGTATAAAATTCATTATTCTATCTCTTAGGCTTCTAGAAATATGCTCCCGGATGGACGTCTCTGGTATGATACACTTATGTAGAAAAACATGACCCATATTCATAAATATCAAACCCAACAATGACAGCAAAGAGATTCCAGAGTTGCCAAAGCATCAACATTCATCTTCCAATACCAATGTGAAGAAACAAATTTCACCCCTGAATTCAGAAAGGCACTCACCCACAAAAGGCATCTGGTGGTTTTAAACCGGTCCTTTCAACCTTTGAAATATTCTTCATTAAATACAGACTATAGTATTTCCAATATGTATAGGCGTCCAACCACTCAAAAGCCAAATTTTATCACTTTTGCCAAAAATAAAAAGAGAATTGGTAGGCCTATCACTTTTTTGGTTCTCTTGACTAGTTCATCAGCTGAGTTTATAGCAAAAAGAGAAACTAGGCTTATATATAGTTTTTGTGATAAGGACAGACAGACAGAGACACATGGCCCCTATGCATACTAACTCTATGTCCGCCTATGCAGAAGAAAGCTATAGAATGTATACAGCATGTCTGGATGCACTAAAATTTATATGTTCTTGGGCCCAGTGACCTTGAAAATACGTCAAGGTCAAAAGCAATACATGGTGCACATGCCCTTGGTATGAAGCATTTCTGGTATAAATTTCATTATTCTATCTCTAAGGGTTCTCGAGATATGCTGCCAGACACACGAAAATGGATATGTTCTTGGGCCCTGTTTTCAAGGTCAAAAACAATACACAGCGCACATGCCTGTGGTATGATGCATCTCTGATATAAATTTCATTATTCTATCTCTTAGGCTTCTAGAGATATGCTCCCGGATGGACGGACAGAAACAGCCCCTATCCCTACTAATTCTATGTCCCCCTGTGCCACCTTCCATGGCAGGGGACAATAAGTACATTGACCAGAAAGCTACATGTATTATCTTTTAGATGCATGGATCTACTTATCATTAGAACCCCGCAATTTGAATAACATTAAAATTGACAACAAAATTGATGAACTAGCTACTTGTAATAACTTTTTTCTATGTCTTTCCTTTTTTTGTGATCAGTATATGCAGTAGTCCCCCTTTTGTGACCATTTTCACTGTGCAAAAGCTCCTTCTAATGATAATTTACCTCTTTTAAGAGACCACCTGCAGAACCTGACCAGTGACCACCCCAAATGACCACAAAAGACCACTTATCCATCCAGAAATTATCCATTTCACACAAGTAAAACCCACCTATTTTGTACAAGATTGGTAAAATAATTTGTCAACACCAGTTTACAAAACCAAAATATTTTAAAATACTAATAAATAACTGAATACAGGAATGCAAGATAGAATGGGGCCCAAGACCACTCTTTCAGGACCCTCTGCTGTATTTACATGTTAAATATACCTTCAATTGAAGACCACCTGCAGTATGAGACCACTTTTTGTTGGCTGTAGGGGTGGTCTTAAATAGCAGGTACCACTGTAATAAATGACTGAATACAGGAATGCAAAATAGAATGGGGCCCAATAAGTGTACACCAATCATGTTTGAATCTAAATTATGGATGGGAATTTAAACGAACGGTTACTTGTTGGATTGGTGATGCAAGAGTTGAAACTCCTTTGGGGGACCACCTGTTTTATGTGACAACTTCTTGGATGGTATAAGGGGTGGTCTCTCAAAGGAGGCACCACTGTACATGACTGGTCTTACAGATGCCAAAATTAATGAGCTTAAATTACCTCCTCTGGATTTAATTCAATATCAGCCATATGAGGGAAATGCCTCCGACCCCCCAAAAAAAAAACAACAACCCCAAAACGTAAGCATTATAAGGCACATCCTCTTTTTTCAAGCTTTGATTTTTCATGGATAATCTATCTTTTCAAGCTACATTCTAGTGCAGTGTCGTTTTTCACCAATATTACGTACTTTATTTTCCCTACAGTCACTGTGCACCTATTAGAGTGAATACAGTGCATGCTTGTATACTTGTATTTCCCTGTTGGACATGACAGCAATGCAAATAAGAGCTTATTACTATGACAAAACACATTTTACTGTGCATGCATCATTCATGACAATATAATGTTCTTATGGCTTCTCTCATCAACACTTATATTAAAGTCTGTATAGTATATAGCTAGATATCCGTAGTCCATGTCTGATTTTTAAAAAAATCAGGAAGATTTCACACCTGCTAGTTTTGATAATACTTGGTAAATACTGTGTACACACACTCACAAAGAAAAAAAATCACAATAGGTTAAAATGATATAATTTGTCAAAACATTATGGTTGCCATGGCAGCCACATTTTTTTTAAAATAAAAAATACTTATCTTTGTCAGAAATAGATAAATTTAATCAATTAAATTCCTTTACAAGTAGTTTTGTTTCATTTCCTAAACATCCTTCCATTCTTTTAACAAGAGGACTGTGACAGTCCTGTGCTTAGCTGACCTTACATACACAGTGTGAAGTGGTCCTGTGAACTATGATATCAAGGTCATGCCTGTTTCATACCATGATCAATGTTACCAACATGTACATGCACCCTTGCTGATCATAAAATATAATATAGAAACACAGCAACACCACCTGATGAATAAATTAAGGTCTAGGGATCTCCAGAAGTGTCCCTATGCAATTTCAAAGCAAGTGGCAGGGTGTTTTCTGAGAAGAACAATTTCCCAAAAATCAATGACAAAATTCATTAAAATCCAAAATTCACTGAGCCATCATCATTTGAACAAAACTGATAGAGACCTACCGAAGGTACATCCCCACCAAGTTTCAAGAGAATTTACTTGATGGTTTTGGAGAAGAAGTAAAAAAATGTGAATTTCCATTGTAATCCACATTCATGTACATGTACATACAGTAAGGCCAAAGAAAATAATGCTTGGGTTTCCCTTAACAGGCTGAAAAATATTCAGTTGGTAGGTCGGTAAATTTTATTTATTTGTAACATGTAGTTTTATGCCATTAAAATACAAGGAACCAAGTTCAACCCCCCCCCCCCCAAAAAAAAATCATATATTGGGCAGGGCATTTGCAGATGTGTCTGTCCAGTAAGGGAAAACACAATACATGTACATGTAATATATTATTTTTATGCAAGGAAAAGTGGTGGGTTGACAGGTTTTGGAGAGGGTCAGTTTGGTTAGGGGAAACCCACATATTATTCGCTTTGGCCTAATTATTAGGAATGCATGCATCAACCAACAAGCACCTGAATTGAAAAATTTGTTAAAAATCAGGCATCAAGATATCTTCACCTGGTGAACAAACTACTAACTAGGGTGCACCATAAGTGTTTGTGTGTGATTTTGAAGTAATTGGATGCATGGTTTCAATGAACAGTTTTGAAGATTTGGCCAACCCTCCCCCCCCCCCCAAAATAAAATCATAAAAAATAACAAATCCTTGGAGCATGACCATCCAAACAAACTTGGTGGAGATCCACTAGGGGAACATTGCCACCAATTTTGAAGTGAATCTGGCTAATGGTTTCAGAGAATAAGTTGAAATAGTGAATTCCTATTGATTTACATAGGACCTCAGCCCAAATAAAAAATAAACAAAGAAATTAAAAATTAAAAAATCAATGGACCATGACCATTTGAACAAACTTGAAAATGGTACACTAGGGGAACATTGGTACCAAGTTTGAAGTGAATCTGGCTGACAGTTTCAGAGAAGAAGCTGAAGTGTGAACGCATCGAGGATGCACAGACGGACGGGCAATGGAACATCCTAAAAGCTCAGCTTGACTGTGGTCAGCTGGGCTAATAATTAAATAGAGAATCTTGCATGGCTGAGAGTGAGTTACTACTTTTCTCTCATGAGGGGTTGTTGTTGGTGAGGAAAATGATGAGTGGCCAGTTCAGGAGTGATTTTCCACACCAACAACAATCCTGAGTGAGCGAAGAATAGTAACTCACTCTCCAGCCATGTAAGATTTTGTTTATTCTATGTTTAATTGGGTATTCACTGCAAAAAAATATGCCCTAGGCCTACTTTCAACACTGACGTTGTGTGCTGCGTTTCTTTACGTTTGTTGCATGTTATTCTACATCACACGTGACCTTTAATCAAACATCACTCATGCACATTTGATCTTGTCTAAATGCCAATGCATCACCTCACTGATGCAGGTGCGTCACTGCCAGTTAACTTGCAACGATGTTTCGGTCGGGGATCTACAGTGAGTTACTACTTTTGAATTTCACTCTAGAAAATTATAATTCACCCTCAATCATTGAATTAAACTTTACTTCAACAGTTGTTATGGCCAGCACAGTGTGAGTGCATATATGTGTAGACCCCAGCAGCAATTTTGTTGACACATGGTCTGCATATATGTGGATCCTGACATGAAAGTGTTAATGACATCACCTTTTCAGTCACGACAGAATAAAGCCTCCGAGGTTTTGAACTTTTCGCTGTGATGTCATTTTATGAGCTATGACGGAAATGAAGCCACAGGACAGACGTCTTGAGGTCTGTTACAACTGTTAAGATATTGGATCATCAGCCATGAGCAAATGGGAGCCACAGATGTCCCTTATTGTTGTCACACTGTTGTCAACGTCACTTTTTCCCTGGTCAATCAGTCAGACTGGTAATTCCCCAAGGTGTGAACAACTCCAGCTTATGTGCTTAACCCTTACCCATTGACAGGGATCTGACTGTGCAATGGATTAGGCCACACAGATCACAGGACAGGTCGCCAGGCCAGACCCCAGGTGTTTCTATCCAGGAGACCAGCGTGTGCCACTGTCTCTGATCTTTGCTGCCACAGAGCTGGAGAAGCCTCTGGGCACATGCCTTGTCAGCGATTTGAACAAATCCAACATACGACCAACCACCACTGACTCATCACACAGCCAAGCCACAGGTCTCCATTGCTGTTATATTCTTCTTTTCTGGCATGACAGCATAGCTACACATCTCTATTGATGTGACATCCTCTCATCAGCCATGTTAGAACAAAGCCATGCATCTCTACTGAAGAAATATACCGGCTCACCCTGCAGCCACAACACAACTCTCCCTTGGTGTGATAATCCATCAGGCAGGCTTCATGATGAAACAGTCAGAAAGACCTACAGTTGTAATATTATGTCATCCGCCATGACAACAGATTTGTCATATGTCATAATCTGATCAACCATAGCACAGAAGGAATTAGCCAAAAGTCTCTATCTCTGTCATCTCATCAACCATCACTGAACAGTCATGAGCCCTGAGGTCACTACTGTTGTCATATCATCTTACAACAAACCAGCAAAGTTTCAACTGCTGATATTCCTAGTCATATTGCACAGAACAATTTTACCCACAGAAGTCCGTACTCTTGTAATATCAGTTCATGACCTAGCACAGAACAAAATCACACAGGTCTCTGTTGACCATGATTCAACAATGTCTGCAGGCTTCTCTTGTTATGACATCACCTCATAAGCCAGCACAAAATTAAGTCACAGAGCTCTCTATTGTTGTGATATCACCTCATCAGCCATCACAAAATTAAGTAACAGAGCTCTCTATTGTTGTGATATCACCTCATCAGCCATCACAAAATTAAGTCACAGAGCTCTCTATTGTTATGATATCACCTCATGAGCAGCCCATGACAGAACAAAATGTAGAAGGTGTGTACTGTTGTGATATACCTCATACGCCATATGATAGAACAAAATCATGGTTGATGTCCCTATTGTTATGATATTTTACCTTATCAGCTGTAACAGAACAAAATAAGGACTCCCTATTGTTGTGACATTACCTTATGAGCCATGACAGAACAAAATCATGGCATCCCTATTGTCATGACAAAACCTCACACATGAGTCATCACGGAACAAAATCACAGGTTCCCATTGGTTGTGATATGACCTCTTGAGTCATGACAATACAAAATCACACACTGCAGGTATCCTGGTTGTGATCATGACCCATCACAGAGCAGTCACAGAGGTCCATGTGTTATGACTTCATGAGCCATAAGTACAGGCCACAAACTGTTTGCTGCTAACCTCTGTCCTGCTACCACTGAAAGCTATGTCATAAGTATTCAAACCATTGTCTACAAACCACTTCACCAATCTTCAAGGAAACTTAATTTGAAAAAATGTCCACATAATTATGTTTATAATACCATACACAAGAAAATTATGCTAACTGCTGTTCAATAAATTGTCCCCTGATGCTTCATATAATTCCACCATGGAAAGTAGTAGACAAGGGGACCAGGATAGTCCTGTGCTCAGCTGACTTTGCATGCAAAGACTGATGTGGTCCTGTGAACTTCAGAATAATATCAAGATCACCTTTGTTTAGGACCATCATCACTGTTTGTAATATCAGTCTTCAGTCATATAGTCACTTTTAAATACAAAGAGATGGAATCCACTATCACCCAGATATATGCCAATATGTCAGTTTGACCTCTGAAGGTCAAAATTAACAACATCAAAGGAAACCATACCTGTACTATTTGTTTAATAGTAACCATGGCTCTATGGTCCATCATAACCAAGATATTAGCCACTATGTCAGTTAACCTTTCAATATCACTGAAGGTCAAAATTAACAACATCAAAAGAAACCCCATAGGTACTTTCTAGGTAGTGTTTCAGTGTAACCATGGGCCTCATATCCAAAATTACTGAGATATAAGTCAATATGTTAGATATGTTCCAATCCATATTGTGTAGTCTCAATACTAATAGACCTTGATTGTTCAAAAGGTGACAATGCAACTTTTTTTCCAATGTTTTACAAATTCTCGTGTGTTTTTACTGTTATTAACTTCTTCTCCACAAGTATGTATCAGATTGTTCCCAAACTTGAAAATGGCTCTTGCATATGGGTCAAGGTCCCTGTCCACCAGGTGGTGAAACTGCAGATTCCTGATTTTTCAATTTGAGTACTTGAAGGTTAATGTACATGTATACATTTCTATTAATTACTATGTAAGTCAGCAGGGATTGCAATGGTCATTCACGTTTTTGACTTCTCCAAAACTGTCAGCTACATTCCCTTTAAACTTGGGACGGATGTACATTAAGTGCCAAGGTGTGTACCAAATTTGTTCAAATAGCCATGCACCAGTGCTTTTCAAATTGTTTTCAATGATTTGTTTTGATTTTTTGATAAATTCTTAGAAAATCATTTTCTCCAAAACTGCCTATTTGAACTGCTTATGGACACTTCTGGGGACCCCCTGGACCTGAATTTCTTCAACAGGTGGTGCTGCAATAATTCTTTCTCCATTTTTTTCTGCATATTTTTGTGCTTTTTTTGCCATTGCAAACTTCGCCCAAACTGTAAGTTGGATCTTCTCACGCCTTAGTGGGAATGATCCTAAAGTGGACCTCCACCAAATCTATTCACTAGATGGTGGTAATGTCACTTTCTGGGTTTTAGCAAATTATCAAAATTAGGAAAAATAGGTAAAGGGATATGCATAAGGGTCCCTAGACGTGTCTCTATGCAATTTTGAAGTAATTGGCTAGGTGGTTCTCAAGATTTTTTTTACATACATATGTTGCCAAAATGAATGAATGAATGAATGAATGAATGAATGAATGAATGAATGAATGAATGAATGAATGAATAAATAAATAAATAAATAAATAAATAAATAAAAAAATAAAAAAAAAAAAAAAAAAAAAAATCACTGAAGCATGACTATTTTAACAAACTTGGTAGAGACCCACCCAAGGTAGATTCCCATTAAGTGGATCTGGCTTAAACTTTTGGAAAAGAAGTAAAAAATGTGAATTGTGGATGCTGTGGGGTAAACGACAGACAACGGACCAAGACCTATCACATAAGCTCAGATGACAATGACAAGTCAGCTAAGTTAAAATGTCACAGTAAGGACTGTAAGGTCATTGACTGACAACTTTCTTTACCAAAGAAGGGTTTATCAACCTTTATTTCCGTTTCCATAATTGTTTAACATCTGTAGCATTGTGCCTACAGATATCTTTCATTTACCTACATGTATCTTACAAACTATAACAGTCAGGTGCTGGCATTATACCAGGTCAATAACATACATGTGGAAGTTGGCACTGGTGCCCACATTAATACTAGAAAACCTAGCCACTCATGTTTACAACATTTAGCCTTCTTGGCCAATAATAGCTAAGGCTTTCAAGTTGGGTCTTTTTATGCAATTACATGTTCTGTACTTGTCTGAGCAATGACATGACATCCATTAAGTCAGTTGTATATATCATTATTTACGAAGCCTCAGGTTGTTGAACTTGCTCTGACTAGAGACAGACTGACACCGTACAAGTACAACTAGAGATGAAGCTGGCATCTGATTCATGTGTAGGCTAAATGGATGTCTCAACTGCCTCATCAGAGTTAGGAAGTTCTCTGACAAGCATCAACAGGAAGAAATGGAAGCACTGTTGCCAGACAGGTAATCCAATTCACTGCATGATCAAAGATCTAACGTCAGCGGCAATTACTCCATTTCCCCTACAAACATGTCCCCTAAAAACTTATCTCCATGTTTCTGCCATTAAGGGACAATTAGTCCAGAGATAGAGCCCTAATATATGTCAATCACAGTACATACAAGGCTGGACATTGTCTTCCCTAATATGGTCATTGTAAGACTGAGTCAGTAGCTTTCCATGATGCTCTCAGGCACTCGGCTCAGTTACGTACACTTACACCATGCTGTTGACTCGGGCCATGCTATCCTTGCAGATTTCCTTCCCTAGTTTCATTCAAAATTGCATTTAAAAAACTGGTGGTCAGTGTTGACCAGTTTTCATGCCTAATAAGTATGAAAAAGTACATGACAGTTGGATAGACTGTAACATGTCAGACCAAGAAGTATATATTAAAGATACATAACAACACCACTGCAGTTACACAAATCTACAGCTACCGTGAAACAGAGCTTTACACTATATACATTAAAACCAGACTGAAACCCTTCAGATTAACTCTTTCAGTGTCAATCATGTCTAAAGTTGATCTACTAAAGTGAAAATAGTCTGAATTATCATTAGGATCTCAGATTCGTGTTTCTTGTAAAAAGACCTTTCATTCAAATAGTTTCAGAAAAAATATCCAACAGCTTTTCTTGGCATGTATTGAGCACATTGTGCCCACTGCGTGCTGAGAAAAGCTGCTGACTAAGTAAAAAATTTGGCACTTAAAGAGGTAAATTGTAACACTAGCAACAGCAGCTAGTCTTCTTAATTACACAATTGTTACAATGGTATACATGTAATTTGTTTCACTCATGTCACACTCAAAGGTTCCCAGGCACTGAATTAAAACTCGTTTTGGCATAGACTCTCAATATATATAATCTTTATTCGTCTACTAAAAGACACAATGATACACAAGGTATGTCAATGGAATGTGTACAGATGAACCAAAATGAAATATCTCAGTCTGTTAGAATAGGAGAAGAAGAAGAAGAAGAAGAAGAAGAAGAAGAAGAAGAAGAAGAAGAAGAAGAAGAAGAAGAAGAAGAAGAAGAAGAAGAAGAAGAAGAAGAAGAAGAAGAAGAAAAAGAAGAAAAACACAATGAGTCGATCCCCTAGCTCCTACAGATGTCATTGATCATAGCAACAATCTCTTCTCCTGACAAAATACACTCACCAAAACCATCACAAATGCCTACAAGTTGTTTTATAATATTTGCATGGGTCTTGGTGATTTGGTCAAGTGATCGAAGCCATTCACTTTTAACCTTATGAACCTTTAACGTTGTAAACATACTGTATCTTGACTGCAGAAACCTAACATTCCTGCCACAAACTGACAAGGGATCATGCATGGACAATGGGGCAGCAGTTTTCACAATGTCTGTATTATGATTAACTACATTAATTTTGTAAAAAAGTTAATGAATCTTTTTTCAATCTGTAACTCAAGTGGCAAACTATGTGATAAACAAGCTAAAATGTTTCTATGTGTCATGTTAGGCAGTCGCCATATTACCTTTAACGCTTTTCTCCCAGACACATCTATGTCCACTAGTTTCTTACTATCTAGAGACCAGACAGGAGAACCATAGTAACTAGTACAGTATTGCTTAAAAAGTTTACATTTCAGGAATAACAAAATATGGCCAAAGTCAGATATAAAGATATTAAATTGAGACCAAAAGGCCCTCAGAGCTGCACTCATAATGCTATTTTTGTCAGAGGAGGAAATAACATGACCTAAATGAACTGCTTCCTCCACAACTTGCACAAGTTTTACAGACTCACCACTCACAAATACAGTAAAGTTAAACTTATGTGAAGTAGGGCTTTTGAAAAAAAAGCAGCTTACTTTTTGAACTATTAAACTTCACATTAAACTTGGGAGCAAAATCATCACATATTTGAACCATCTTTCTTAAAGCATGTACAGAGGGGGCCAATAGTGTAAGGTCATCTGCATAGGATATAGCCCCTGCATACAAATTACCTATGTGACACCCAAGGCCACTCTTCTACAGTCTCAGAAGCAAGGCATCCATATATACAGCGAACAGGACAGGGGATAAAACACCACCCTGTGTAACACCATTACTTACACAGAATTTATCAGATATAGCAGTACCCCATTTCACCTGTAAAGTTTGATTTGTGTACAAATTAATCAATAATTTTATGTTTGGAAGCAACTTTGACTTGGTGTACAGTTCCCTTTCCTGTACCTGGGAATTTTTAATAGCACAATACAACCCTGGGTAGGTAAATAGCCCTCGCAATCAAATGCAAAGTATCCTAGAATTGTGTATGCAGAGAAAAGTGACCATCAGTGTCCCGTACCTAATAACCATCAAAATCAAAATCAAAATATTCCAGAATTACAAGTGGAGAGCAGAGAGATAGGCTGTGCCCACAGCTTTTGTCATATTTAGTTGCAGCCCCTTATACATGTAGGATAAGTTTTCATGTCAGCTCTTTATCTGGATGCCTTCTGACCACAAAGTTTGATCATTCTCTAATGCAAACTGTACCAGATTTTTCAGCACATTATGAATATGAAATTAGATGTGAACATCTGATTGTGATCTTACACATGTGTATTTCCCTACGTGCTATGTACATCCCCTGGTTGGAAAAACGTAAAAACGTGGAAAATTTCACTCCTGGGATGCACATATTTTATACAGCCCAAAATGGAAATTCTGCCCCAAAATATCTATAACTTCCATGTCCAGGGTGATAAACTACAATGCTTCAGAGCACCTAAACAAATTACAGTGGTCCCTGTCTTGAGAGGCCACCCCAAGGGTAAGCCACACAGTGACCTCTTAAGACAGGTGGCCTCTCATTAGAGGTATAATAACATGGAAAAGATAGCAGCAGGGACCTGCCAAAATTGGCCTTTCAAGCCAGGTGGCCTCTCATCAGAGTGACCTCTCAAGACAGGGACCACTGTACTTGCAAGAGTTTCGCTGTTGATAGTGACCACAAACTAATGATCAAAGCGGTGTTGTATACAATGTCTCTACATCCCTTGCTGCATTGTGATATCAGAACTTACTTCTTGCATTTCACTCCTACAGACTTAGTTGAAAGCTGTGGTTTCGACAGAGCAACTGTTGGATAGAGCAAAACTGTCGGTACTTCGTGAGTTCGATGCTATTATAACGACAATTAATGGATTACCTGGCAGCACTGGAAGCCACATTCAACAAGAATCAGTGACAGAAAGCTACCAAACAAATGTGCCAATCTGAAACTCTGCTGTGTATAGTTATTAGTAACATGATAAAGCATGGGACTTGTGTTTTAGCAACTGATCTCATTTAACTCATTCCATACTATGGTCACAGACCTTGGTCAGTGGTTCTGGTACTGCCTGGCAAGTCATGCTGCAGCTGCCCTTGCGGTACCTGCAGCATGACTTGCCAGGCAGTGCCAGAACCACTGACTTAAGACTATAGGCATGTTGGTACTTGAATGAAAGCTCTTTTCTTGAAGAATTTAAATATGCAATTGTTATCTTAAATCTAGGTAATATATGGAAAAGTCAGGGACTGGTATGGAATGAGTTAACAAGGATTTGAGTAGGTGTGGCCAAAACATAGATGTCCCTTGATGTGGAATTTGAGTCCATACATTATTTCTGCATCCTCCACTGTTCCACACTTATTTTATCATGCGGGATTCGAGCAGAAGTGGAAGCACAAACTGCACGTAACAGTAATTATCACTGGTCATAAATTATTTAAATATCATAAAAGGGTATAACCATTACTGAAAATTATCAGAAAACCTCGGGATAGACTTATGTAACAAGTTTCTTTTAGAAATGAAATCAGTATGATTTAGGAAGGTTTGAATGTTGATATTCATCCTTTATTCACAATGAAAATGCCAAGTAATAAGGATTTAATCGGTCTTTAGTATCATATGGTTAAATGCATCACCAGTGAGTATACCTGACAATGGAAGGTACACTTTGTGGGCAGAATGTATCGTGACTGTGCTACCATCCTGGCCCAGGTCTGCTTGGTGTACGGGTTCCCAGGTAATATGCCACATGACATTTGGGGCCAGGATGATGGTCCATCCATGCTATCATATAGTTTCAATAATAAAGTATCTTAACTCTTTCAGTGCCAAATTTTAGACTGAGTCAACAGCTTTTCTCGGCGCACATGGGGTGCAATCCACCCAAATTGCATGCTGAGAAAAGCCGTTGGCCTGGGGTATTTTCTCTGGAACTATAGTCATACTGGTACTTGAATGAAAGGTCTTTTTACGAGGAAAACAAATCTGGGATCCTAATGATAATTCAGAACAGTTTGACTTAAGTAGATCAACTTTAGGCCTGATTGGCACTGATAGAGTTAATCCCTTCCCCACTGACTGAGTCAACAGCTTTCCTTTGCATGGGTTGGGCACTACTCAATGCCCAACCCACACCATTAAGGAAAGCTGTTGAACTGGGGCATGTTATCTTGAAAGGTATCATCTGCAATTCTCAGTCAATTGTTCTTCATTGCAGTTGAATTTAGTTGAAAAAACTGAAGCAGATGACATTTGACCCCAATCTGGTTGTGGCCAGTGTAAGGAGAAAAGGGTTAAAATAGGAGCCCTTACAAGAGAGGGGGTGTCTCATTGGAATAGATCTGGGGACCATTGTATCATCTAATTATAAATAACATGCACCCTGCCTCCCCCCCCCCCCCCCCCCCACCAATCCACCTGCATCCCACTGAGAGGTGTACAGGTTCATGCAAAGAAAGTTTATCCAAATTTTAGCATGTTCTAACGCTCACTTTACTCATGAAAGGCACTGGTATCATATTGACCCTTTGCATCCATGGATATCTGGCAACAAACTGAAGAAAGGTTAATGGCTTGTCAACACTGCAAAATATAACTGGAGGACTATTTGACCAAGTCTTTCTAAATGGGCAAGGATGATAGTCCTTAAAAGTAACTACATGTTGGTTAAGGCTTATGCCATGACACATCCACTGATTACAAAGGGTTAGCCAAGAACACTGCTATGGTCTCCACAGTCACCATTAATTGTGTAGATTTACATGCATGGGTTAAGGATATATGATATTGGTTGTCAGTGACTTTCACAAATTGTTACACATAACCGTTGATTCATAAATACTCAAAAAAAGCAACACAACCACAAACTCCCGCTTGTAACATTGGGATTTTTAATCTTTCACTTAATATTTCCATCAACCCATCCACCATCTTCATGTTAGATTGAAAAACTGCATATATGCAGAATATGCAGTTCTGGACTTGTCTGAATAATGATCACAGCCATTTGACAGGGTCACGATGTATAAGTCCCATTCGACCCTGCTTATGGATTCTTTTCTTATCCTGTTTGTCTGTTCTAACATTCTTCATTGAAGGCCAGTGAAATTAATCACTGAATAGCATGCTCAATGGTGTGACATGTTCCCCAAATTGGCCAACCTGTCATATATAGGATCATGGGGCATATGCCACTTTTGCCTCAGTTTACAGAAGCTAGTTTTGTCCCAATTTCTGTGCTGAATCTTTCCCCATAAAAGAATGGCTTTACTAACAAACAAACGTTCCCCTGCCTGAAGTCCAGAGAGTGAGGTTGTGTCAGCTATGGGGTACCTCAGCAAGACCCAGCGTGAAAGGGCCATGTTACAGGGTGTCATATGAGAAGGGCGGATGTTGCTGTCTATATGAACCTGCATGTAAATCAACCATTTGCTGATTAAAACGTGTAGAAGAGACTGGGTCCCCAGATGACTGACCAGATTCTGGCTGACCAAGGGAAACCAAGTGCTCCACGGCAGAGCAGACATAGAGAATCCAGTATGGGTGGCCTATTGAGGATAACCTTGGGATCACGAGTTGTTGGATTTTCATGTTTTGCCAAGCGAAAACATAAAAACCCAACAACAAGAGATCCCAACATTATCCCCAATGGGCCACCCATACTGGATCATCTTTCTCCTATGTCTAAAAAGGGCAAACACGCACCTAATCAAAGCTCCATTGGAGAAATAAATTTGAAAACGATACCATTTTTAGAGTGGGAGGAGTTGGTAGTTTATTAAATGTACCATGGCCTCTCATTGGTTTGTCTACTGCTTGAAACCAATGAGTGACTAATCAAATGAAAGATTACAATTAAAACCTTATCCTTCATACCTATGTCAGATAACCCATTCAGGATAAGCTTGAGACATAGGAGAAATATTCGTCTGATCCCTTTGAGGCAATCACCAGACCAGCTACCAAAACTGCTCAAGCCACACCAGGGAGGCACAACAACAGGATTTCTGCATAGACTGTTGGTCAAAGATTACAGGAAAAACCATCTTCATGCCAGAGACAATACAGAGGTCCTCTGCTGACAGAAGCAAGGTGACAAACTTGTCTTTGTTGGGCAAATGGTCACATGCGTTGAACCCATCAGCACTGGCGAGATATTCTCTTCACAGATGAATCGCATGCCCAGCTGTCCAATGAAGATGGGAGAACAAGAGTGTTGTCTCACAAAGGAGAATGTTTTTCAGATGCTGCATGCATGTGTGATCCAAACAGACATGTTCAGCAGACCCTGTGTCACGGTATTGGCGGGCCTTTCCTACTGGACAAGGACACAACTTGTCTTTGTTGAAGGTAACCTGAGCGCTGACCACTACATTGATGACATTCTGTCCCCAGTTGCGGTACCATTCTTGTGGCAACATGGCTTGACACTGCAGCAGGATAATGCCAGACCACACTCGCCCGGAGCAACACAAAATTTTCTGAGGGATGAACAAGTGACTTATGCCATGGCCAGCTTTCAGTCCAGATTTGTCCGCCATTGAGCACCTGTGGGACATTGTTGACAGAAAGATCAGAAGCGGTCAGCCTCTGCCAACAACAGGCCATCAGCTCATCCTGGCCCTGCAGGAGGAATAACAACAGATTGCTCAGGAATCCCTCCAGACACCAGTGTCATCCATGCGATGCAGGTGTGTTGCTGTGCGGCAATCCTAGGGTGGCCACACCCACTATATATTGACAGTACATGCAACATGTCACTTTGACACTTTACAGGTATTTACAGCTCAAGAAAAGAGCTCAGCTGAAGGCAGGATTCTTGGTTTCCTTTAAGACACCTTCAAAGCTGTTGGACAATATATCACATGTAAAATATATGAATGAATAACTCTTGACTGTTACTTCTGCATGCATATAAAAGTCTTGTAAATGCCCTTCTTGTCCATGTTGGCTGCTTGCCTGAATGCCTGGCTGCCATCTCGTATCCCTGCATGTCCTCCTTGCCCCCAAATTCTAAATCCCAAGTTGTAGGATAGGGTGTGTCCTCACAGTATCATTACAGAAAAAAAAATAAGTCAAAGTCATCAATGTACAACCTTGCTGTCACACAAAAGACCATCTCCATGTGCAATATGAAAGTCTGAGGTGAAATAATTGTGACAATGCCATCTGGAAACAGTGGGCGATGGCCACAGACATGTGACACACAGACAAGTTCCAACATGGTATTTGCCTCATAGGCAATGTTCTCATTGTGATTTTGGCTTCTTAGACTTTGCATTTCCAGCCCTGATTTCAGCCTGCAATACTAATTTCAATCAAGCATTTCACACAGGGAAAACAATCACTTCAATTTAGATGGCAGTCCCCCAATTTATCTTTCAAGATTTGAAAGCACATACAATGCCAGGGACAGATCTGGCATTTGAAAACTGTTAGCCAAAATTTTAGCCAAAATCAATTTGCATTAGCCAAATTTCAAATGTCTTAGCCAAAAAATTTCCATTAATTGATTTCAAAAAACAAAAAAACAAAAAAAAACAAAACAAGGAAAACGTTCTTAGGTGCACATATTTTATTTGCTTACTTAAATTGTCTACTTTCAGTTTTGTTGCTTTGTTTCCTTCGTGTAGATGTTGATTTTTCCGGCCTTGATGCACCAGGAGCAAGTGAACTCGTTTTTAAGTTTGTCATGCTGGAGCCACTTGCACGTAGTAAACCACGCTGCCTTGGTATTTCTCTTTTCAATCATGGATTCCTTTTCTATCCTTCTATCCTACGGCTTTTGTTGGCGGTAAAGATGGGTGCAAGTTGGACAGATTTGCCTGCATCTTCCTCCGTTTTGTCCGCCATGTTTTCTTCTGCATTTTACTGCGGGAATCTCCTTTGCGGTCATGTGATTGGCTCCTTGTCACAAGTTTCTCACCAGATGGTGCAGAATTTCACTGTTTGTTCCACAGTGCATGTCTCAAGAAGTTGAAATGTACGCAAACAAAACTGACGGCCCCAAAAACAAGAGTTCGCCAAATTTTTAGTCATATGAAAAATCTAATCGCCAGAATCATAATTCTGTCGCCAAAAGCGAATTGGCGAGCGACCAGAGCTGTCCCTGAATGCTAAATATGCCAGCGCATCACGTGCCCAAGGCATGCTTCTTGAAGAGGAGTGTCCCTCAAATTAGCGAGGAACTCAATAACCGGTGTAGCAGCCTGGAAGGGACCCTGCCTAGATGTGACCCCCATCACTTCTAGGCTAGCCTGGAAGTGACCCCCATTACTTCTAGGCTAGCCTAGAAGTGATCCCGGGTAACTTTCAGGCTAGCCTAAAAGGGACCCACCCAGTCCAAAAGTGACCCCCAACACATTTTACCATAATATTGTGATTCAGATAAAAAAATCTTCAGTATAAGAGTAATAAATGGATCTTAGTGCGTTCAATAACTTGGAATAACTATAACAACTGCAATAATACAATTTTCATTTGGTTCTTTAATTTGCAGGACACAATCATAAGTTTATTAGACCCATTTCATCATAGTGGCATAAAATTTCATCTAAAACATACTGACCATACATGTCTCAAGATTCAATTGTATATATGCACCATGAATTTCAAATGTTAAACTTCACAAATATTCAATAAATCATTAAACATTCTTTTCAATAAAGAGAGCATATTTAATTTTTTTTTGGGGGGGGGGTACTTTTAGGCTACCCTAGATGTGACCCTAATGTCCTTTATTTATTTTGCAATTAATTTATCATTTTTACAATTACAAATTTAGAAGAAAGAAATAAATAGAATAGGAAAGACTTCATATCTGTAATTAATTTTCCTGAAACCATGTTTGAGTGATTTTAAAAATGCATATTAGCAGAGCTGCCACATGGAAATACATTGATTAAAATATTGTTCCTGTGATGCAGGAAAAACTTTGCTAGAAGACTAGATTTAAACTGTTAAACTTCTATTCTAAAGAATTTCACAGAATCACAACATTATTGTAAAAATGTAGGGGATCACTTTTAGGCTGGGGGGATCCTTTTTAGGCTAGCCTCAAAGTGACTCGGGGTCACTTCTAGGCTAGCCTAGAAGTGATTGGGGTCACTTTTAGGCTGGGGTCACTTCTAGGCTCCTACATCGGCTTCTTTTTTCCCCAAGATTGACCAACAAAATGTCAAAAAGTGGAACTTACCTCAAAGCAGTGCACCTATTCAGACAGCTGTGAGCTTTCCAGCCTGGAAAAGAAGAAGACTGTGATTGAATCTTTCAGAGAGCATAGCCAGCGGAGCATGCAAGTAACATCACACATTAGCCCCCAGTAGGCCTGTAAAGACAGGAAGCAGTGGCAACAGTCACCAGAAAACTCGGCCTTTCCAGGCTCCCATTATTGGCTGACATTACTCACTAAAATGTTTGTCTAATACATTTCCTTGCTCAGCTGTCAATTGTACATGTAGATCAATGCACTGAGAATCACCTATGGGCCAGTGACAGGTCATATGGCAAAACAAATACGTGTATTACATTATCAGTGATTATTACGTAGAAAGCTGTTTATGGCCGAAGAAAAATGAGTAATTCCTCTATGATTGGATTAGGACCAATCTGCTTGGCCTCATGATGTTTATCCCAGGTATTTGTTCTTGCTGATGAGATGACTGAAAATGTTTCTACCTCCACTGTATAGCACAACATGCCAAAATACAGGCACAAACATGTGCCTGGCTTGTGCTCAACTGGCCTTCAAGACAATAGATTGGTTTAGGGCTGATTGCTGGCTAAATCTGCACAACAGGTAACATGAAGTGACTCTTTATAATACACCCAGCAATCAGAGTCAATACTGCTGCCACAGCTTCCCCTAATTGACCAAACTGTTTTCCCTTCATTCCATCATGTGGCAATGTTATGAGTCATTCATTCAGCCGCACACTCATTACATGGAATTATACTCTCACAAATCCCGGCTGGTCCATGCTGTACCCAGCAATTGCTGATGTTGAGCCAATGCATTGATTACTGGCAATTTATTAAACTTACCACGGATCGACAGTCACTAATGAACACAAACTTTATAATCTTAAATGACCCCCACATGGACAAAAATATTACAAACCTTGCGACTATTTCAATATAATGAATTTGGATAATGTTTTTATTGTTATTTTTAATTTTGTCTTTTATACAATACTCTCCCTAAAATAATTATTCTGAGTTTGTATAATGTTGGTAAAAGTCAAACAAATATAATTTGACTTTTCTTGACATTTGAACCACGTGCAGCACTACAGGCTCATATTCTGTGTAACTAATTGGCATATTTTGCTGAGGTTTTACAGTTGAAGGTGGAGAAATTTGCACTTATGTGGTGTGAACTCTCATATGTATCATAGCCAGCACAAAAGTTATGCTTTTCTCAAATTAAGTGGTTTATTCTGGAAGAAAGCAAGATAGAAAACACAATTGCACAGACCCCCATGAGGCGCAGCACTGTTATTAAAATACATGTACAGGTAAAGGCTCTGAGACTTGCTCTGACAATTTCCCACGGAGGACTCCTGTTTATTCATACGGGCTACATAGCCTAGTTTTTAAATAAAACAATTGAATACAATAGTATAATTCTTTGAAATGTCTTTTTTGCAAATTAGGTGTAGAAAAGTACCTGTCTTGAGAGACACTCCAATGAAAGACCATTTGTCTTGATAGACCACCATTTCAGAACTTTACTTGATACTTTTCATTTTATTTATACCTCCTATGAAAGACTACTGTGTTGACTGACCATAATTCCCTAAGAGTGGTCTTTCAAAACAGGCTTGACTGTATATATATATATATATATATATATATATATATGATAAATGGTTTGGCCTAATTTGGTGAAATAACAGGCTTGTATATTCCATTTTTGATACATTCATTCAAAATGTGTAAAAATTTGAGTACCGCCTGTGATAAAAATGATACACAAGCGCAACCATGTTATTATTTATTAATTTATATATATATATGTACATATATATATACATACATACATACCTGTACATGCATGCACAAGTATATGTAGGCATGGATATGAAGAATGGGAGAGTACAATGCTTTATTCTGGACTGCAGCATGATTTTCTATATATATGGACCTAGTGTTTCAGGATACAAAGACTTACGGACAAAATATTCACAAAAAATATGTTGCTCTAATCATCCATAACCCTGAATGTACTGCTTGTAGCATGCTTAAAAAATACCCTACAAAGCACTAAACACCCTTTGGCTGCAATTAATGTTTTCATCTTGACATTGACATAAATAGGCTTATGAATCACTCCATGCTTCTTCTTTAGTGTAAAATTCAGATTGCTAGATGCGGGCTTTCAAGCATTAGTGCGGTAACACCACTTTCCACATGTGACCAATGTGTGACCTTGACCTACTTTTCAAGGTCATCATTGATAAACTCAAAATAGGCCTCATAGTGGTGCATAATCTAGTGCATTTTGGAAGTCCTACCTCAAAAACTTATTAAGTCATCACCCCGAAACCAAATTTGGCAGAAAATCCCCTGTGACCTTTAAAAGTAGGACAAGGTCACCCACACTTACAGGTTACTGAAGTTTTAAATTAGAGTGCTGCATAATCATGTGCAATTTGGAAGTCATATCTCATAAGCTTCTTGCTTATAGCAGTGTCACCATTGTCCACTTGACCTTTGACCCTTAAAAAGAAGGTCAAATATACAGGTATGACCTTGACTGTTAATAGGGTTCTGAATCACTCCATGATGCTTCTTTTGTGTAAAATTCAGATTGTTAGATGCAGGCTTTCAAGAGTTATAATAGTAAAGTCACTTTGCATATGTGACCACTATGTGACCTTGATATGTATGTCAAGGTCAACCATGCTTACACATCAAATAGGCCTTATAGTGGAGTACAATCATGTGCAATTTGGTGGTCCCAGGTTAAAATTTCTCAAGTTATAGGGTTCTGAATCACTCCATGATGCTTCTTTTGTGTAAAATTCAGATTGTTAGATGCAGGCTTTCAAGAGTTATAATAGTAAAGTCACTTTGCATATGTGACCACTATGTGACCTTGATATGTATGTCAAGGTCAACCATGCTTACACATCAAATAGGCCTTATAGTGGAGTACAATCATGTGCAATTTGGTGGTCCCAGGTTAAAATTTCTCAAGTTATACTCGTAACACCACATGGACAGACAGACAGATGGATGGACCGTAGAACAGACGGACAGCACAGGGGACGACAATTCCCTTTGGCCTCATATAAGGCCAAAGGGTAATAAACCATACATGATGTGTTTCTCATGTCCCACAGACCACGCGCACACCACAGTCAAGTGTCTTACCTTACAATTGTTGAATAAACAATCCAAACAATGGTGCAAAACATGGACCTAATGAAATGCAAAATAACTCACAAAGTACTGGATATTGAATTTCAGATAAACTTTTATTTTGAAGTCAAGTTTTTGCAAAAAAAAAAAAAAAAAAAGATGCAGTGTTGTTTTTTTCTTTTTTCAGTTGGCCTCACAACATGACACTACCCTTTTCTCTTTGACTTCTAGGCATTTCATTTTCTTCATTCTATGGAAAAAAATATTTAAAATGCTTGGACACATGTTTGCAGTTAAAGACCTTGCACAACAATTACCCTTTCCTTTTTTTCAGTGATTTTTGTCAAACCATCTTCCAAAGTTTAACCCCAAGCAAAAAGGATGATCAATTAAACCATATACGGCACCTGGCTGATTATAATGCATTGCACCTGACCAAATCATCTCACAACTCCTCAATGATGCACTTACAGCTCATCTGAGCACCCCCTGCACAGATTAGCTGAACAAATGTAGCTATACAAACCACATTTCATTAGTCCACTCAAGGCTCACCTAATCACGTTGCTCAGAACACCTGTCCAAATCATTCCCAGCACCTGACATAATAACTGTTTGAGTGGAAATATTCCTGAGGTATTAGCAAAGTACCAAGAAAAGATGGTCTTTCAAGACAGGTGGTCTCTCAAGACAGGGACCACTGTAGTTCCACAGAAAATACCCCAAGTCAAAAGCTTTTCTCGGCACACATTGGGTGCAATATATCAATGCCCGCCGAAAAAAGCTGTCTACTCAGTTCAAAATTTGGCACTAAAAGGGTTAAGCCATTCATTATCATCTGACCATGCCATTCATTATCATCTGACCATGCCATTCACTGCATCTGATGACCAATAATACATTCACAAGAGTACCTCACCAAATTATTCATATTTTTTATTGTGGCCTATGCAAATCATATTCATACATTTTAGATTCTTTGAAGTGTGGACAAATCTGACATTTGGAAGGGAAACAAACATAAGCTAAAGTTTAGAATCAAGTAGTTTGTTACTTTAAGTTGAAGTACATACGACATGACTCATAAGACATTTTATACCATGGTTGTATATGTGGTCACACAGTGCCTTCTTTTCATTGGTATAAAGGTGTACAGTTCTTGTGGCTAAAGGGGCATCATCATCCAACTAAACTGATTTCATTTTCAATCACATGCAATTCCTATTCACAGAATGTACAATATCAAAGGCACTGGGTGTAAAAGTTGAAGTATCTTATGATGCCAAGTGGCTTTTGTACCTCCTTGACTGAAGCTGTCCATCAAAAGCAGATCTACCATAAACTTCATTGCCTCATCATCTACACACAAAAGTTCTCATTTCCTCTCCTCAAACAAAATATAATTAGATATTAGAGCAATTTATGAAACATGAGTTTGAATGTGTGCTAAGTGGACCTGCAAATTGAAGGAAAAATACAGTTGTTAAATTAGCTGCTGAAGATTATCTTCAATGATAGGCTGATTAGGGAGTCTGCTTGCTAAATTGTTAATTTATCAAATTTTACACATCAGACAAAAGCTGTAAGGCTTATAATTAATAA
This sequence comes from Hermodice carunculata, assembly GCA_964020975.1. Classification (NCBI taxonomy): domain Eukaryota; kingdom Metazoa; phylum Annelida; class Polychaeta; order Eunicida; family Amphinomidae; genus Hermodice; species Hermodice carunculata. Next base: position 82,965,353 of record OZ026622.1, read on the forward strand.
TTTTATGGAAAATTATAAAAAATATTTTGTCCATTTACATATAGCTCCATACAACAAAGCTGGAATAAATGCTTTTTAAATTACAATGGGAGAATGAAGAAATTAGCACACAACTGCCTTGTGGGGTATACTTCACCAGGTTGAGGTCAGTGAAGATCCCTGCACACTCAAATGCCCGCCTCCACAGACCATCCCTGACACCAATTATACGGTCACAGGCCTTATGCAACTTTAGGGGACCTGAGCATATATAGGACTAATTATACATCAATTCTGATGAAACTTATGACATGAAATCTTAGTAAAAGGTAAGAATATAAATAGATGTACAGTGGTCCCCCTCTTATGAGGCCCCCCTGAATAGAGGCCACCCCTTCTACACAGGCCACTTCTCCATGCAGCATGTATGGCCTTTTTCATTTAATTTAACCCCTCAGGAAAGGCCACCCCTCTTATAAGGCCACTTTTCTAGTGCCTTTGGGGTGGCCTTATAAGAGGGGGATAGGATATGGCCTACATGGGCTTGGTTCCCTAAAGTTCAGTAAGGCCCAGTTACAATTCAAAAGCAGGTGGTTTTAACATGTACCGTATTTGGCACTATACTTCAGCTTCTTTCTTTCAATCTGGACACTGAATGAATCTGGAGTCTTCAAGTATCAAGATAGCTTGAGTGGAGGGTTTTTTTCACTTTTTATCAAATTTTACACATCAGACAGTCTGTGACTTTTTGAAATTTTACACTGATACTTGACAATTTGCAGCAGGATAAACCTAAAGGAGCACTGAATATTAAATCTGGCACCAGCAAATCATTTTACTAGACCATTTAAATGTATGTGCACAACGTCATTCACCAGTCCTTATTATAGAGCCATGTGTGTCAGATAAATTTCACAGATGCCGGTACAGTGGAACCTGTTTTGATAGACCACTGTAATGAAAGACCACCTGCCCTTTAAGACCATATTTTCAAAGTCCCTTTTGCTGTCTTTCCCATGTTATTGCACCTCCATTGAGAGACCACCTGCTTTATGTGACCACTTGTTGGCCTGCCATAAGGGCGGTCTCTTAAAACAGGTTTCACTGTACATAGAAGCTTTAGCCCTGTGGTATAATGCCTGATACATGTAAGTCTTGCAGGAACAGTAGGATGTCACACAGTGTTGACAGAAAGCTGTATTATATGATCCTGTGACATCACTCTGTGCTTTTTATTGCATAACCAATGAGGTTAATTCTTCCTTTTCTCATTCATTAACTTTAAGCCAATTAGAGACAAGCTCTTGGTCATGTTATGATGAGGCCTGGCTACAGACAATGGTACACCTCCAGCCTTGTGGTAAACTTTTAACTCTTTCAGTGCCAAATTTTGGGGTGAGTCAACAGCTTTTCCAGGTGTGCATTGGGCACAATTTGTGCCAAGAAAGCTGTTGACCTGGGATATTCTCTCTGGAACTATGGCCATGCTGGCATTTGAATGAAAGGTCTTTTTACAAGAAATACAAATATAGGATCCTCATGATAATTGACACTAGTTTGACTTAAGTAGATTGACTTTAGTCGGGCTTGGCACTGAAACCGTTAAGTGTACAGATTATAGCATGGTTTTGTTGACAATTTCAAGTATATGAAGAAGTCCTGAATGCCACAGAGGAGAACCAGTGACCAAAGAGCAGGAAGCTTCTATGTACATTGTGGACAGTGGCAGTTGATTACTTGTTATTGCCAACAGACCATATTATTATGTAATTATTTATCTCATGTTTGCTTTCATTTTCAAGAGGGAAAATAATATATGAAATGGTCGCATTTATATTTACTCATGGCAGAGAAAATGAATGTAACTGCCTAGCTGTCATGCTAAAATTTAGTGAAAACCAGAGAAAACACAACTATATATTTTATATATATATATGTATATATATACACACGTACCTGGTGTATGCGGCCACGCCTTCTGCCAAGAAAAAGTAGCCACATACAGCAGGTGACCTGTCACCAGAGGTAAATTTTACAAAGAAAGTAATTCCTATGTCTGAGCCTAGTGACTACAAAAAGCAATGTGGCTGCTCACAGTAGTGGTTGCATACAGCAGGTACCACTCTATATATATACATGTTTATATATATTAATTCAGTATGTGCACGAAGCCTCCTCAGTTTACAAATCCTTATAAGAATTACATACCTATATATACACTAACTCTTTATACTTCATGAACTTTGCCAAAGACTTGCCAGACAATATAAAAACCACTAACTTACTGTACTGATACCTGAATAACAGCTCTCCTTGTGGATTTTGAAAATTCATTTGTCATTTAATTCCACCTAAATATAGGAGAAAATGTGTCCCTGCGGTAGATGAGAAGACTGAGACAGTGACGTTATTGAAGGCTTTGTACTTTGTGGGTTCTTTGATGTCCCAGTAATCTCACATCATTATGTATAATGCTGGTCAATCCTCCTCATTTAATTAACCCAGTTAGTAGGGTGATGAAGGTGGGTGCAGTGGTTGTTACGTGATGCTACAATCAATGTTCACGTGTCACCTATCTCTAACACAGAGCTTAGCCTGGGGCTGTTTTCTTAGTTTGTCCTCACATGGCGTAGACACCAGTCAAGGTACAGGAACATCAATGGTAAACCCTCAGCCAATGTGGCCCAAGTTCCATGTCACTCACCTTGAAGATTTATGTACAGTGAAATCTCTAATTAAGGCCACCTCCATAAAGGGACCATTTCTATACTAAGACCATCAATTTAGTCCAGTTTTTCTTCATCCCCAATTAAATTTTATCCCCATTAACCCTTAAAGTGCTGATTTAAGATTAAGTCAGCAGCTTTTGTCGGGACACTTTGTGCACAAAGTGTCCCAAGGGAAGCTGTTGACTAAGACTACTTTTTGCTTTAGACTAGGTTTGCTGGTATTTGAATGAAAGGTATCTTCACGAGGAATTTGAATCTTTTAACCATAATATGTTTAACAATAATGAGAAAACGACTATAGCACTGATTAGCACTTTAAGGGTTAAGACCACTCCCCATTCAGACCACCTTTTCAGTCTGTTGGGTGGTCTTAAAAGGGAGATTTCATTTTTATTTAAGTCTAATTCCAATCAGCTGCCTCACCAATCAAATGCGTCTTTCATCAATGCGTCCATCATACAGTGGCTGACCAACAGAGGATATCTGTCTGTACTAAGCCACTGTAGTGACAAAGCTGGCATAAGTTGACTTCATCTGTGTGCCAGGCCTGTGGTGTAATGAGACAAGGTGCCAGGTGGGGTGCTGCGGCTAGCTACAGGTGACAGGCTGCCAGCCCACTCTGACAGCTACACCATGAGCCCCCACAATTAAGTTGCAGATCATTGACATCATTACAAAATGTACACCTGACAAATTAAATGGGGAGGAAAAGACACAATTTTTGTGATTCAATATTGTCAAGTTAATTCTTGTGGTACAGTTGACAAGGACATTGCATGCAAATGGAATAATTCTATACAGTTGTAATCTTATTTGGATGATTCTGCTGAACTTTTCATTTATTTGAAAGGCAGATATATAATCCATTTTTTTAAATCAAAATTTGACAATTGTAACTTTAGGGTGCAACATGGCAGTTAATTAACCTTGTTGACCCTTAAAGCCCCATTGCAAACAAAAAGTTATATCAAAATCTAAGTTTTATGAAAATTTACAAATTCATTCTTCAGATACATGTACGTGTATGTTCAAGGAAAACTTATTGAGATTCAATAGTATAAACCAGACATACGTTCAATGCAAAGCTTTGACTGAAGGGTCTGCCATGTAATTAGGCTGCCATTTGCTCAAATTAGGTCATGGTGACACCAAAATCTAATCAGTTCATCTTGCCACGTAAGATAAGCATATTGCTAAATTTGAGCAAAATACATGGAGGTACTCTGTAGACATCGCAGTAACGAGAATGCGCAAATTCAGATGGACGGACAACCCGAAAACATAAAGGGTCCCGCCCACCCCCC